>CAUYUJ010014950.1:603823-718823 GCA_963575745.1 Prorocentrum cordatum | reverse complement strand
AACAGGCCAGCAAATATTCAAAACATAGTCCCCAGACTATGTTTAGAATTATTGTTGGGCAGTTTTGGGGGTATTTTCTTTTTCTCGTCGAAAATCCCCCTGTAGGGGGACAGGCCCGACTTAACGATAGCTCTGGCGTCGCCCACGGCGGTCGAGCGCAGGAGGGACGCGGCCCTCTAAGGAGGCGGGGGCTTTTTGGGAGGCCTCCCGCCCTAGGGCCGTCCCTCGAGACCTCGGAGCCCTTCTCGAGACGCCCCCCTGCCATGTCAGAAGGTCGCCTCCCTCCCCCCCACCCCGCCTCCTCCTCCTCCTCCTCCTCCTCCGCGCCGCAGGGGGAGGGGCCTCCTCCTCCTCCTCCTCCTCGTCCCCCTCCTCCTTTTCCTCATTCACACAGGAGGGCCCGCCGCCGTCTGACCCAAGTGCCCGCGCATACTTGCATATTGCACGGAACGTAGAAACTGCAATGAACATTTCACTGCCGCCATGCATCTTTTCTTCGTGCAGCTTCCAACCCCCGCAATTCTAGTTGGTAGGGGAGCTGGGAGCGATCCAGGTTTCCTGAAGGAACCTCGAGGGTCCCATTGAGAAGTCTACTAGACCTTCTTCAAAGAAAATTCGGAACACCCCCTGCGGGGACCTTGAGGATTCGTCTGGAAACAGACACGTCTCAATACAATTCAAAGGGTTTACCTGCATTCAGAGTGGGTTTCTAATTTTCTCTGGACAATCCCGCACAAGAAGACGGGAACAGGAACACCCAGACATCGTCATCACCATCATCATCAGCAGCATGTCCATCATCAGCACCACCATCATCACCACCACCACCACTACCATCATCACCATCATCATCATCAGCAGCAGCAGCATCATCATCGTCATCGGCAGCGTCCTCTTCATCATTATCAAAATCAGAAAGACCGCGTTCTGTGGCCGCTTGGAGGGGGCGGGGGGGAACCGGACCCCCACCCCTCCCTCCCTCCCCTACTTCTCCTCTCACCCTCTCCTCGGGCCAGTGCCTGCGTCGGTGGCGGCTGGCGGCGGCGGCGGCGGGGACGACGATTTCCTTCTCTGGGCCGGCGCTGGCGTCGGCGCCGGCGCCTGCGGGCGGCGGCGGCGGGGAGCGTCGACGAGGACGACGTCTGTGGTGGTGGTGGTGGTGGTGGGTTGTGGTGGTAATGGTGGTGGTGGTGTGGTGGTTGGTGGTGGTGGTGGTTGTGGTGGTGGGTGGTGGTGGTGGTGGTGGTGTGGTGGTGGTGGTGTGGTGGTGGTTTGTGGTTTTGGTGGCGGTGGTGGTGGTGGTGGGTTATTAGTGGTGTGGTTGTGGTTTGTGGTGGTGGTGGCGGTGGTGGGTTGTGGTGGTGGCGGTGGCTCGTGCAGGTGATTCTCGTGGTGTTGGTGGTGGCGGTGGTGGTGGTGGTGTGGTGGTTTGTGGTGGTGGTGGTGGGTCGTGCTGTTGGTAGTGGTGGTGGTTGTGGCGGTGGTGGTGGCGTGTTAGATTGTGGTGGTGGTGGTGGTTGTGGTGGTGGTGGTGGGTTTTTCTGGGTGTGGTGGTGATGGTGAGTTGTGGTGGTGGTGGTGGTTGTTGTGGTGGTGGCGGTGGTGGTGGTGGTTGTGTGGTGGGTTGGTGGTGGTGGTGGTGGGTTGAGGCGGTGGTGGTGGTGGTGGTAGCGGTGGTTATCGCTGCTGCGTCCCCACCGTCGCCGGCGCCAGCGCCGGCGCTGCTGGCCGCCGCCAGCGCCGGCGCTGGCGCTGGCGCCAGTGGGGGGGGGGGGATTTTGGACCCCCCCCTTCGGCGCCAGGGGGGGGGGTTTGAACCCCCCCTCCCTCCCTTTGGGCTGCCTCTGGTCATCGTCACTGCGTCCCCGCCGTCGGCGCTGCTGGCGGCCGCCGGCGCCGGCGCCGAAGGGGGGGGTTCGGGACGGGGTGGGTTTGGGAAGAGGGGGGTCCCCCTGGTTTTGATCGACGGCGCCGAGTGTTAGGGGGTTGCCCACCCCCCGGGTTCGAAACGCGCCGCCGAATGTTCCCAAGGCAAGCGGCAAGCGCCCGCGAAATGCGTTCTATCCAACATCATCATGTCCATCCGTGTCCTCGTCACGATCCTAATCATAATCACCCTCATCGCCACCGTCATCGTCGTCACCACCACGATACAATCATCACCTATCACCGCTACCATCATTCCACTATGACCATGGGCCATTACATGTTCACACCACGTTTTCGCACTCAGCGATCGAGAGGGAGTCTCGAGCGGGGGGAATATCCTTTTATGTGTCCCCACCTCCATGATATAACCAAGACGGGGCTTCCGAACCGTGTAGCTGTCGTCATCTCTTTCCATCGCATGCCTGTCCACCGCAAGCCTGAAGGTGAGGAGATTTCGGGCGGGAACTTCATCACTGAGGAAATCGCGAAAAAGTCTCGAGCAAGACCCCCCCCTCCCCAGCTCCACCTCCATATTGGAATCCGAGTGGGGCCATCCGAACCTTGTACCTGTCGTCGCTGTTGGGCAAATCTAGACCGGGAGCCCCTCCCCGTGGGGACCCCGCCCCGATGTTGGAATCCGAGCCGGGTCATCCAAAGCTTGTAACAGGCTCCTCAGGGCGAGGCGCGGACGAGGAGTTTGCTCACGTTGTAGGCCCATCGGAAAAAAAGGAACTCACGTGGCAGAGCTCGGGGCCGCACGTCGTGCGCCGCTCGGGGTGCATCCTGGCGCACGCGTCGTACTTCACTTCCACGCCGTCGCAGGGCCAGACGCTGTGCAACTGCGTCACCATCGATTGCGCCAGGGCCGAGGAATGTCGGACGAGCAGTGGTGGCTGTACCTCTACGTCATGTTCTCCCGCGCCACGCGCACGCAGACCATGCTGGTCCTGCGGCCGCCTTCGCGCGAGTGTCATAGGCCAGCGGCGCGTTTGCGGAAGGCGCCCAGGAAGAGAGCGGGACACCTCAGGCTGAGGGCGAGCAGTGCGCAGCAGAGCGGGACTTCGCGCTGCCTCTCGCCTGAGCGCGGCGGCGCCCCGCTCGAGACTCGCGGGGCTGTCCCAACGGCTTGCGCCCGCGCCCCCGCGGTTCGCGAGTCTGCCCCAAAGGCCTGGCTCGCGGGGTTGCCCGAACGGCTCCGCGATCTGGCAATCGGAGAGCGCGTCCGTTCCAGCCGCGGCGGCGACCGCGCCAAAGTACATCAATTTGCGCGCTTTTGCCAGAAAAGCATGCTGACGCGGAGGAGGCAAACAATGGGGCAAGGAGACGTCCTCCACCATGGCGAACAATCGAAGGGCGATGAGTAGGCAAGCAGAGAGCTTCTGCGCTCACGAGGACGACGAGCAGTTTCACTTCCATACTATTTGGGGGGATTATAATGCGGGGTCGTGCCGTCGGAGTCACCCAAGAGAGGGTTCTTCAAAAGGCCCCTTCCGATTCCTTAGCGATTCCTGGCGGGAACCTAAAGGATCTCCTGCTACCCCGCCAACAGCAGCATCACTGCGATCACGATGGCCAGCGTGACGTTAACATTGCCGTCGTCACAAACATACACACGGACACGACCACATGTACACACACACGCGCCGCCCATTCAGCATAAGAAACACGCCCAAGTGCGACAGTTCGGACAGCAACGCGACACGATGGAGCCATATGTTCCCCCATGGGTTGCCCACCCGTGAAACGCGAGCGCGCCCAACCTGATTGAGTGGCGCCATATTTCGCATAGGTTCACATAGCATGCGCCGTGGGCGACGCACTCCCGAACATCGGCCCAGACTGGCAGGGCGGCGCAACGGGCCGTGCACGCGTGAAACTCCAACGATGGGGCCCGATCCCAAGGGGACGGGATGCATCCAATTTGAAATTCGATGGGTTACCTTCTTCGGGGTCCTTTTCCATGGCTCCTTAGGGAATCATGCACGACTCCCTGAGGGAGTCCTTGGGAATCCTCGGGCGATATTGTCGGAATCTCCCATCACGAAATCAATCGTTTGGGATTACTCAGAGAATGTTGTACGATTCTTTCAGGAGGTCCTCGCAGTTCCTTCGGAAACCACCGGGAGTCCGTCATGATCTCCGCCACGTGTCCCAGAGAATAGTCCAATCTCCTTCACGGGATCCTGTCGGTGCTTTTAGTACCCGTTGTGCCTACGTCAGGTGGCCGGCGGGGTCCATCACGGAATCCAGATGGGCTCCTTGGGGAAATTCTTTCGGTACCCCAGGCGTCCGCCAGGCTCCCCGAATGACCACCCCCGAGGGATGTTTTGAATATCTGTGAGGAATCATTCAGGAGCTTTTTAAGGAGTCTTGCGCCCAAACAGATGGCAAGAGCGTGACGCAGGTTTTCAGCATCAAAGAGCCTCCGGGCCGAACACGGTGATCCAAAGTTCATATTGTCCAGATTCACGCGCGGCCTTTCTTCGAAATGGGAGTATCATGTGATGTTCCTTCGAACGCTATGACACATGATTTTGAGTGTGCGACCACTGCACTGTTGTAGGACGGGTTCTTTCCAGATTGAGTTATGATTTGCAATGTCCTGGACGTTGACAGCCCTGCTCTATGCGAGAAGCATGGGACGAGCGGGTCCGTACAAGACGGGGTGAGTGCCAGGCCCACCAGGCGCTCGTCATTCAAGGGGCGCATTTTACGCAGTGGAGAGCGTAGCTTGAAGGGATTTGTGTGGAGTGGGCTTGGCACAGAACTTTGTATTGCCGCATCGCTGGTGCATCACAGGCTATTGTGGTCCTCCTCCTCCTCGGTTCCCCTTCCCGTTCTTTGCCCTCCCTCTCGACCCTCTTTCTCTGCCCACCCCCCACCCAGCCCTGCACCTTCGCCTTCTCAATGTGCCCCGCGGACCTTGGATGCGTCCCCCCTCCGCCCCGTTGGAACCAGGACGGGGTACGACGCGTCGATGATGGCGATGCTGCGGAGGCAGCAAGAGGCCTTCGAGCAGAAGGTGCTCGGCCAGCTGGGGCAGGCGCGTATGCAGTCCGACCGGATCCGGGAAGCGGCTCTTGCCCGCATGGAGGATCCTGCTTGTGGCCGTTCGTCGTTGTCGTCGTCCTCTCTCCTCATCCTCCTCCTCTTGACTCCTCTTGCTTGTCTTCCTCCTTGCTCTTGCTCTTGATCCTCCTCCTTTTGCTCCTCTTCCTCTTGCTCTTCCCCTTCTCTCCCTCAACCATCCTCCACCTCTTCCTTCTCCTCCCCTCACATCTGCCCCTCCCTCCCCCTGGATCCTGCACCGCGTCGAAGTCTTCGGGTGGGAGAAGAGGAGCAGGGAGGGAGGGATGGGAAGGGGAGTCGGGCGGAGAGGAAAGAGTAGGGTCTGGGCGGGCGTCTTTTTGGTGCTCATTCGTTAACGATTTGGGCCTCTGGGGACGCCACCAAGGGCCTCTGAGATAGCGCAGGAGGCCCTCGATAGAGCCCCAGGGCGGCTCCACAGGGCCATCTTAGGACGCGAGGGAAGTGAACTCCCGACCGCGCTCATGCGTCCTCTGGAAACGTCGCGCGAGAAGCCCGGAAGTGCGCCCAAGAGGGCCCAGAAAGAGAATTGGACAACACGAAGCAGTTGGTCTCTGCTGGCTTTCAGGACGTAGCCTACGGCCCAGTGGCGGAGAAAACCGTTGAGAAGTTGAGCAGTTCTGAGCCTCTGAGAATTGGTGGCTGATGTCAATGTCACTTACGGTTGTCAAGCTAGTACCCATTCTTAGAGTATCGTGATGTCGTCAATTATGCCATTTCGCGGGTGAAGTGAAGTTGCACAGTTGCCGAATATTCGCAGTTTGATGCCCCTCCGCAAAATAGTTTTGTGAATTTGACATTGGTGATGAGGATGTGCTTTTAGCGTTCTTAATTGTCTTGTTGGGCTGGCCTCCTGACTCTCCTCATTCATGCCCGTCGTTGTCGTCCTCCTCCTCTTCTCCCTCATTCCCGCCTCCCGCACTGTTGCGAGTAGAAGCCTCTTGCCCCCAATTCCTGCCACTCCTTCCAGCCAGCCTCCTCACTCCTGCCCCCTCCTCTGCTCTCTCCTCGCTCTTTTTCCTCCATCCTGCCACGCCTGGACACCGCGGCCCCTCTGCAGAGCTCCCTCCGGCCATCCCCCTCCCCCCGTCCCTTCGTCCTTGCCCGGCTTTCCCCCCGCCCTCTCTCCCAACCGTGCTCTCCCAGAGCTGGTCCAGAGGCGCGTCCTTGCCTAACTTTCGAAGGCGCATTTTCTCTGAGCTCCGCGCGGATTCCTCGGCTCTGTGCTGGGTCTCCTGGCGCGCTTCGCGCGCCAGGGGGGGCTCCCAGCGCAGATCCAAGGAATTTGCGCGGACCTTGGAGAAATTATATTTACCTATACGACCACCCTGCGGGTGATAAGGGGGTGAGGGGGGAGGGGGAACCAACGTCTCACTCAATCGATCTCGCTATCGATCTCAAATTCGGTCTCACATTCGGTCTCACATTCGGTCTCACATTCGGTCTCACTATCGATCTCACTATCGATCTCACTATCGATCTCACTATCGATCTCGCAATCGATCTCACTATCGATATCACAATCGATCTCGCATTCGATCTCACATTCGGTCTCACATTCCGTCTCACAATCGATCTCACTATCGATCTCACAATCGATCTCACAATCGATCTCACTATCGATCTCACTATCGATCTCGCAATCGACGTCATCATCATCATCATCATCAACATCATCAACATCATCATCATCGCCATCATCAACATCATCATCATCATTACCATCATCATCATCATCACCATCATCATTATCATAATCATCATCATCATCATCATCATCATCATCATCATCATCATCAACATCATGATCGGGACACCGACGGGACACCGACGGGACACCGGCGGGACACCGGCGGGACACCGCGCGCCACCGGCCGCCCGGTGGAGAATCATTTGGTCCGGCCGCGCCTCAGCCACAGAGGACACCACCAGGACACCGGCGGGACACCGCGCGCCACCGGCCGCCCAGTGGAGAGTCATTTGGTCCGGCCGCGCCACAGCCACAGGAGACTTTCCTCTCGCCCGCCCACGCAGCTTCGCCTCGCCCGCACGCACGGCACGCACGAACACGAAACCGAAATCGATTTCCTGGTAGGGGGGCTCTCCGTTCCACTTCGATCTCACCCCCTCACCTCCAACTGTCGAGTTTGATCGGTAGGTCGACCCTGCCAAATCGAGGGTACCCTTGTGCCCTGTGTCTAGCGACCCGTGCCATCTACATTCGTATGACAACGTGGCCCTCCGAAGGGTTTTGTGTCCGCTTGCTTGTCCTCTCCAGTCAAACTCGACCGTATGCTGTTTTTGTTGTTCTTCGAGCCCTGGCGCGTAAGACCGCGCGTGCCATGGCGCCCCCGTTGAGCCTCGAGGAGGCCGCACTGTGAGCTGTCGGGAGCCTTGAGACGGGGGGTCAACGCAAACTGGGGTCAGCCAGAGCGCTGGATCCTGCATGATCCTGCAGAGCCAGGGGTGCACTGATCTGGGCTAGTGCGCAGGATCCTGCGGGATGTTGCAGGATCCTGCAAGGCCTGATTGACCCAGTTTTGGATTGACCCGGGTCAGTGCATCCCCAGCGCGACACGAAGACGAGACGACGCCGATCGCGATGACGGCGACAGAACGACGACGACGACGACGGCGCCGACGGGGCGGCAGCGGCGGCGGCGGCGACGGCGACGGCAAAGGCAAAGGCGGCGGCGGCGGCGGCGGCGGCGGCGACGACGACGACGACGACGACGAACGACACGACGACGGCGACGGCGACGACGACGACGGGTTCGCACAGACCTGGGTCAGTACGTCCCCAAAGCTGCAGAGGAGCTGGCCGCCCTCCGAGCAAGGCCGTGGCCCCCCGCCCCCCGCGCAGAGAGGAGAGGCTCTGCTCCCTCGAGGGCGCGCAGGCCCGGGCGAGCCGGGGGCTGGCGGAGCTCAACGGGAAGCCGCGGGCTCGGCCGCGCAGCGCGGCCGCAGCTGGCGGTCATGATCTGGGCCTCCCTTGGGGGTCGCTTGATGAGGGGGGGGCGATGAATAATTGGGAAGGCCTAGCGGCTGGTGCCGCCGTTCCTGACGATAGCGGCGGCGGCGGCGGCAGCGGCGACGACGACGACGCTGACGATCTGGAGCCTTTCTTGGGGCTCTCTTGGGAGCCTCTTGGGCTCCTCTGTTGGGGCTTGGGCTGGGTCCGCGGCTGGGGCCAGGGCCAGGCTGGGGCCAGGGCCGAGGCCGAGCCCGGGGCCACGGCCAGGGCTGGGGCCGGGGTCCGGGGGCCAGGGCCGGGGCGCCCGGGCCGGGACTTGGGCTGGGGCCCCCTGGGCCGTGTCCGGGTCCGGGGCAGGGGCGGGGCAGGGGCAGGGGCCGGGGCCAGAGCGGGGGCCGGGGCGCGGAGGGAAAACGTATTTGGGTGGCGACGCCCTCCCGGGACCCCCCCCCCCCCGCGCGGGGAAGGGATCAAAGGGAAGGGGCTTCCCTTCGATTCCACTCCGATGTTGCTCAATTTTGCTTTGGACGGCGCGTATGAGGAAGAGGGCCCAGGCAAATGGAACAGAGGAGGACGGAGACGACGACTCCAACGGAAAAGCCAGACTCGAACGGAAAAGCCCCTCATACATGCCGACAGGGTCGGCGGATTTGGGGGAAGAGAGATGCACTTCTCGGGCCTTAAAGGCCCTCTTTTTGACCCCTAGAGGATTCCTCATCTGCAGCCTTCGCTGCCCCCGCATGTTTTCATCCCCCAGTACACGACGCCCAACTCCCAGATGGGGTCCGCGCAAATGGGGTCTGAGGATCGCGCCGCATCGCCGATGTATCGCCGATGCGGCTCGATGTGGAGCCCGAATTTCTCCACGCCGGCGGCGCCGAACCTCGTCGACGACGTCGCCGATGCATCGGCGATGCGGCGCGATCCTCCGACCCCATCTACTCGGACCCCATATAGGCATCTAGATGGTTGGCGAACATGTCCGTATCCGCGCCCTCGCGGTCTGGCTCTGGGGCGCGATCCTGCGGATAGCGGGTAAGCGGTCGGGATGCGTGCCGTGCGGGGCATCCGCGAGCAGAAACGCCCCGGATCCGCGGGGTCGCGACCCGGGGGCTCGGCCCGAGTGGCCGCGGAATGCTAATATGTTTTCGCCCACAAGGCGGGCCGATCTCTCGGGTTGCGGGGGGGCGCCCGTGGAAGCCCGGTGGCTGCGACGACCACGTCGGACGGACGTGGCGGCGTCGGTCGCAATGGCGGACGGCGGACTGCGGATCGACGACAGGCTATCACCGACGGACGACCGCCGATCTCCGCACAACGGACGACGACGACCCAAGACCCACGACCCAAGACACACGACCCACGGCCCACGACACGACGACGGCGGCGGCGGCGGCGACGACGGCGACGACAATCGACGCGGCGGTGGACGACGATTGATGACGTGCGGCGGCGGCGGCCAGCCTCGCGACAGCGCCGCCCCCTCCGAGGGCGGCGGCTCGGGAGCCCGCCTGCCGCGGCGGCGTTGTGGCCGTCGTCCTCGCCGCTGCCGCCGTCGGTCGTCTGTCGCTTGTCGGCCGCGCTGGGCTGTCGCGCCAGGGCCCAGCCGCCGTGTCGCCTTCGGGAGCCTTGAGACGGGGGTCAATGCAAGTGGAGGTCAGCCAGAGGGCCAGATCTTGCAACGGAGGTCAGCAGAGCCAGGGGTGCACTGACCTGGGGTAGCGCGCAGGATCCTGCAGAATGTTGCAGGATCCTGCAAAACCCGACTGACCCGGGTTTGCATTGATCCAGGTGAGTGCGTCCCGAGCCTCAGGGGCAAGGATAGGAGGGGGGATAGGGTCAGGTGGGGACGCATCATCCCCCAATCGCCCATTCATCGCCGATAGGGGCCCGATAATTCGCCGCGCCCAGGAACGTGCGGAGTTGCGTTTGGGGGTATATCGCCGATGTATCGATCCATCCGCGATATACCGCCGATTCGTACTCGATGTTTCCCCCCTGAATTGGTTCCCCCGTATCGTTGTCCCTCATCAACGTCGCCGCCATCGACGTCCGAGAAGTCGCCGCCGTCGCCGTCGCCGTCGTCGTCGTGGATCGTCGTCGTCGTGCTCAGCTCCAGCGGACTGTCGCGCCAGTGCCCAACCTCCGCGTCGCCGTCGCAGTTGCCGTTTTCGCCGCCGTTGTCGTCGTCGCCGTTCTTGTCGGACTGGCCTACGAGGGTGCCGACGGCGATGGCGATGACGATACCGTCGTCCGACCGACTCGCCAGTGAGGATAAAGTCGAAGATGACGACCGACTTCGACGAGGGTGCCGACGACTTTGACGATGACCATGCCGTCGTCCGACCGATGACGATGATGATGATGATGATGATGATGATGATGATGATGATGATGACGATGATGATGATGATGATGATGATGATGATGAAGGTGATGATGATGAGGAGGAGGAGGAAGAGGATGAGGATGAGGATGAGGATGATGACGATGATGATGATGATGATCTTGATGATGATGCTGGTGATGATGATGATGATGATGATGGCGACGACGATGATGATGACGATTATGGTGATGATGATGCTGGTTGTGGTGATGATGATGATTATGATTATGGTGCTGCTGCTGATTGTCATTATGATGATGATGATGATGATGATGGTGATGATGAGGATGAGGATGATAATGATGCTGATGATGATAATGATGACGATGGTGGTGCTGCTGCTGCTGCTGATGATGATGCCCATGCCCATGCTCATGCTCATGCTCCTGCTGATTGTGATGGTGATGATGCTGATGATGGTTATTATGATGGTGCTGGTGCTGATTGGGACGAGAGTGATGCTGACGATGATGCTGATTCTGATGACGAAGAGGATGAGGATGAGGATGATGATGAGGACGATACGGATGATGATGACGATGATGAGGATGATGATGCATATTATGGTGATGATGATGCTGATGCTGATGCTGATGATGACGATGACGATGATGATGATGATGATGATGATGATGATGATGATGATGATGATGATCATGATCTTGATCATGATCATGAGCATCGTGATGACCGTGATGAGGATTACGACGATAGTGGTGATGAAGGCGATGATGGTGTTGATGATGATGCTGCTGGTAATGATGAGTATGTTGATGATGATAATGATGATGGTGCCGATGATGCTGATGATGACGATGGGGAGTGATAATAAGACGACCTCGACGCTGAAGACCGACTTGGTCGTCGTTTGCGTACTCGCTCTCCTCTCATCTGCTTTCTCATTGCCTTGGTCCTCGCCGTCGTCACGGTCCTCGCCGTTGTCACGTGTTTGGTCCCTGGCGCAGACATGAGCCGAGTCCGTTGCGCCTACGCCTCCTCCAGCAGTCTGCCCGTCCGTGTCCTCAAGTCGTCCTCGTCCTGGTATCGCCTCCTCCGGCAGACTGTCCGTCCCCATCGTCGAACTCCACGTCGCCCTCCTTCAGCAGCTTGCTCACCACGCAGCTCGCAGCGTCCCATCAGCTCCAGGATGGCGACAGATGGCCTCATCCCCAGGTCTTCGCCTTCCGCGTCCATCTCGTTCTCTCTTCCGACGGCGGACCACGACGGCCGACACCGTCCGCCGTTTCTTGGGGTCTCTCGGGCTCTCCGCGGAGGTCTCCGCGGACCCCCAGAGGTCTGCTAAAGCCCTCGAAGGTCTTGGGAGGTATTCGGAGGCTTCAGAAGACGACGACGACCGAAGACGACGACGACCACGACCGAAGACGACGACGACGACGACGACGACCGAAGACGACGACGACGACGACGACGGCGACGGCGACGGCGACGACGACCGAAGACGACGACGACGACGACCACAACGACGACTGCGGCGGCGGCGGCGTGATGACGATGACGGCGACGACGACGACGACGACAACGACGGCGACGGCGACCGCGACCGCGACCGTCTCCGCGGTCGACGACTGCGGCCGCCGACCGACAACGGCGTGCGGGCGGGGGCGAGCGGGCGGCGAGGGGGGCGAGCGGCGAGGGGCGGCAGCGTCTCGGCCGGCCGAGGCTGCGGGGGGTGTCCGACGAGATGCAGGCGGGCCGCCGCCGCCGCCTCGTTTTCCTCTTCCCGTTCCTTCCGCTGTCTGCCTCCTCCTACTCCTCCCCCTCCTCCTCCCCCTCTTTCCTTCTCCTCCCCCTCCGCCTCCTCCTCCTCCTGCTCCTGCTCCTCCTCCTCATCACCTTCGCCCTCCTCCTCTCCCTCCTCCTCTTCCTTCTCCTCCCCTTCTCCTCCTCCTCCTCCTCCTCCTCCTCCTCCTCCTCCTCCTCCTCATCCTCCCCCCTCCTTTTTTTGCCTGTGGTATCCCCCTGCAGGGCCCCGAAGACTATCGGGCCCCTTTAAGTGGTTTTCGAACGCCTGATCCGTTGCTTGTTTTTACCTTGTGTGCCCCGCAGGGCGGTAGTCTCTCGAGGTAGTCGCACTTCATCGGTTCATTGGTGCTGCTCTGCTCTGCTCCTCACCTTCCCCCTCCTCCGCCTCTCCTCTCCTTCGCCTCCTCTCCCTCCTCTTCTCCGCCTCCCCCTCCTCCGCCTCCTTCTCCTCCGCCTCCCCTCGTCCTCCTCCTCCTCCGCCTCCTCCTCCTCCCACCCCTCCTCCCACCCCTCCTCCCCCTCCTCCCCCTCCCCAGCCTCCTCCCGCTCTCACTCGTCCTCGTCCTCCTCCTCGCCCTCCTCCTCCGCATCCTCCTCCTCCGCCTGAGCAGTGGCGAAGCGTCCTGGTTCTCCTTTTGTCAGCCGCGCGCAGCGTGGGGGGGGCGGTGGAGGAAAAGGTACCCATACCGCTACCCTTCCCGCGTCGTCGCCTTTTTGGGCTTCCTGGGAGGTCCTCGTCGCCACCGCTGGATTTGCCATGAGATTCTGGTCAGAACGCACCCTGGGAGGGGTCCAGGGATTAGCGGTACGGGTACTTTTTGGTTTCCCTACAGGGCGGTGTGGGGAGGGGGGAGGGTTTCTTGGAAGCGCCGTTTCTTAGGAGGCGCGGGCCTCGTCTGCAGAGGCAGCGCTAGCGCCTTCTCAGAAGCAGCCTCCTCTAAGAAGCCTTCCCCCCTCCCCCTGCACCCTCGTGCGCGCCGCCAATTTTGTGGTTTGCGTGATCTGTTATCAGAACATTCCTCGCCGAGGCAGTCGTGTTTTAGTACATCGGTTTCTTGTGCTCTGAGAACACGGCTTTTGTCAGTGTCCTTCTGTTCTGAGATCACTTCGTGGTGGGCCTTGCAGGATTGCCGGGACCGTCGGTCCCTGCTCACACCGCCGCCGCCGATTTTCTGCTGCTTTCCAGGTCAGACCCCCCCGGTCGCCTCGACGCACCACTTGGGTCAATGCTGGGCTTTGGTCTTCGGGCCGTTCCTCCGATCCGGGTCGGGGAGCCTGATCGTGGCCGATGCTTCCCGTTCTGCACGCACGCAATGGGTACTGAAAGAATGGGTACAATGCCCAACAGCGGATCTGGTTCATTTTGAACAGGGCTCGCTGTCCACGCCGCCGCGGCCAGTGTCCATTCGAGACAGGAGGCCGCCTGCCCAACAGCGGCCGCTGTTGGTTTGGGACAACATTTGCTGTTGGGGATTGTACCCATTCTTTCGGTACCCATTTCGGGCGTCCAAACGTGGCCAGAACAGCCCCTTCGCTCTTTATCCAGCATTCCTTGTGGTAGCATGATGGCTGCATTTGTCGTGCGTATGCACCCTCTTCTCCAAGCGGTGTACCACTCTGGCGGCCCCGCGTAAGCTGCGGCGTAATGTCGTTGTATCTCCTCGCCAAAGACCAGCTTAGTTTCGTCGCCAAGGTGTCCCTAGGTTGTCTTTCAAGTTTAGAGCCCTGGGGGCCCTCTGGGCCTCGTGAGGGGTGCTTGGAAGCAATCTCCGCCTGCCCGGTAAAGCCGGGCCACCCTGGGCCACGGCCGCTTCTGGCAGCACCCGAGCGTTGAAGGTGTAGGATGGAAGTTTAGGAGAGCCAGGGGGCCGGAAGGCCAATTGGTCCAAAACGTACGGAACACCATTGCTTTGTGTTTTCTCGTTGGGGCCACCTTGAACGCGCTCACCTCTCGAGAGAACTGTTCAGGCCCACGTGGAGGGGGCAGTGGAGGCTCCAGAATTCAGGAAAGCCCCCCCCCCCCCCACGATCCTCCCCGTCCGCTCCTGGGGGGGAGGCGGGAACAGATCTCCTGGCGACGAATGATTAAGTATTTGTCCCCCAAGGGTTCTCGTCGTCGTCCTTCTTCGTCGTCGTCATCTTCACGGCGTTGCGTAAGCCCCCTTTAGGGCTGCTAGCTAGTCGTTACATGATGTCGACGCGCTCGCCTCTGGCGATTTCCAGCCGCCCGAGAATTCATTGTTCGTCACCCCGCAGACCACGATTTAGATTTCCTTCCCCGAAGGGAGAGAAGGGGGCGGATGGAAGATAATGCTCTCAACCACCTCAGCCCAGAGGGCTGGTGGGCTGTTGGGAGTGCGGCTCTCGCTTTAGCGCCGCGAGCACTCGGTTTAACCAGTTTCCAATAGCTCAAGGATGGAGGAAAGTCGTTTAAACATGTGTCTCTCGCCTGAGCGCCCAGCACAATCGCTTGAACGAAAATCAATCACGGAGAGCAGTTCGGTTTCAGAACCAGGTTATCAGTCGAGATTTCCTCCGAAGTGTCACGCCTGTGCTCCAGGACTCGAGACTCTCTCTCTTTCTCGCGGCGCGCTGGGCCCCCCCCCCCTCTGGCACTGGGGACTGCTCTTCTCGCGCGCGGAGGGGGGGGGCCTCCCCCCCCCACTCTGGCACTGGAGTCTCATTTTTTTCCCGCGCGCTGGCGGTTCCCTCCCCTCCCTTCTCTTCGGATGCTTCTAAAAGTGCCCCTGGCCCAAGGTGCCCCCCCAGGGTTTCCAAGGAGACCCCCCTGGCCTCCAGAGCCCCCCCGAGGCCCAGGGGGCCCAGAGGATCCAACATCGGGCGAAGAGCTGCAGGCACCCCAGGCCAGGGGCACCTTGAGCAGCCCTCGATCCTTCTCCCGAGCACTCCAGTCTCTCTCCTTCTCGCGCGCTGCTGGCTTCTCTCGCTCTCCAGGCGCTGCGCCACACGTGACGAGAAAAGTGGAACAGGCGTTTTTTGTTCCGCCACGTTACGTTGCCGCGTGGCGAGTAGAATGGACTTGCATTTCTTTCGCCCCCAAGGCGTTGCCACTTGACGAGTAGCGTGGACTGGTGTGTTGTCTGGCCCGCTGCGTTGCCGCTGGCGGGGGTAACAGAGCTGTCTGCTTTCCGCTCGCTGCGGTGCCACGTGGCGAGTTGAGAGGAACTGCACTGTTTCGCCCCCCCGGGCGTTGCAACACGCCGAGAGGAGTGGCATGGTCTGTCTTGTTCGTTTCCCAGGCGCTGCCACGTGACGAGTAAGTCAAGTAGAAGAGGCGTGTTTGACGCCCTGCTGCGTTGCCTCTTGGCGAGTACACTGGAATAACATTTGTTTCGCCCCCACTGCGGCGTTGCTGCGTGACGAGTCGAGTGGAATATTGTTGTGTCCCGCCACTCCCCAGTCGAGTGAAGCACTTTTGTGTTCCAGCCTGCTGCGTGGCACGTGGCGAATGTAGTGGAGCGAATTTGTTTTGCCCCCCCCCAGGCGTTGCCGCTTGACGAGTCGAGTGGAATAGTATCTTTGCCCCGCCCCGCCCGATTCGAATGGACATATAGTTTTGCCTGGCCCACTGTGTGGCAACTCAGCGAGTGGATTGGAACGATAGTTCTGAGCCCCCCGAAGCGTGGCGGCGTGACGAGTAGAGGTGACTGGCAGCTTGTCCTGTCCTCTGCGTTGGCGAGTTTTGTAGAAGTGTATGTTTTCCGCCGCGCTGCGATGCCACGTGGCGACTAGAATAGAAGCTGTTTGTTACGCCCCTCGGGCGTTGCCACATGCCGAGTAGAGTGGCACGGTCTTCTGTTCGCTCCCCAGGTGGGGCCACGTGACGAGTAAAGTCGAACAGGTTTTTTTTTTCACGCTGCATTGCCACTCGGTGAGTACAATGAACAAGTACTTGTTTCGTTCCCGAAGCGTTGCCGCGTGACGAGTTGAGTGGAATTGTATTTGTTCTGTTTCTTCTGAGTCACATGGGATGGTATTCGTTCCGCCGCTTGGCGTTGTCGCGTGACGAGTAGAGTTGCCTCGTTGCTGGCTGCTTCGGCGAGTGTAGTAGAATTCGCGGGGCCCCCAACTGGGGTGGTGACCACACCGTGTGGTGAGTCGGTGGGGATTCGGGGTCACCGCACGGTTTTGGGACTCGAGGCCTTCTCCGAGGACGTCTCGGGCGATTGGGGCCTCCAGGGTCCCAAAACCGTGCGGTGACGGACCGTGCGGTGAGGTCTTGGAGGATTTCGAGGTCACCGCACGGTCTTTCACCGCACCGTTTCGGGACTCCAAAGAACCGGATGGGGGGCGCTCTCCCTCCATCCGGGCGCGGGAGCGGGAGAGCTCGAGTGCCGGGGGTGCGGGCGCGCCCTGGCGCGCGGGAAGGAGAGAGCTCGGGTGCCGGAGTGGGGGGAAGGGCCTCGCGCGCGGGGGTGGGGTCTTTCCCGGCGCGCGGTAAGGAAAGAGTCTCGAGTGCCGGAGGGGAGGAGAGAGTCTGGAGAGCCGAAAGGGGAGGGGTGGCGCGGGAAGGAGAGAGTCTCGAGTGTCGAGAAGGGGGGGTACTTTCGGCCCCCAACCTTCTCGGGCGACGGAATTTGTCACTTTTGGTCCAGGGGGGATCCTTCCTGGCGCCCCCCCCCCGCGCGGTGGTTGAGCCGGTGTTCGCTGGGTATGCTCTCTCGTCAGCAGCGGGTTCCAGACCTGAGGGTGTCTTGCGGCATCGTTGGTACATCCTGTTTCCTCCGATCGTCGGCGTCGGCGTCGGCGTCTTCGGTCGTCGTCGTCGTCTTCAGTCTTCCTCCCCTGCGGTCCTCTCCAGAGATCCGGGTTCGGCCGCCGGGCCCCCAGACGCCTCACCCAGAGGTTTCTGGAGGCCACCCGCCCAAGAAGCGCCCCATGCGCCTGGCGCGTCGATCACGCCGAGCACGTGTCCCTCTGAATTTTGTGAGCGCGTCCCCTTCGGGTGCGGACACGCTTTCCCTCCTCGTGCTCCCATCCGGCTCCAGCTCGTCTCTCTCCGATTCCGGCTCCCGCGATTCCGACTCCCCTCTCGGCCCCAGCCCGGTATTTCGGACCGAAGGTGCGCGCTCCGCTCCTCTTCCCAAGCCGATGGGGCGATTCCACCAGCACCACCATATGTGGGATAGGGAGGAGGAGGAGGAGGAATAAGAGGAGGAGGAGGACCAGTATAGACCCAAGACTCATCAACGATGTTGCAATACACTGCACCTTCCCTCCAAGTTCCCTCTCTCATATGCTCCTACACGGCTTCATTCTCACTGAGGGATGTATCCCGTTGGAAGGCAAACGTTTGAAAGTCAGGAGTTGCGCCAGAACGCCATTTCTGGATATGGACGCCTCGAATCACCGTTACTGTTGCGTGGTGACGAGCCTGAAACGTGCCAGAGCATCATTCCTGGGACTTCGACACCGCAAATCAACGTGACTGTTGCGCCCTGACCTTCGGACATCGTGCCGAAACACCATCTCTGGAAGGTTAACGATGAGAATAATTGAAACTGTTGCAAAGTCGTATCATGAATGTGCGCGGCGCTGAGGCGAGAGCCACACTTTGAAAAGGAACCGCCCTCTATCCGTAAAACTCATGCAAACTTTTTAGACGAATGTGCGCGACGGTAAGGCGGGAGCCACATTTGCAAACTGGCCGCCCTCCATCCGTGAAGCTGTTGCATTTGCATGTGTGTGTGTGTGTTCGGGACGATTGTGCGCGGCGCTGAGGCGGGAGCCGCATTTGAAACGGGCCACCCTCCCTCAGTAAAGCTGCTGCATTTGTTTAAACAAATTACCCCAGTGCGACCCTACCTAGAAGTTGGAACCCCTAGGAAAGCAGCATTAGTTGCTATGTTATGCCATGCCATGCTATGCTGCGCTATGCTATGCTATGATATGACATGCTATGATATGCTCTGCTATGCTGCGCTATGATATGCTATACTAAACTAAACTGTGCTATGTCATGCTGCGCTGTGCTATTATAAGCCATGCTATGCTATGATATGCTATGCTAAGCTGCGCTATGCTATGCTATGCTATGCTATGCTATGCTCTGCTGCGCTATGCTATGATATGCTATGCTGCGCGATGCTATGCTATGCTATGCTATGCTTGGCTATGTTATGCTATGCTATGCTAATGCAGCGCTGCGCTATGCTAAGCTAAGCTAAGCTAAGCTAACCCTCTAGGCAGAGCCTAGGTAGGGAATTGCACCCATGCTAATTACCCGAACAGAAAACTAAACTGGCAAGCTAAGATGAAGCTGAGCTAAGATGAGATAAGCAACGCTAAGCTAGGGTGACGTAACTGGGGGAACCGCGGGGCGGATACTGGGGGAACCGCCCGGGTCGCGTTCCACTGCCCGGCCTTTTAAGCACACCGAGTAAGAACCCTTCTAGGCAGAGCCTAGGTAGGGAATATTCGCGGCGCTAAGGCGAGAGCCACAGTTTGAAAGCGGGCAGCCCTCCATCCGTGAAACCCTAACACGTTCTTCGTTGCAGGCATACATACACGTTGAGGAAGTCTCGGGCGAAACGCCCGGCCCCCCCTTTCGACCGGCCTCGGGGTGCAACAGGAGGAATTATCCATCAGGAGGAGAGACTGAGGAGAAATATGAGGAGGACCTCCCCGTCCTCCCTTCTTCCCCGTCCTGCCTACAGTCAACCCGCATATGAAGGATGAGCAATGGATGAGCAACTTTCCAATTTTCCCCTTGCATCCTTCCCCTTCGGCCCATCCTCGGCCACTTTAGCCGGCCGCGCCCCGCTCGCAAAGTGTCGGCATGGCCTTCCAAGGCCCTTGCATCCTCATCGTGCGTGGTTGACTATATGGTATGGTAGCGGTTGTGGAGAAAGAATTTGCCCATCACGAGCGCCTCGCTTGTAGAGCCCGGATGCCCCCCTGCGCCGCGGAGCCTCGGCGCGCGCGCGCGCAGCCCCCCCCCCCCACACACACAACACATACACAACACACACAACACAACACACACACAACACGCACAGCACACAACCATACATACATACATACATACATACATACATACATACATACATACATACATACATACACGCATACATACACACATACACACATACACACATACACACACGCACACTCATATACGCATACACATACACACTCTCCGGGGCGCAGGCGCAGCTCCGCCGCGTGGACGCGGTCGAGGGGCGGTTCGGCGAGTCACGCCGGGAGATCGAGGACGGCCTCCGGAACAGGCACGCGGAGCTCGAGAAGGACGCCTGCTCTCGGCGTTGAGCGAAGGGGAAGCGAGAAGGAGAAGGCTTTCTCAGAAGGCGGCGGAGCTTTTCAGAAGCCCTCGCGCCTTCTGGGAAGTTTCCTGTGCCTTCGGCAGGAGCCTGGACACACGTTTCAGAAGGCCGGGGGACTCCCAGGCCTTCTGAGGAGGCCCGCCCCTCCTCACCTCCCCCCCTTGGCTCGCCGCCGATCATACACGTTTGGAGCTCCGCGCGGAGTTCTTGGTGCGCGGAGCGCGCCAAGCGCGGCGGTGTAGGCGCCGCCAGGGGTCTCCGGCGCAGGTCCAAGAATTCCGCGCGGGCCTCCGACAGCGCAGGTTTGCGCGACTTGTAATATGATGTGCTCCGCGGCCTCTCGGGAGGATCGACATGGGTGCGCAGAGGATTGGGACGAAGACAAGCAGCAGCTGCTACCCATTTTGAACAGGATTCGCTGTCGGCGTCGCCGCTGGCGCTGTCCGCTTGGGACAAGAAGCCGCCAGCTCAACAGCGGCCGCTGTCTGTTTTGGACAACGTTTGCTCTTGGGCATCGTACACAGTTGTTCTACGTACTTCTTTCGGGCGGTCCAGCTTTCCTGTCCCGCTCCTTCCCCTCCTCTTCGTGGGGAGGGCGCAGATAGCCCGGGAAATTATTGAAATTGGAGGGGAAGGGGAGCGCCCAGAAAATGTGGGAAAAGATGGGACATCATTGAATTTGTGTAGGCCTGATTTTGTCCGCCGGACCTCCTTTACTGTAAGGTTTTGGCAAGTTTGTGGTTTCGAGGGGGTCGGGGGCTCGTGGCCTCAGCTGCCTGGACGCGCGCGACTCGAACAACTCCCCAGGATGGTGCCCTGGAGGATCCAGAAAATATGTGTTGAGCTGAAGGACAGGACGCCATTTCTAACCACGGCGAACGATTTCAGATGCTTTCGGGAACTCCCAGAGGCTAGGAGCCCGAAGTCGTCCCGAACAGCCAGAGGCCCGAGGCGTGGCCAGAAAGCTAAGACGTATGTTTTTAAGTCCGTTTCCTCTCTTCTACCGCATCTCTGATCTTCCTCCCCCCTCCCTGAGCCCCTCTCTCTTGTCTTCCCTCCCCAGCAGCGCTAAATTTACCCCCCGCGATTGGCAGCGGGCCCGCGCCAGACGGAAGCGGCTGTGGGCGGGCCACGTGGCTAGGCTGCCAGGACACTCGTGGGTCTGGAGAGTCACGAGGTGGAGAGATGGCGAGTGGACGGCCGCCATGCGTAACGTATACGACAGGCCTCTTCTTCGACCGTCGTGCCGCCCATGGATGAAATGGGAGAGCTCGCTGCGCCGGTACGCCGAACATGCTGGCACACGTGGATCGCAGCATGCTGCCGGCTCACGATCAGAATGGATTTCGCACGCCGGCTTTTTCGAGCAGTTCACTTGCCCGTGAGCTGGGCTATATTGTGTCCTGCCCCCTTGCAGGGCCTCTTTTGAGCTAGGATGTTTTCTTCTATATATGGATCGCCCGCACATGTTTCCTAATCTCTCATGCTTCCCTCCTTCCTGCCTTCGTCATTTCTGCGTAAGCGTACCAGTGCAATTCAATAGGGCCAGCAAGAGAGAAGCACCCGATAATCGCGATTTCGAGCGCAAGCTGGTCTCATGAGTTCTGGTAAACACGGCTTGGCTTGAGCCATACAGGTGCGGAGTGTGCAGTGCAGAACCTTGGGTTGCAATGTGAATCTTGTGAATCTGGTGAAAACAGTGTGTAACGGCAAACGATTAAGAAAATGCCACCCCCATCCCGTCCCGGGGGACCCAAAATGAATAAGTGGGGCACACTATTAGGTTTCAGCCGCCAGAAATTGTTTTTTTAGTCGACTGCCCCCTGGCGTTTTATTTTGCCGCCTTGCGGAAACTGATTCTATATTCTTTCTCCTGCGTTCGTTTGATCACCCGCGGCCGCGGGAGGAGGATTGAGGAGAGGGGGCGCCGGAAGCGCCGCTAGGGAGTCTTAGCGCAGATCTAGAAAATCCACGGAGGACCGCCGAATGTTCATGTTCATGCAGTTCTTTCATCCCCGACTTAAGAACCAACCTGAGGCCGCCCCAGCTGTCGTCTTCACGGACGGCGGTTGGAGCTTGACAATGAGGCCAACGCTGCCGTGGGACCAGCGTGTCGGAAGAAACGAACAAGTTCGGATTGATTAACAGATATGAACAACACACTCCCCCAATCTTCTATGTAAAAACAGCACGCGGGAGGATTCGAACCGAGCGGAAATTCGAAATTGAGACCAGCGTCACAGAGGGAACAACAATTTGGAAGAGCCGGGCAGACGTTCCGATTGAAGAAACAAGTATGAGAAACGGATTCGCGCCGAACCTGTGTGTAATAAAAAACACAATGCGCGGAGGGGAGCAGGCAATCTTCCAGAGTGCATCAGGGGAGAACGGGGAATAGTATTCATATTGAACAACCGTAGAGGAACAAAAATTAGCAGGAGGAAGGTGACAAGGGATAGAAAAGCGAGGGGAAGGAGGAGGAGGAGGAAGACGAGGAGGAGGAGGAAGAGGAGGAGGAGCAGGAGGGGAGGAGACAAGCTAGGTGCGCTCGCGTCATATCTGACATCCTACCCCTCCCTCCCATCCCTTACCATGGCGCAGATCCCCTCTCTACTCGCTCAGTCGGATGTCGAGCAGGGCAATGATGGGTACCCTATGCATTGTAGAGCACGGCATGGCATGGCGTAGAAGAGCACCGCAAAGCGTAGTATCAACCTAGCATTTCAGTGCATGCCGTGGCATGGCACGGGAAATGACGCCAGCGCTGCAGCGGGAGCAGGAGTCGAAACGAGCGGAAGCGCGGAAATGAGGCCAGCGCTGCAGCGGGAGCACGATTCGGAACGAGCGGAAGCACGGAAATGAGGCCAGCGCTGCAGCGGGAGCACGATTCGGAACGAGCGGGGCCCGAAAATGAGGCCGGCGCCTCAGCGAGAGCAGCATTTTGAAAAAAATGCAGGCGAAAACCCAACTCCGGGGAAACCTGTGTGTAAAAAACAGTACGCGGGGGGGGGGGGGTCGGACACTCCCAGGCCGTCATCAGGGGAAGAGGGAGAGTAGTATTCATATTGAGTAATTGTATAGGACGAGGAGGTTGGGAAGGAGGTCGCTGTCTGAAGGCGGCGCAGAATGGCAGAATGTTTGCCTTCCGCGCAGTACAGGCGGATCATACATTTCTACTTCCCATTCAGGGCTGGCCCAAAGTAACCCCTGCGGTATCCGCCCCTGCGGATGCGAATCGTCAGCCCGCGAAATCCTTCCCAGCTTTTGCTTGCCTGGCTCTGAATTGACCCCCCGCCCCTCCGCCCTGAATTGTCAGCCCGCGCCCCCCCCCCCGGGCCTCCAGACAACCCGGGATTGTCCGCCCTCCGTCTGCCTGCCCTGGCCCCCCACTATTGCGGCGGGGGGAAGGCCCGCGAAACTAGAAAGTTGTTTTCATCGTTTGCTCCCATTAATCCTGGGAAGCAATCAGTAAACCCCCCTCCCCCTCCCCCCCCTCATCAGAGGAAATTATAACGCTTCCGGCACCGGGGCCGGGGCGGAAACGATATCCCCCGCAGGTCACCAGAGGTCCGCGGAGGGGAGGTCCCCGGAGGTTCCCAGGAGGCATCCAGAAAGGCCTCCACAAGCCTCTGAATGCCCGGTCCCCTTGTAGTCCAGAGCCCAGCGACAAGGCACACCTGCCCAGAGTCGCTTCCTGTGATTCTGTGCGTTTCTGTGAGATCCCTCATAGATTCCCTTGATACTCCGATTGGTTTCTTTTGAGATTCCTTGCCGTTTCCATTGTGTTTTTTTTGGGGGTTCCTTTGAGACTCCTCTGGTGTTCCTTTGATGTTATTCTGGGGGTCCCTTGAGGTTCCGGTCATATCCCTTTGATGCCCCATTGCTTAAGGGAGCATCACATCGACATCCGGGGCCGGTGGATTATTTCATTTTCAATAAATGTGCTAACATATCGCGGGGGGGGTCGCGGAATCCGACTGCGATATCTCTCCGTGGACTCTCCCATAAAGAATCAATTTTCTTAGTGCGGCCGCCATAGGGATTGCTTATGTCCACGCGAGCCCGCGTTTTCCAAATTCCTTAGATTCCTTCGTGGTTCGTTTGAGCTGCCGCTGGGATGCCTTTGCGCTCCTTTGAGATTGCTTTGAACTTCCATTGGTTCCTTTGATATTATGCGTGGGATTCCTTGTGAGATTCTTATGGGATTCCTTTGGGGGTCCTTTCAAGTTCCTCTCACATTTCTTCGACAATCCTTGAAGGGAGCATCACATCGACATCCGGGGCCGGTGGATTATTTCATTTTCAATAAATGTGCTAACATATCGCGGGGGGGGTCGCGGAATCCGTCTGCGATATCTCTCCGTGGACTCTCCCATAGGATCCCCTGAAAAAATCAATTTCCTTAGTGCGGCCGCCATAGGGATTGCTTATGTCCACGCGAGCCCGCGTTTTCCAAATTCCTTAGATTCCTTGGTGGTTCGTTTGAGCTGCCGCTGAGATCCCTTTGCGACTTCTGTGGGGTTCCTTTGAGTTACCTTTGATTTCCGATGTGCGTCAGTTTCCCAGTGTTCTAGCAAGGCGGGAACCCATTGGCAAGCGTTCGTGCGCAGTGGTTCTTCAGGCTGTCGCCACACGTTGCCGCCAGCTTCGGGCCCGGGGGGGCAGATTAATTAATTAATGTATGTTATGTTTAATGTGCTAACGATATCGCCGGAGGGCGCCGCCCAAAATAATTATTTATTTTATTTTCTGTGCTAAAGATATCGCCGGGGGGGTTACTGTTTGCTTCCCGGGGTTAGTCATTGAGCCACAAGTCCAAGTAACAATCCTCCCAGGTTCTCGTTTTTTGAAGGCGCGGTATCAAGGAGTGCGCGGACAATGCCACTGGCCACCGAGGCGGCATATGGCTTCACGTTGTGTTGGACGTAATGGAACCGACTTCGGTCGACAACGCATCTTGACCAAGTGGTGCGCCGTCTGTCTCCGCTTGAGCTTCCACGGACCAGCTCCCGTCGGTCTGGACCAGCGTTGGAAACGCATACGTTTCCCACAATGAACGTATATCCCAGTCACCTAAGACCTTGATCGTCGTAGCAGGTGCCGAAGCTGACGCGATGCGGCATTCAGCAACTTGCACAAACAACAAATTACCAAACACACCCGACACCATCCAACGGAACATCTTGACCGCACACCGCACTCAATCCACAGCTGTTGGGATCTCTCCCCATCCTGGACACATGAGGCGTTCCAAAAAGGGCCTTCAACTAGGATCGAATGAGTTTTCATCGATCCTTTGGCGGAAGGTTGGTGGAAGTTGGCGGGAGTAAAACGAGGCCGCCTCTGCCAGCGGAAGGCCGGCGGAAGCCGTCGGAAGTAAAAATGCGCCCTCGAGAGATAGCAATTTGTTCGGGTTCAGGGTTTCCGGAACCAGCCACATGTTAGGTATTCGGGGAATGAGTTCCGCGGGCGTGTATTTCATCCGTGGGCATTTCCAAGGGGGACGCCCGTCGTGCGGGCGACCGGACGCCCCACTGCAGCCCGCACCGCTTCATCAAAAATGGAGAAACAAGCGGACGGAGCGACGACTTCGCCTTCGAAAACGTTGACGACGAACACAATGTCGGCGTCAATCACGGCGACGAACACGACGCCGACCTCGACGGCAACGAAGGCGATTTCGCACTCGGCGACAACAGCGGCGACTTCTGCGACGTCGTCAAGGACGACGAACACGAAGACGACGGCCGGGACGCCGAATTCGACGGCGCACGCGACGAAGACTTTGATGACGGCTCAGACGACGGCGATGTTGACGACTTTGACGACTTTGCCGACGACGATAGTATGTAGCACTCCGCAACTGCGGGTAAAATTAAGAGGGCGCGGGTGCGGGGAAGGTCGCGGGTGGGTATGGGGCGGGGCCCCGGGGTGGGTCGCGAAGTGGGTCGCGGGTGGGTCGCGGGTGGGTCGCAGATGGGTCGCAGATGGGTCGCGTGTGAGTCGCGGGCGGGTCGTGGGTGGGTCGCGGGTGGTTCGCGGGCGGGTCGCAGGTGGGTCTCGTGTGGATCGCGGGAGGGTCGCGGGCGGGTCTTGGTTGGGTCGCAGAGTGTGTCGCGACGACAACAACATGAATAAACAACACCAACAACAGCAGCAGTTGCAGCAACAATATATAACCAAAACAACAATAACATCAATATCAACAGCAACAGCAACAGCAACAACGATGACGGCGACGACGACAACAGCAGCGGCAGCAACAACCTTCGCGAGTGTCAATTAACACGTGTATCCCAAGCCCTCGGTCTCCGCCCCTTTCGTCTTATATCGTGCTCCCCCCCTTGGGGAGTATATCTTCTTTACTGGCACGCCCATTTAGCGCAGTCCCTAAAACAGGAGAAGAGAGGACGGATAGAGGGGGAGGGAGAAGGATGAAACACGAGAGAAAATAGCAGGAGTGGAGCTCGGAACAGAAATCACGTGGCAAGACCAGACGGGCAGATCCGGGGGTCAAACCCTAGCGGGCGGGTCGGGATGGCGGGCCCAGGCGACCAGGTCGAGCAGGCGGGTTGCTGCAGCGTAAACCCTGCATGAATCGCCAAATCGTTTCGAGCAATAGCGCGATGCCCAAGTTAATCGTGAGAAACACAAAAGCGAGAGCGTGATTCTTGAATGTGGAGGGCGCGGCGTCTGATTAAATTGCGAGGCGTTCCCCCGCGAGAGCGCGATGTCTTCATACATTGTGAGTAAGTCCCGCACAATAGTGCGATTCTTGAATTACCTGGGAGGAAGTATCAGGCGGGAGCCGTTGAACATTATTACTTCTAAAGAATAATTATTGTTGGGACCCCTGGTGCACGACCCCCCCGCCGCGCCTAGGCCGCAGCCTCATTTTCATCATTTTCGCGAGGAAGTCTCAGGCAAAACGGGGGAGTCCGGATCCGGTTGTGTTGTTACGATCGGTTTTCCCTTGCAAAAATAAGCTAAAGTGGACATTTCTTGTTCTAACATAACCAAACTTCAAGAATCCCTTGCAAAAAATAAGGTAAAGTGGACATTCGCGCGCGCAAGACGAAATCCTTCCAAAACCTTAGTTTTCGTAGCGATTTTAACATAAAACATCAAAAAACCAATGGTTTTTCAAAACAAATGTCAAAATTTCATCCCGCGCGCTCTTGCGGATTCGTAGGAAACCCAACACTTTTTAATCATTTCTGTCAAACGGGCTTTTGCGAGCAACTTTTTCGAACTTCTGCAACAACGGTTGCGCACCTGCCAGGGCCATCATCCCTGTCAAATAATACCATGCGGGACACATTCGTTTTTTCTTCGCGCGCGCACGCCGTCGTCGTCGGCCGCGGGGCCCTGAATAGTAGCCACGGTCGTCCGCATGCCACGAAGTGAAGTGTCCGAACGTCATAGGGCGGGAAGCTGGGTGTGGGTGGTGGCGAAGAGTCGTTTGGAAATTTGGTAGAGCTTGAACCGGCCCCCCCACAAAGTGGGGGTATTGCCCGCCTCCTACGAAAACCCTGGCACTGGTGAGAACGGTGTGTCCCCACGTGCTAGTAATTGTTGTTGTTGTTGATGTTGTTGTTGTTGGTGTAGACGGGGGGGCAACAACACAGCTTGAGCACTAAAGTTGTCCCTGACAAAACAAGCAGGGTGCGAGACACTTCAGTTGAAAAAGCACAATTTGAACCGTTGGGGGATCAACAATAACTATAATGGAAAAGCGGGAAATCAGCAACAAGCTTTACAATCATTTGAACACATGTCGCTCTCACTTGCTCGCGTGCCCTCCAACGCGTAAATCCCAAACCCTCGATATCCGCCCTTTTCGTCTATGATCGTACCCCCTTGGCAGTCTATCTTCCTTACCTGCCACGTGTAGTTGGCGCAGCCCCTGAAACAAGGGAACAGAGGACGGATGGAAGGGCATGGCATAGCAATGACAATTGCCGGAAAATCCGGCCGCCCTCAGAGCATGCCGAGGACCAGGTGGAAGAAGCTCTCCAGCCCGCCGGCCACCCCATTCAGGCGGGGCCCGCCAGCAGCTGGGAGTGGGACAGGTGCACACGCCCCCCCTGCCTGGGCGCGGAGCCGCAACATTCCCTTCGAGTCGCCGGCCCAAACCCCGTTCATCCCCGCCTGCGGCGCCGTTACGAGCTGGAGGGAGCCCAGGCCCGCCGGCAGCCCGCCGCCGGCAGTCTGGGGACGGACGGCACGGGCCGGCTTGGCCTCCTGTGCCCGGGCGCAGGGCCCGCAGCACTCCCCTCGAGTGGCCGCCGCCCTGCCCCGCTGCTCCCGTCAGCTCGAGACGGTCATGGCCTCCGTGGCCGCAGCGAAGGCTGACGTCAGGCGAGCTCTGATGCCAGCGCCCGCGGCCCTTCCCCGGGAGCGGGGCAGCCCTCCGATCGTGCTTCAGGCGTCAAGCAAAGCAGCACACGCCCTCCCCCCCCCCCGCAGGATGCGGTGTCCTGCTGGGATGCGCCGTGCACCCGCTTGCGGGCCGCCTGCGCCGTCAGGCCTCTTTGCGTGCCCTCCGCTGGCTGGGCTGGATTCCGCCAGGCGCAGGGCTGACAGCGCTCACGCCCTGGTGGGCAACTCCAGCTGCATCAGCCTTCTGCTTTTTGTCCTTCCTCTGCGCCTTCTTCCCCACTTGCTGGACTGCACCATGCTGTGGGTTGCTGTCCCTGGTGCCCACCGCCGGCTCGAAGCGCTTGAGGATGGTCTTTTCCAAGCTGTTCTCCTCGTCCGTCTCCTTGAGCCGCGGGGAAAGGATGGAGCACGAGAGAGATTAGCAGGCGGGGGACTTGGAGCAGGAATACAAGCGACAGAACCAAACGGGCAGATCGGGCGGGTAGACCCTGACGGCCGGGTCATGAAGACGCCAAGGCGGCCAGGTCGAGCAGGCGGGTTGTTGAAGTGTGAGTCCCGCATGAATCGCGAGGAAGCCTCGAGGGATAGAGCGATTCGCAAGTTAGTCATGAGGAAGTCCAGAGTGAGAGCTTGATTCCTGAGTGTTAGGGGCACGGTCTCGCAATAAATTGCGAGGAAGTTCCACGCGAAAGCGCGATGTTGAAATGAAGTGTGAGGAAGGATCAGGCGGGAGCTGTTGTTGTTGGTGTAGTTCGTGGGCCAACAACCGAATTTGAGCCGCAAGGTTTTCCCTCATAGAAAGCAGGGTGCGAGCCCCAGGCGGGGCACTTGAATTTAACAGCCATTCTGGGCACGGGGATGGGGGATCAACATTACTTATTCTCTAGGCATGAGAATTCAACACAACAACAGTCCGCACCACGGAACCCCACTTCAGCCACACACCCAGGGACAGTGAAAGCCGTTCGGCCCCCTTCACTCCGACGATAGTCCTCGGTCCTCTTACCCACACTCTTCCTTCACCGATCTCACTGCGTCCCCCCCCCCTTCGCCGTCGCCTTCCGACACCTCCTCCACAGTCTTCCCCGCCCCTCCCGCCCCCGTTCTCCAACCTCGTTCCCCTTCTCGTCCTCCTCCCCGTTCCCCGCTCTCCCCTCCTGGCCTGCCCGTGGAGATAATCTTCCGGGAACTCGTATCGTTGCGGATCGCGCGTTCAGTGCGCGGTATGTCAGACGTGGAAAAGTACATACCGTTACCTTTCACTCGTTTTCGCCTTTTTGGGCACCTTGAGAGGCCTTCGTCGCCACCGCTAGATTCGCCGCGAGATTCTGGTCAGAACGCACCCCGGGAGAGGTCTGTCGAGTAGCGATATCGGTACTTTTTGGTCCCCCCCGTATGGCCGTGCATGGTTTGCTTTTCATGATTGTGTTGAAGCGAGTGTTGATTATTGTCCCCACGTGCAGTGTTATGAGCTACGCGTGTGTGATTCGTTGGCCTCCTTTTTTCCTCCGCCTCTTCGTCCTCCCCCTCGCTCATGTCGGCATGGGTGGGCTGGGCCCCCGATTTCCGATCGCTGTTTCTCCGGTCGGGATAGTGAGTGTTAGTACCCCCGACGGTTGGACGCTTTGCAGAAAAGAGTGCCGTTTTTTGTTCTATGAGTTGTAACGGATTGCCCGTTTGGTTGGAACATTGTTCGTTCTCGAAGCGGTCTCGTATGGACGTTCTTGCATCGTCATGCACACATTCCAAGCACATACGGTCTATCACATCCCGAATAGGTGCGCCTCACATGATTATGGTTCATCCTTTGGTGGCGGCCGGTTCCTTGTTGTTGGGAGGGGAAGGCTGCGGAGGCGTTGGCCCGAGGCGGATGATGATACAAGGAGAAGTGAAGGGGGGTTGAAAGATGAGGATGAGGAGTGGGAGAAGGGGGGTTGAAAGATGAGGATGAGGAGCGGGAGAAGGGGGGTTGAAAGATAAGGCTGAGGAGCCACCCCCCGTCATCCCACCCTCCGCCCATCGTTCACCCCTCTCCCTCGCTCCTCCTGGCTTCCCCCCTCCGCAGCCGCAGGACATTAAGAAGGTGGCCAAGGACGTGTCCGAGTGCCACGCCGCCCAGGAGACCGGGAGACGACCACCCAGATTTGTAACCGTTGAGTTGTAGGAGAGTGCGAGGATGTAGGCAGAGGCGAGTTCCTGTTTGTGCGTGAGACGGTTGCGCCTCTCGCTCGATTGATCCGGTTTGCGTTCACCAGCAAGAGTTGTTCGTCGGTGACTCACGGGCACGCGATGTCTTGCGCAGGAGCAGGAGAGGCAGGAGGAGGAGGAGGAGGAGGAGGAGGAGGAGGAGGAGGAGGAGAGGGGAGAAGGGAGGAGGATCAGGAGGAGCGGGATCAGGTGAATGAGGAAGAATATGGAGAAGCGTCGTCCCCCCCCTTGGCGAGGGATGGGCAAGGAGGATGATGAGGAGGAGCGAGCAGAGTGGGAGGACCAGTCCCAGGCTGAGGGTGCGTTGGGTCCCGAGAGCCCTCGACTCCATCCCCCGGCCCGTGTTCTGTTCCGCCGCGGCCTTTATCTTCCAGACAGTCTTTGCACTAGGTCTTCTTGCGCGAGTGATGATCAAGTGGAGTGTACTCCAGATTTTTGGCTGGTGCCCAGTTGGTGGCCGCCCCGCTCTGGGTGTGCGTGTGTGTGTGTGTGTGTGTGTGTTTGTTTGTGTGTGTGCGTCCGTGCGTGTGTGTGTGTGTGTGTGTGTGTGTGAATGTGTGTTTGTGTGTGCTGGTGTGGGTGCGTGTGTGTGTATGTGTGTGTGAAGGTGTTTGTGTCTTGTGTTTGTGTGTTTGTGTATGTGTGTGTGTGTGTGTTTTGTGTGTGTAGGTGAGATGTGTGTGTGTGTGCCGAGGCTTCGCCCAGAGGCCGCCCGTGGGCATCTCGTGGGCGCGTCGCGCGCTGGGTGGGTGAGCCGAGGTTTCGCCTGTTGTTCGCCCGTTGGCGCCTCGTGGGCGTCCTGTGGGCGGCCGCGCAGCGTGTGCCACGTAGATTGCGCGACGCATTCCGACGAGGCCGCGCTGGACGAGTGCACGCTGACAGAGCATTCTGCAACTTCTCAGCGCCGCCTCGCCGCAAAGGGCGCCGAAATCGTGGACCTTCAGGCCGGGCGCGCCCCGACCCAATGCTGCGAGACCGCCGTGTTCCCGCGGACGTTTTCGCAGATGGCCAGCGATCCCCTGCGGCCAGCGAGTCATTAGGGTTGTCTGAAGAATGTCATTGGCTCGTCTAGCCAGCCATAGGTCGGTCCGACGGGCGATCGGTTTGGCGCGCCATATTAGCCGCTGGATGCAGATCAGGGTCTAGTTCGGCTTCGTCGGCTCCTGGCGCCAGTTGGTCCGATGATATCAGCTGACCCGGTCTTCGCGAACCCGCCAGCATGCCGAGCCCCACATCTCTTCGGGCCTCCAGCCTTTTCCGGCGCGGGCAAGATCCAGAGCAGCGCCAGGCTCCCCAGCCGGCCAGTACCTTTGCGTTGGCAGGCCCCCTGCTAACCAGGGGGCCGGCGCCTTTCGCGCGGCGGTACATCTTCGCCCTGAAGGAAACGGTTCTTGAAAATAATGGTTTTTGTGTTATATATATATATTTATATATATATATATATATATATGTACATATATATTAGGCCTCCCGGGGCCATCCGAGGGACCCCCGACTGTCAGAAAAAGCGGTTCAGGATGAAGAGTTCTTCGTGGGGGAAGGCCCCCGGGTCCAGGACCCGTTTCCCTCAGGACCCGCCTCCTTCATGTTGACATCCCCGCTGCTATTGCTCGACAGATCGCTTCCATCCTGGAGCAAGACTTCAGTATCCTTGTCGCCAGCGCTGCGGCCTCAGGCTTTTTCCCTCTGGCGGTGCAGCAGGGAGGCGTTAGCTGCAGGGGCGCAGTCGAGTTGGTTTCGTAGGTCGACCCTGCCAAGTGAAGGGTGCCCTTGGGTCCTGCGTGTCGCTGCTCTTGTCCTCAGCACTCCTGGAGCCACGTGGGCCGCGGAGGGGTCTTGTGCCCTTTCGCGTGTCCTCTCCGAGCAGCGCGCGGCGGCCTGCGCGCGCTGCCCTTTTTGCCCAGAGCCCGCCCGCGGGCCCCATCCGGGACTCGGGGCACCCTTGCGCCTCGGAGGCGGGGTGAGCGCCTAGGAGCGGGGGCGCGCAGGCGGTCTACTCGTGTTCCTGACGTCCTTCCCGACGCGCTACAGGGTGCCCTACCCAACGCCCTATTCGACGCCCTGACCGATGCTCAGCCCCACACCTAGCCCGTCGGCCAGCCCGACCTGTCCGACACCCAGCCCGTCGTCTGACCCGACGTTCAGCCCTGCGCCAGCCTCGGCGGCCAGCGTGCTCCTAGCCCGATCCGACAGACTGCTAGTGTGGGCTGGCATGCGGCCCGCAGGGGCGCTGTAGATGCCCATGCTTTTCGTATGCAAGTCCTGGGAGGGTAAATTCAGCGTCGGCGCTGGTATCCCCGTGGTCCGCAATGGGCTTAACTGAACGCCAGCGGTAAACCGTCAACCGTGGTTACCGCTGGGGACTCGTAAAGCTTCCTTGCCACACATATATATATATATGGCATGCGAGCGCGGCAATCGTGCGGTTACATAGAAATGTGCCTAACAGCTCCTTAGCTTGCCCACGGTTCGAGTTCAGTTGAGACAAGCACGCAAGAAAGTACACGACTGAAGTTGAACATATGTTTGGAGAGTATATATATATGTGTGAATATTCAGAAGCTGTCGTCACGCGTAGAGCAGGCCAGCTTGGTAGCTGTTTGCAGAGCACGGTAGCAGACCGATCTCAGACGTCTCGATACGCCAAATTAGCGCCCGTGATCTGTTCCATTCGAACGGTGTGCTTCCCAGCTCCGTAGCTTGCCTACAGCTCGAATTACAGATAGTTGTTGGATTGCAAGTAGTGCGAACCTCTCTTAATTTTGGAGAGTGCAAATAGTTTGTGAGTCGCAGCTTTGGTAGCAGACCGACCCAAAGCGTCCAGATGCTTTAGACGAGCGCTCCTCAGCATTTCCTGTCGTTTGGTGTATATCTCAGCTTCGTAGCTAGCCTACAGCTCGAATTCAGTAGAGAGAACAAGCATCATCTCTCACAACACATTGCAGAGGCCGAGTAGCGTTTCAGTCGCAGCTCTGGTAGCAGATCGATCTCAGACGTCTCGATACTGTAGGCGAATGTTCCTGATCATTTCCTGTTGAACGGTGTGCTTCCCAGCTCCGTAGCTTGCCTAGAGCTCGAATTAAATAGAGAAAACCAACATCGCCTTTCAAAAATAATAAAGAGTGCAAATAGTTGTTTGGTCGAAGCTCTGGTAGCAGACCGATCTCAGACGTCTAGATACTTAAGACTTGCGCTCCTCAGCATTTCCTGTTGAACTGTGTGCTTCCCAGCCCCGTAGCTCGCCTACTGCTCGAATTAAGTGGAGAGAACCAACATCGTCTCTCAAAACAGCTCTGGTAGCAGACCGATCTCTGGCATCTTGATACTTTAGATTCGCGCTTATGATGCTTGCCTTTCGATTGCTGTGCCGAGCAGCCCTGTAGTTCATCTGCAGCCCGAGTTAAGTTAAGAAAAACCGACAGCATCTGCCAAGATGGCACTCAACACCCGATCCCGCCTGAGTCCTTGTTGATAGTAATATCCACCCGATCGACCTGATATCAAGATGGCGAGCGGGAGTATGATCAAATATGGGTAGAAAAATATTAGAGCCCTGGCGAATTGTTGAATTTCGAGAAGCTGATTTTCAACCGGCACAATTTATGCCAAACTTCCGTCGAGATTGTTCGAGCCAGCTCGCCAGCCAGCGTTGTCGAATTATTCTTAAGGTTCGCCGCTTCGCTCTTAGGGAAGCTCTACGAGTCATTTGGCACAGCCCAGCTTAATCCCGGTCCAGCTATCTAATCCCGGGCTTCATCCAGCCGGGTCCGGCTTCATGGCGCCCTAATCAGGCTTGGCAGCATTTAACAGTTCTCACGAAGACCTCCCAGGAGGTATTTCCTAACCTCTCCCTGTTTGTCGGCTGCGCGTAGAGAGCGACCTTCGCCGGATTGACCTGTGGCTCGGACCTGCAGGGGTGGCCCCGAATCTGGTCCCCTGCGGCCCTCGAAAGTCGTGCACCAAAGGTCACTCACTGACCATCCCCCTCGGCCCGAGCAGATCCGCAGAATTGCTTCCGCGGCGGTGCCGCTGCGGAGTGCCAGAGGGGATGGCGCAGTCGTGCGCGACAGGGAGGAGCCCGCCGAGGCTGTGGCGGATGCGGGCAGCTGCGGCCTGGCCAGCGCTAAGGGCAGTGTGGGCTCCAAGGCCTTCAGCAGCCTGGGGCCACTGGCGTGGAGACGACTCTGCGCCGGGAGCGGCGACGGGCACGTCCCTCGGGCCCACTGGCCCTCCGCCCGCGGCCCGCCCGCCCGCTGCCCGCCCGCTGCCCGCCCGCCCGCTGCCCGCCCGCGCGCCCCGTGGCCCCCGCCCCTCCCGGCACGGGCCGCCCTCCTCCCACGCGGCGCGGCTGCGCGACATCGAGCGCGTGCCCTTGTCTGGCGCCACTGCGTGGAATGATTTCCGTGTCGAGCCCCAGAACGCCAGGAGGAGGAGGAGGTGGAGGCGGAGGCGGAGGCGGAGGAGGAGGAAGAGGAGGAGGAGGAGGAGGAGGAATGGATGTGTACAGCGCGCAGGCCCCGCTGTCCATCTCTCCGTCCTCGGGTCGCGCGCCCGCGACCTTCTTGGGGCTCTCGGCTTCGCCTGGCGCCCGTGGCTCGTGATATGTGGGCCCTCAGGTGTACGGCAGCGTCTGCGCGTGGAGCCCGAGCGTTGGTTGGGGCACCAGGTGTGCGGAGCACCGTGCGTGCGGAAGCCTGGGCATGCGACTCACGATGCTGTGTGCGGAAACCTATTGTGTGGAGCCCCAATGTTTGTGCGATCGTCTGTGTGGAGCCACGTGTTCCACCGTCACTCGCATCCCTGAGATCTGGGATCTCAATCGCTCGGGTTCCCTCAGTCGGGCAAGAGTGCGTGACCATGCCCCTTTCACAGTTGGCACGTTCGGGGCCATCGTAGGAGCGCAACAAGGATCCTCTTCGGCCCCGCGTTACCGCTACGCCAACGCGTGCGCTCGTCCTCACATCTTTGCGGGGCTAGCGCGGCCGCCGCGCGCAGACGCGGCAGGCCCTGGGTAAGACCACCGCCTCCAGAGGTGGGGAAAGGAGGGGTGAGACCGCTGCCATTGTCGTCGTGAGGGGGGAGGCCTCTCTGTTCCCCCTCCTCCGCCCTCCCTGCAGCTCTGCACAGTTTGTTCGATGCAGGCTATAGCCTTCCGATCTGCCATTCGTTGCTCTTACGGCTAATCCTTCCACACTCTCTTGTTGCGGCTCTTGGTTTCGGGCAGCGAGGTGCCGAGATCGAAGGCATACGCCCAAGTAGAGCAACGCCCCACCCCACCTCACCCGAGCGGCGACCAGGAGAGGCAGCACCAGGCACAGCAGCAGAAGCACCAGAGGCTGGGCGACGACCTCTTCTCGCACAGGCCAGGCGCCGCCCTTCTTCCCTCCGCAGCGAAGGCGACGAGAGCGGCGGCGGGGTTCCCTCCCACCGAGGGCGCGGAGGGGTAGGAGGCGGAGGGGGAGGGCTGAGGAGGAAAGGCTACCGATACCGCTGCCCTTTGCTCGTTTCCTTCTTTTCGGCCTCTTGGGAGGCCCCTTTTGTGGACACCGCTGGATTCGCTTCGAAATCCTGGTCAGAACTCACCGCGGGAGAGGTCCAGGGAGTGCACACAAGTCTACCAGTGGGAGAGCGGCGGCGTTACGCGTCAAAAGCTACAACGGTGCTGTCACGGTCATAGGACTCTATCTCCCGCCCCGCAGTCGAGACCTGCGAGAACACATGAAACTCTCGCACACGATCGACCAGGTGCACGTTTTTGCTCAGAGCGTGATGGCAGCCATCCCTGGCCAGTCTTATCCCATCATATCAGCAGGCGCGAGCGATGGTATATGCACGACCATTGGTCAGCACGGATTGGTTCATGTGGGCTCAGTGGTTGTTGGACCGCACGGACGGAGTTTGGAACACAAAGCAGGTACGCTGATGATGGAGTTGGCAGAGAGACATCGTTTCGCAATGGTCGACGATTGTTTTCCTGTGTGGTCCGTCATATTACGGCGCGAAGACCAGTACTAAATATGTGTAGACCCATCGCGCGACGTCCTGCGCAGCATGTTTCTTGGATCGATAATGTGTTTAATACGTCTTCGAGTGTTGCTTGTGTGAGGCGGCTTGCATTTTTATCGAGTTGCGCCGTCAAGCCATGCCTAACAGCCAACCGCCCGACTACAACCCGTCCATTCTCGAGATTGTTTTCAGACCGTGCTACACAAGTAAAAAGCCGCTACCCATATGATATTACGTGAGCCTTGGTCAAGCTTGGGGAATTGATTATCACGTTGACACATACAGACGGTCGGCGGAGGAGGCCGTTCTTAAAGTTATGTATGCTGGGTGTTGGACTAACGTCCAAAACCTGCTAAAAATTGATGACCCCACCTCCCCCCCCAGGATCCCGAGTGTCATTAATACGCCGGCCGAGCATACGTGTGTATTGTAAATGTATACGCGCACGCGCACGCATTCGAAAATGGATTCGAACTGCTTGCGTGCAGATGTATAGGCTGCTCCAATCGACGGATCAGTAGTTCTCGTCCTACTGGAACAGTGTACGTGCGTACGCTTCCCACACAGCATGGGCCATGGCGGCCGCGTGCGCAGCGGCCTTGCCCCCGCGCGCTGTTAAGTTTTCCCGCGCCGGTGCCATCAGGAGCCGCCGCGCGCGGAGGCCTTCGGCGTTCCCGAATTTGATTTGATGTTCCGCGCAGGAAGGGGCATGGCCGCCGCGCGCGCGGCGGCTGGTGGGGGACGGGGGGGGGGGGCACAGGGGCCGCCGCGCGCGCGGCGGTTCTTGGCGTCCCCGGTAGCACTTCCACGCAGGAGAAACTAGAGCCGCCGCGCGCGCGGCGGCTGGGGGCCTTCAAGCCGCGCGCGGCGGCTCTTGGTGCAGGTGCATTTGCATTTGGAAGAAGGCAGGGCCGCCGCGCGCGCGCGGCGGCTTGGGATTCTCAAGGGTTGTCGCGCGCGCGGCGGCTCTTGTTGCTCCTGAGTTATTTTCCACGCAGAAGAAGGCAGGCCGCCGCGCGCGCGGCCCTCGCACCGCCGTGCGCGCGGCTGCCCTTGGCGGCCCGAACTATATTTCCCCCGCGCGGAAAGAGGACAAGGCCGCCGCGCGCGCGGCGGCTAAACTAGGGGGTTCTCAAGAGGTGTCGCTGGTGTTCCCGAGTGGCATTTTCCACGCAGAAGGAGGTGGGGCCGCCGCGCGCGCGGCGGTTCGGGGCCACCAAGAGCTGAGGAGCCGCCGCGCGCGCTGCGGCTTGTGGTGCTCCCGAGACGAGGGCTGGGCCGCCGCGCGCGCGCGGCCGGGAGGGGGGCGGGGCGGGGGGGTGTCCGTGGGGGGGGGGGCGGGGCTCAAGAGCCGCCGCGCGCGGCGGCTCTTCGTGCTCTAGACTTGCATATTACCGCGCAGAAGAGACCAGGGCCGCCGTGCGCGCGAGGCGGCCGGTGGATTCTCAAGGTCTGTCGCGCGCGCGGCGGCTGTTGGTGTCCCCGACTGGTATTGTTCTGCGCGACAGAAGGCAGCGCCTCTTCGCGCGCGGAGCCGCCGCGCGGGCTGCGGCTCTCGGTGCCCCCGATTGGTTTTTTGCACGCAGGATGGCAGGGCCGCCGCGCGCGCGGCAGTTCGAAGCCCCAAGAGCTGCCGCCCGCGTGCGCGGCTGCTCTCGGTGCCCCCGAGCATTTTTTTTCCGCGCAGAAGACGGGGGGCCGCCGCGCGCTCGGCGGCCGGGGGCCCTCATAGCCGCCGTGCGCGCGGCGGCTCTTCGTGCTCCAGATTCGTATTTTATTATGCAGAAGTGGGCAGGGCCGCCGCGCGCGCGGCGGCTCGGGGCCACCGAGGGCCGCCGCGCGCGGCGCCTCTCGGCGCCCTCGGGTTGTATTTTCCCGCACAGATGAGGGCAGGGTCGCCGCGCGTTCGGCGGCCGGGGGCCCTCGAAGGCAGCGACCGCGCGCGCGGCTGCCCTGCGTTCTCCAGACTGGCATGTTTCCATTCAGTCGAGGCCAGGTCCGCCGCGCGCGCAGCCGAGCGGCGCGCGGCAGCTTAGAATGCGCCGACGCGCGCGTTCGCGCGGCGTCTTCTGTATTGTCCGCAAGAGGAATGTCGCCGTGCCGGCCTGCGAACTGAAGCGGAGCTTTTCTAGCGGATGCCGATTGGGTTTCCGAGTTTCAATGCGGTCTTTACGTTTTCGTTTACCGGTGCAGTTTACATTGCGCCGACGCGCGCGCGGCGGTTTTTGCTTTGTTCGCGACGGGAAAGTCACCGTGCGCGGGTCACTGCACCCCTGGGCACCCCCTTTTGGATGCCCAGAGTGCATTCACCAGAGCGCACTCTGGTGAGCGCACCCTGGCGGGGCGATGGGGCTGAGAGCGCGCTCGCGGTGAGTGCGCGCGCCGAGCGTTAGCGCTGAACATCGGCGCCGAGCGCGACTGCCGAGCGTCGGCGTCGAGTGTCGGCGCCGAGCGTCAGTGCCAAGAGTCGGCGACGATCGTCGCCGGGGCGCCGAGCGTCGGCGCCGATCGTCGTCGACGCGGCGGGCCTCTAAAGACTTGCCCCCCCGCGGGAACCCAGCGCGGGAATCTGCCCCTGGGCGCGGAGTGCCAGGGCGGTCGCGGGGGCGCCCCCGGCGGCCTGGTTCGTTCGCCTTCTGCATATTTCTTAAGGGCGCACTGCAGCGCCGCCAAAACTTATTAATCGTGCCCCTGCCAGATTATGCGTTTGGAAAATTGTTCGTTCGCAATTGTTGTTGGGAACTGTGTTGCGAATTGGACATTTCAAAAATCACGGCGTGACCTGATTGAGCTGTTGCAGACCCTTCGGGCGGTCATGCCCGCTTCATATCAGACACCTGCCACGGGGGGGGCAGCTGCGTCTCGCGCGCGCGGGCCAGGGGGCAGCTGGGCAAGAACGCGGGGTCTGCGCTGAATCTGGGGCGTCTCACCAGAAATCGCAGGATTGAGGCGATAGCTCCACGCGGGGGGCCCAGCTGGAGGAGGAATTGGCGCGGGCTCAGAACAAGGGGATCGCGACGGAAAAAGTGGGGCCTGTAGATTGGCGGCAGAGGGGGCGGGCCCGCGGCGCCGTCGGCACGGGCGCATGGCGGTGTTCGCGCCGAGCATGGAAGAGTGGAAGGAGGATCTTGCGCTGCCTGCTAGCGCAGGAAGGAAGTCGGCGCATGAAGTTGGCAAGCGTTTGTTCTTGGACGAGGTTGCTAAGTCTGATGCGAATGGGGCTCCGGCCGTCGAGGATATGGAATGTGCTTTGATTTTTCTTTGGTCTTGAGCGCATTTCTAAAGGGGCCCGAACTACGAAGCGTAGACACGCAGCTGCGCCATGGGGCGCGCCAGGTGAAGTTCGGTCGCCGCTGCGTCGTCTCGAAGCCGCAGAGAGAGTTGCTGGCTCAGGAGCTGCTCGGCCCAAATGGACGGTGATTCTTAATGGGGGGGGGGGGGGGGGGGGGGGGGGGGGGGGGGGGGGGGCGTCTAGCATGCTTGCGAAACTTCGACGACGCGGTCGTCTGTTGGCGCACTGGGACATGTCGTTCAAGCACCATCTACCGAACGGCAGCGGTAAAACGAGAACGCTGGGCACTCGATTATTATATGGGGCTTGCTCCTGTCGGGCGCGGGCGCGTGGCTTGGCCGGGGCATTCCGCAGCATGGCTACGGGAACGTCTCAAGAAGGCGCAGGGCGGGGGCGGTGCAAACCGCGGCGGCGCGACCCTGGAGTATGCGGGCAGGGCGTCTGCCTTGGATGCTCAACGTGGCGTGGGAAATTCACTCGGGCCGGTTCAACGCGGTTGCCTAGACTATGTTGCCGATTATACTTGCGCCTTTGAGGGCGCGCCCTTCCGCATGCAACGACGTCGGCGGGCTTGGGGCGTCGCGCGCTCCAAACCCACGGGAGCTAATGCATGGGGGGTGCCATCGCCGCCGCTGCCTTCTAGGCATCCTATTGTTGAGTGGAAGACACCTGACCAGGTCCCCCCTTGTCTCCTGCGTGGCACGTGCCCAGTAACGGGTGATAGGCGCGGTTTATCTTCGCGCGTTTTTGCAGACGGCACGAACGAGGCCCGCGTCGTCGCAGACGTGGGCGATTCCAGGCAGATCGCTGCCAGTTCGGACAGGTTTCTGAATGACAGGCCAAAGCCACGCGGAGCGTTTCCAAGCGAAGTTGAAACGTAGAACAACATGCGTTCCCACATTTCGTCGGCCACGGGGCGCGCTGTTTTGTCAAGAGGCCTTGAAGTCAGTCAGAATTGTCAGGTTTGGGGGGGTTGCTTCGCCCGTCGCCCCGTTTTTCGGTGCCCTCTTTTCACCGTCTGTTCCTTGGGCCTCGGAGGTGTCCTCTCGGCGCACCGCGGTCGTTCTAGGATGGGCCCGCGCGCGTCGTTTCTGATTTCAGGAGCCTCCCTGGAGGGCGCGGAAGACGGCGGTCACAAGTGACGCGATTGGGGCGGCCATCTCGGGGTTGGCGGCTGCAGCGGTCGCCGCGTCGCAAGAGGCTGGATCGGAGCCGGTCATCTTGATTCATCTGATCGGGGGGGCGCAAGACTCGAGTGCGCCAGCACTCGGGTTTGCCGACGCTCTTCGACGAGCGCGCCCGGGATTTCTCCAAATTCCGCGGGGTGTTTGCAGCGGGGGCGCTGCCGCGTTCCAGGTCGAGATCACGGTCGCCGACGACGATGATGGTGGCGAGCTCATTGTGCCATCCAGATCTGGAAGAAAGCAGGCTCGGTTTCAGCGCGCGGCGCGCCCCAAGTCCAGGGGCGGGCGGGGTTGGCAGCAGGTGGCGCGTTCACTTGGCTGGCGCACTCAGCGATTCGCGGCGGCTTTTGGATCTGGGCGATGCCCCCGCGACGGCCCCGCCCTCGCGGCGCCCCCCGCGCCCCGCCCGGCCCGGCGCTTCCAGGGCCCGCTCTTCAGCAGTGCAGTTCTTCCAGGATGTAGATTACATGGGGCGCGCGGAGGAGGTGGGGAAGGTGGCGCAGCTGGCGGAGGGGGATTATTTGAGCGGAGGCATCCGAGGCGTTCCAGAAGATAGACGCGCGGCAGTTCAGGGCCGAGTGGCGCCCGCGCGATGCCCCCCCGCACCATGCCCCCCCTGAGTCTGGTGATATCGCCGAGGGCGACTTCGGCTGCTCCCTGCTTGCGGAGGGCGGTCTGGTCTGCGATCGGCATTTGCGTTCGCGTCGGCCCCTCCACTCGCGCCGGCGCCGGGTCACTGGCGGCCAGCGCTGCGCGCCTTCGACGAGGTCGAAGTTGCCCATCACTTCTCGGAGCGTCGCGCGCTCGAGTTGCGCATCGGCGCAGAGACTGCCGCGCGCCATATCGTCGAGGCGCGCTGGCGCGGAGTGCGCAGGATTGACGCGTCGGAGTTCGATTCGCCCGATGGCAAATTGGGGCTGCGAAAGCGCGAGCATCCCAGATTGCGACGGGCCATTTGGTTCTCAAGAGCTTTTACAGTGATATTTGTTCCACGTGCACCTCTTCCTGCTCCTGAGTTTGCACGTCGCCTTTGCGGCGGCCCCCGCCCAGGAGACGTCGGGGCCGAATGGGGGCGCCGAGCGGCGCTGAGGACGAGAGAGAGGGCGGGCCCCAGAGGCAGGGGGAGACCCCGGAGGAAGCGCGACGGAGAAGGCAACGGCAAAGACTGCGTTCAAATATGATTTTGACCAGCTAGAAACGACGCAGACGGCAAAGATGGAGCGCGGCCCGCCAGTTTTGCTGAAGTTCTCGTTGAACGCAAGGCCGCGAATATGCCGCGCTCGCGCCCGCGGCGATCCTGATCCCAGAGAACGCCTTGCCCGTCCTGAAGCGCCCCGCGAGAGTGCGCGCATTGGTCGAAAATGATCAGGATCCACGCGCGAGAGGAAAATAAGTGGATGTCGAGGCCACGCTGGCGATCTCGCTCGCCCGGCTCGCGGGGGCCTGCCCCGGGGCGGGGAATTCCGCGGGGGCGGCAGTGCTTTGTCTCTTCCACGCGCGAGCGCCAAGTGCCCCGTTGCGAAGGCGCGCAGCGCCTGTTGAGATGCGGAGGTGAAGATCCTGGTGGCCGCAGACGAATTTTCGAGCGCGCCGGCCGCTTGCTTAGAGCAGCTCGGGGGGGGCGAAGCAGATAGGCGCAGCGCCGATGAATCATCTCGAGCGTGTCCTTCGGAGTGTGGACCTACGGTTGGCGCTGCGCATCAGACGCACGCGCCCGCTGATCGGTCCCTGCTGGAGCTGCGTACTGCCAGTGGCGATTCTTCGAAAGCGCGCCAGTGGATGGCCTTGAATGCAAAAAGGGGGGCGCGCGCTCGCAGACCCCCCCCCTTCCTGCCCCCCTTCAAAGGGGGGTGACTTTTTCGACCCCCCCCTTCCCCCCCTCCCCCCCCTCCCCCCCTCCCTTCTCCCGTTGAAAGCGGGGGGGGTGGGAGGGGGTGGGGCGCGGGGGCGCCCCGACCCCCCCCCCTTCCACTTGGGGGGGGCGGGGGGGGGGAGCGCCCTCCTCCCCCTCTTTGCGCCGAGCAGGGGGCTGGGGAGGGGCCCTGTCGGGTAGTGAGTAGTCCGCAGTGAGTCGTGGGTGGTGAGTAGTAGGTAGTGGGTAATGGGTAGTGGTAGTAGTGTGTAGCGCGTGGAGGTTAGTGAGTGGTGAGTAGTGGCTATTGAGTAGTGGGCGGGAAAGGCGTAGTGGGTGAGGAATTGCGAGTAGTGACTAGGGATGATTGAGTAGTGTGTAGTGAGTAGTGCATAGTGAGTAGTAAGCAGGGAGCAGGGATTAGGGAGTAGACAGTAACGAATCGCGAGTAGTGAGTAGTGTGCAGTGAGCAGAGAGTAGTGAGTAGTGAGTAGCGAGTAGCGAGTAGCGAGTAGCGAGTAGGGAGTAGCGAGTAGCGAGTAGTGGGTAGCGAGTAAGGCGTTGTGAGTAGTGAGTACTGAGGAGGGAGTAGGCAGGAGTCACCAGTGAGTAATGAGTAGGGAGTAGCGCGTTGGGAGTAGGGGGTAGCGAGTAGTGGGTAGTGAGTAGTGAGTTGTGAGTTGTGAGTAGTGAGTAGGGACTAGTGAGTAGTGAGTAGTGAGTTGGGGGTAGTGAGTACGGAGTAGGTAGTAGTGAGTAGTGAGCAGTAGGAGCGTAGTGAGTAGTGGGTAGTGAGTAGCGTATTGGGTAGCGAGTAGGGCGTAGGGAGTGGCGAGTAGTGAGTATTGAGTATGGGGGTGCTGTGTAGGGAGCAGGGAATAGCGAGCAGTGGATAGTGAGTATTGAGTAGTGGGTTGCGGGCAGTGAGTAGTGAACTGTGAGTAGTGATTACTGGATGGTGGTTGGTGGGTAGTGAGTAGTGATTTGTGATTCGTGAGTAGTGGGTAGTGAGTTGTGCTCAGGGAGTAGTGGATATTGAATAGTGGGTTGTGAGTAGTGAGGAGTTTGTAGTGAGCAGTGAGTAGTGAGTAGGGAGTCGGGAGTAGTGGGTAGTGCGTCGTGGGTAGTGAGTCGTGGGCAATGAGCAGTGAGTCGTGAGTAGTGGGTAGTTAGAAGTGAGTAGTAAGTAGCGAGTACTGAATTGTGGGTAGTGAGTAGTGCGCAATGAGTAGTGAGTGCTGTTTGGGGCTAGGGTTTGGGCTTGGGGCTCGGGTTAGGGGTCAGTGTAAGGGTGAGGATTAGTGTTAGGGGTGGTAGGGGTCGGCTTCCGGAATCCGGCACTGTGGCGAAAGGGGGGGGGGGGTAGAATTTGGCGGCGGGGGGGGGGTCGGACCCCCCCACCCCCCTTTTGAAAGGGGGGGAGGAGGGGGGGTCCCCGACGACGGACTGGGAAAGGGGAGGGGGGGTTTCCCCGACGACGGATCGGGAAAAGGGGGGAGGGGGGGGGAGGTCCCCGACGACGGATCGGGGAAAGGGGGGGGGAGGGTCGCACCCCCCCACCGCCTTGGGGTCATCCAGCGGCGAGCCCTCCGATTTTGCTCAGCTAGATTTGCGCTGGCCTGTCAATGTCGAGAGTGATACGCTGGATGTTTGTATGGAGGTAGATTCTGGCCAGATGGAGGTGGTTGGTCGATCAAAGAAGCTGCGCAGTCAACACAACGGTGGGTGGGGGATGAGTGATTGGCTACGAGATCCCCAGTGTGTCCTACGGTGGGAGGTGGGAGTTGTGGTGCGATATCTGATGGTATGAGGGCGCACGCTGTGAATGTGGGATGTAATTCTTTGTCGGCGTCGTGCGCGTGCAGTGCTGGGGCGTCATTCCGTGAGGCCCGCCCGCCTGTTGCTGCCCAGTCCGACCCCTCCCCTGCCGAGCGCCCTGCTCGGCGCTCCTCTCCTCCTGCTAAGCGTGCGAGAGCTAGGCAGGACGCCATCCGTTTCTTTCCGAATTCGGAGTTTGACGAGAGCCTGCTTGGGGCCGCTGCGCGTCTCCTGGGGCTCGGAAGGTAGTTTTCCATTTGAAATTTGGGGCTTTGAAGCTCTGTTAGTTGTGGGCGAGCTGGACGCTTGAATTTACGGCAGGTTCTGTCGGTCCTAGGGTTAATTCTCATTGACGTAGTGTCTATAGGCCCCTGGAGGGGTTTGTTTGTCGTCTTCCTCTTCCTTGTCATTCCTCTTCCCCCTCCCCCATTTCCCGTCCTCACTTCCTCCATCTTGTTGCCCATCGTGATCGAGGACTTCGGAGGAGGCGCGGCGGGGAGGGGGATAACAGGAAAGACAAGCGGTACGAAGAGGAGGAGGGAGAGGAGGAGATGGAATCGGAATGGGTGGAAGGCGATGTTGAGTTTTTTTTGAGGGAAGGCTGAGGGCGGGAAAGAAAAACACAAAGTACCATGAACCAGAATGGGTTGGAGGAGCTGGAGGGAGTGAAGGTCACAGGCCTCGCTTTCCTGGGCCTCCTAGGAGGCCCTCGTCGCCATCGCTGGATTCGCTTCGACATGTTGGTCAGAACGCGCTCCAGGCGAGGTCCAGGGAGTAGCGAAATCGGTACCTTCTGGTTTCCCTAGAGGGGGCGGATAATAACGAAAGAGTAGGAAGATAATCGAGGACAGGCACATGGCAACGAAACTCAAAATCTTCGCAACCGTCACCGCGAACAGTTCTGTGGACATGATTCGGGGCAGGCTTGCGAGAGTGGGATTTTCGACAAAGTATTAACTCTTTGTTTCGGATGAAGACCCGCATGCCTGAGTATAGATGTGCGCCTCCCAGAGAATGAGGAGGAGGGTGAAGGAGCAGAGCAAAGGATGAGGACGATGAGGAGGACCAGAGCAAACGCAAAATACACCAGCGCAGCGCTGCTGAAAATCCCCCTCCCCCAAAGCCGCTGCGCGATTCAGGGGCGATGGAACCTTCTCGCGGATAGCCACTCCGAACAACCTGGTCCGGCCCGAATCTCGCACCCGTCTTCGCACATGACAGGCGGGGGCCTGCGCATTCCTCCGCCTCCCCCCCTGCTGCGCCTCGCCCTGCCCTGCCGGCTCCTTGCCGCCCCCCCGCTCTTGTCCGCGAGGCGCGACACCGAGCTCCTCTCGGGGCGGCTGGAGGACCTCGAGGCGAAGATACACGAGGCCTCGCGCGCCACGAGCAGCAATGGGAAGAAAAAAGCGTCGAGGTACAAACGTTGACGCAGACATCATGAACATTCGGGGGTCCGCACGGATTTGTTGGATCGGAGCGAGCCCCACCCCTGGCGGCGCCTCCGGCGCTGTCCCTGGCGCACTTCGCGTGCCAGGGAGGTTCCCGCGCCGATCCAAGAACTCCGCGCGGGGCTCCAAAATGCTCTGCTCATGATTCCTCGCCGCCCCCGAAGAACGGAGAAGCTGCCGCCAGCAGGTGTTGTCTTCGTCACTCCGGCGGGCCGAGGCGGCCCAGGAAGAGCACAGATCACCGACAGCGCTCCGATTGTTCCCATTGTGCTGGGGCGCTCTGGGACGGCCGCGGCGCCCGATGCCTCCTCCAGAGCCGCCGGTCCTCAGAGGTGTCCGATGCATTATCCTAAATTCTCGTCGTTCTGCCTCCGTCTTTCGGGGGTGGACAGGCCTCTTGCCCTCACACGTCGATTAAGGCGTTTTCGGTTCGCGAGAGGGCGTCGCGGCCGTCATTTTTGCGGGCCCAGGTCCGTCGGTGTCGGTCCCAGGCCGTTTCCACTAAGGGGAGGTCTACCAATGGGAGGTTTGTCCACCGCCGAGTCCTACGGGGGAACAACAACTTCAGCCGCCGCTGGTGGGCTCATTCTTCGTCCTCCTCATTCCCCCACCCCGTTCGGAGGTGCAGAGGTGAGGCTGGCCCACGAAGCACCCCACAAGACTCGCCAAACATGAACTGACGGTCGCTGTTTTCGGTGCTTGTGTGGTCGGCGCTACCCGAATGTTGGCTTCAGATATTTTGCCCAGGCGCAGGGGTGTCCGAAACGGGGCGGCCCCCTCACAGAATTGAAGAACGCGTTTTCTGACAAGTGTCCGATCTATCGAGCGCCACGATTTTTAACGGCGTGGCGATCTATATCTGACGATGCTTCTAGGTTTCCACACCATTCTGGAGATCGTGGGGCCCTCGGGACCTCGTGTGATGGGCCTCCTCGGATGCCATCTATCAGTTGAGCGGAAAATCGGGACAAATCGGAACCAGAGATTCTGGGAGAGCTCCAGAGAAAAATAGAACGCCGATTTGTGGAGCGTAGCGCGCGCATTCGCAGAAGTTCCCAAATAATGTTCGAGGGCTTGACGAGCCCAAGTAACACATGGGCGCTCAATTAAACTGTTGAGGGCGGGCAGAAAATCTGGTGTACACGAGCATTGTGAGCGGGTGCGCGGCTTGCACGGGGGGCACAGTAGGTTTGCGTTTCAGGGACTTGGGCGCTGGCCAATGCGCTGCTGGGGGGCCCGAGAATGCGTCACACATATTACGCCTGTGGCGCCATGGGGGCCGCATTTGCGGTTGCAGTTGGGCGGGCGCCCCGCCGCGCGCGCCGTGGCGACAGCTCTCTTGGGCGCCCGCCCGCCGCCGTGGACGCAGTGGACCCAGCTAGTCTCTCGGTCGGCGCGCGGCGGGTCGGCAGCCACGACGCTGGCGGCCTGAAAATGCTTCGAAAGTGTTTCTCCCCGAGCCCAGGGCTATTGTACGTTTTCGGTGGCACGCGCAGCTCGGAGAAAAATCGCCTTGTCCGTCGGCGGCCAGTTGGCTGTCGTCGCGCAGAAGTACCGGCGGACGGCGCGGTCCACGCTCAGCGCAGAGAGCGTGTCCATGAGCGTGGACTCGTCGAGGGGCAAGAGGAAGGACCTCGCGGCCGGGACCATCGCGGCCCGCGCTGTCCACGGCCCCCACCCTGGGCGCGCGAGGACCTGCTGGGCGCCGCCGCAGCGCGATTTCAGAGAATCTCGGAACCAGAAATCCGGGCGCGCCAAATTTCGCGGGCCGAAAAACTCTCAGAGAGTTTCGGCCCGCTCCGAGGTTTTGGGTTTATGGGAATGTTTCACGCGGGGTGGCTAGTTCAGAGATTTTCAGAGATTCTCAGAGAAGTTCGGACGCGAGAATTTGGCGCGCCCCGGTTTCTGGTTCTGTGAATCTCTGAAAAGCGGTTCCTTAGGTTTTACCGGGTCTCCAGGCGTCCTATTGTCAGCCAGAGACGAGCGACTGGCTGGCGCCGCGCCCGATGCTTCCGGAGTTGCGAACTCGGTCTTCGATTCCCTGGGGCCCGCGGGCCCCTGGGCTAATCGCGAGGAGGTTGCCGAGGCCCCCAGGCGGTTGCGCGCGATTGTCTCGGAAACCGGAGTTGGGCATCCATGGTGGACGCCCGCGCGTACGCGCTAGGTGTCCGCGAGATTGTTCGGTGGCGGATCTTGCATGGCGCGGGGACTTTCCAAAGAATTTCCGGGGTGTTCTCCACGGTTATTTCGGCGCGCTTCGGGAACCTTTGGGCGGCGCGGGGAAGTCGCCTGGCCGCGCGCGGGACTTCTTTGCCAATGCCTTCTTGGGCATTATCGCGGTGTTGCGTGGTCGAAGAGGTCACTGAGTAACGCGCGTTTTGACATTTTCGTGTTTTTTTTCCGTTGCGTTGGTTGCGTGATTGTTTTGGCGGTCCGCCTCTTTGGGACCCCCGTGGGGCCTCAAGTTTGTTTTGTTGACGTCGGGCCTTCTGGAGTGAAAGGCGCTCGGCGCTGAATTCCCCCGGGCGTGCGCGTGACCAAATGCGCGCCGTGGCTTCATCCGCGCCGGGGCGCATTTCTTCCTTCGCGAAGCCGATGGCGCCCAAGGCGTGGCAGGCCCGTTCGGCGGCGCCCCCGGTGATTTGAAAAACCGAGCATGATTTTTATCCCAGTCAAATTTTGCCCCGATCCCAGCTTCATCTTAATCTAGGCCTGCCTGGACACGCTGGGGTCGACTTGGGCCAGGGACACCTGATCCAGGTCGACCCCAGTGCCAATCCAAGAAATCAGCGCGGGCCCCCAAAAGTCAATGCCTACGCCGCTCTATTTACTCTACTGCTTTTTCCTGGGGGCCAGCTTCTCGTCCCGAGTTGTTTTGTTCACGCCCCCTGAGGGCCCCATGGAGGGCCCCGAAAGGCCGAAAACGGCGAGAATTCTCAAGGCCCTGTTTCTTCATGACCACATACGGGGGTTGAGAACAATCCCAAGCTTCCGAGGGGTCCCTGAACTTATGCTCCTTTGTGGTTGTCCTCTCCACCGTGGGAATGTTGTTTTGTTTGGGGTAGATGCATTGTGTCCTTGATCCACGTGATTGTGGCCATGTCTCGTCTGCACGCTCGCGGACCATCCGTTTCGATTGCTGCCGGGGGGTAGGGGGGGGGGCATTCAGAAAAAAACAGGCGCCGGCGCGGGCAGGTCGTCTCGATGGGCGACTGGCGCCCCCGGTCGCGCCATGTTCACTCGGTACAGTTGCCTCCTCCGCTCGACCCCCCCTGTCCTCCGCAGCCTGGCGCCCAGGGATGCCGAGCTGCAGGTTGCTTTGCTCCGTGACCGCGCCTGGGTCCACTCCTCAGCGGCGGTGCCCACGCTCGCGCTCCCCCGCTGCCTCTCTGCCGCAGGGCGCCCCTCGGATGGTTCAGGCGAGGTGCTCGGAAGCCCCTCGCTCCCGCTCTTCGAGGCCGCGCCGGCCGACATCGCTGCGCTGTGCCTGGGCCCGCCTCAGGGGACCCAAAGGTCATGAGAATGATGCATTCCAACAGTTCCAAGGTTCGCAGGATTCTCCAAAGTTCCTGACGGTCCGCACCGGCTGCGCCGCTAGCTTCCCTGGAAGTCCTGGAACGCATCCTGAGCCAATCGTATCATGACATCTTTCTCGCCTTACCGCCCGCAAGTAGGATTGGTGCCTGCGCCTTCCAGGCCCGAATGTAGTCCACGCCGAACCCAGGGCCGCAGGGCGGGCCTGATCAGGACGGGACACAGGGCGCAGACCGTCAGTGAGTGTAGGCTTAAGTGCATGGGTTGCAGGCACGTTGCGGCCAAACGGCAGCGAGTGCAGTCGAGGCGGTGAAACAACGACAACCTTGGGTTCAGGAGGAGATCTTGCTTTTGGGTCGTTTCGTAAATTTAGGTCGGGAAACATGTTGGTGGCCGAGACTTGCCGTGGCGAGAAAAGCCTCTTCGTTCCTTACTCAGTGCTCCCGTGCAGCAGCACGATGATTGTATTCGGTAGCGAGTGCATTGACGTGCGCTAGCGTGGGGTAATCGATGAGAAGTGTCCGTTTTGGCGTCGATGAGCGGCGCGCAGCGCCGATTCGCAGCGGCCAGCAAGATGGCTCCCGCGGGTTGCCACCGAACGATCACTGTACTCCGGGAGGGCGCCCACACCGGCCCTGGGCCGCAGGGCGGGCCCGGTCAGGAGCGGGCAAAGTACAGACCTTCAGTCAATGTGCCTTAAGTTGCTGGCAGACTGCACCCAACCAGAAGCGGACATGTTAGGCATTTCGGACGAGGCATCGCCTTCGAGGATCTCAGGAGTTGGCATGTTTTCCTCGGTCCAAGGCGGTGGAAGTAAGACGAGGTAGGCTCTGCTGGCGGAGGCCAGCGGAAGTAATTTTCAATCGGCCTCCCAAGAGATGGCAAGGTTTTTTGGTTCTGGATTTCCAGAACCCCGTCATGGACGAGTTGATTTGGTCCCCTGAGCATGTAGATGCCACGAGCCGGTGCATGTAAATATCTAGCGCGCGAAGAGTGGTATTTAGAAAATTGCTCTGCGATCGGGGTCGCCTGTCCCAGGGCGGCTGGAAATGTTATACTCCCCTTTGCCACCCTACCATCGTAATAAGGAGTATAAGCTTTCCAGCCGCCATGGGATAGGCGCCCTCGATGGCAGAACATGTTATTAAATCCCTTTTCTCATTCAGCCAGCCAAGACTATTCCATCGCGGGCGTTTGCCCGCATGTTCGTTGCCATTGCGGCGCTGGTGGGTGGTGGTAGGGTCCTTGAAATGTTGCGTGAGCAGTCATGGGCGTCTCGGGGCAGAAGGCTCGAAATGGCTGTTCCTTGGAAGCCTCTTTGGAGAACACTGTAGCATCGTTTGCACTTGCCTGCGTGCTCGCGAGAGTATTGTTGGAGTCTCGTTAGGCATCTTTGGGGCCTCTTAGGGGCTCTTGGGAGCCTCTGGGGGCCTCTCGGGAGCCTCTTGGAGGTCTTGGGGCTCTCTTGGAGGCTTCTGGTGGTGTTAGGGGCTCTCTGACGGGAAAGGGTTCGAGATTTAAATCCGTAAGGGCTTCCGGCCCCCTGTCTCGGATAATGGGAGATGCAAAAGCTAAATCATGAGGTCTGGGCGCCGCCGTGAAGCAGTGTTGGGACTTGCTTGTTTTTCGACCCTGACCCTACGGATCTGCGTCACGGGTGCCACCGAATTTCAGAAATGTGGCAAATCCTTTGTGTTTTTGGACCCTGACCCTACGGATCTGCTTGAGGGGCGCCGCCGAATTTCAGAAATGTTGCAAATCCCGTATGTTTTTGCACCCTGACCCCGCCGATCTGCGTGAGGGGTCCCGCCGAATTTCAGACATGTGGCACATCCCATATGTTTTTGCACCCTGATACCGCCGATCTGCGTGAGGGGTGGCCCCGAAGAAATGTGGCAAATCCCTTGTGTTTTTGCACCCTGACCCGGCCGATCTGCGTGAGGGGTGCTAGCAAATTTCAGATATGTGGCAAATCCCTTGTGTTTTTGCACCCTGACCCCGCCGATCTGCGTGAGGGGTGCTAGCAAATTTCAGATATGTGGCAAATCCCATTAGTTTTTGCGCCCTGACTCCGCCGATCTGCGTGAGGGGTGCTAGCAAATTTCAGAAATGTGGCAAATCCCTTGTGTTTTTGGACCCTGACCCCGCCGATCTGCGTGAGGGGTGCTACCGAATTTAAAAAACGTGGCAATCCCTTGTGCTTTTGGACCCTGACCCCGCCGATCTGAGTGAGGGGTGTCAATTTTTACCCACCCCAGCAATTCAGACAACACGCTCAGGGCGTGGTAAAAATGCTCGTTTTGGGTCTCCCCCCCTCGCGCGGTCCATCAACAAGGAACAGTAAGCAGCAAGAAGCAGAACTGTCACAGTGGAAACTGCAAGCTGCAACTGGCACAGGAAACTGCAAACCTTCGGCCTACAGCCTGGTGGCCCCACAAGGGGGCCGGCGGATTCGGGGAGCTTTGGGGGCTTCTTGGGAGGCCTCTGGGGCCGTTTTAAAGCCTTCTTGGGCCATCTCGTGGCCGTCCTGAGGACCTCTTGGCTTGAAGTGTGGCAATATTGCAAGCTGAATGGGCCGTCTTGGGCGGTCCTGAGTCTGAAAAGGCCGTAATGCAACAAACTGACAAACACCTGAACACAGTTCCAGAAATTTGGCCTCCGGGGGGCCCCTGGAGATGTATATATTTTCATTTGGAGGCTATTTCGACGCTCTTAGGTCGTGGAACCTGTCACGAAAGGATCCCGACTCGACTGACCTCTTGGAACTCCCTTGGGGTCCCTCGGGGCGCTCGTTGGGCTCTCTTGAAGGCCCTGGAGACCGCCCTCCGGGACCGCCCGGTGTTTCTCGTGTTGGGCCCCACAGTGGCCGCCATGCACGCGCGAACTAGAACAATCGAAATTTGCTACTGGAGATGTGAGCATTCCTCTGCCTGTCGGACCAGTATCGTCATTCGCCCGTTGGTGTATGATATTGGCCACCCTGCGCTGCTGCCGTTTGAGGAGAGGGCCCTCCAGTCGAGTTTGATTAGTAGGTCGACCCTGCTGCATCTAGAGTACAGTCATTACTGATTGTAAGGATGAGCGACTTTCCAAGATTTCCCTTGCATCCTTGCCTCTTCAGTCCATCCTTAATCACTTTCGATGGCCAGCCCCGTTTGAAACAGCTTGAAATGCGGGCGTCCAAGGGGCTTGCATCCTTGTCGCGCATCTTTAGTATCAGGTTCGACTGTACAGCCGAGTTTGATAAGTTGGTCGATCTTGCCACATCAAGGGTACCCTTGCATCTTGCGGTTGTCGGCCCGTGCACTCTGCATTCCTGTGGCAATGTGTCCCTCGGACGGGTCTCGTGTCCTCTCGCGTGTTCTCTTTAAATCAAACCAGGTTGTCCAGGTTCACCGAGAACGAAAGAAGCCCTAACCTTCATATTACAGTGATGACGTAGCCCTAACCTAGGTCCCCGTATTGGCATTAGGGATAATACATTTGGGCGTTGTGGCTTGATACACTTGTAGAATAAACTCTTTTATCCCTGATGTGTTGGGCCTCTTAACGCAGGTCCGCTCCCAGAAGGGTTAGAGGCTTTTGTATGGCGAGTCATCGATCCCCTCCAGGACCCTGCGCCGAGGCGGGGTGATCGGAGCGCAGGCCGCTCAGAGCGATGACAGAGAGCGCCGCTGCTAGACACACTCGGACCTGCGACGGCGCCGTGCTCAGGGGCAACGTTAATGGGGGGGGATGCTTCGGGTTCGATGCTCGAAGTTTCGGATGGTTTCGTCGGTTGTCGGCGGTTTTCCAGCCTCGGGGCGCTCTCCAGAGCGTTCTGGGGGTACCGGAAGCCTCCCAAACGGTCGCCTGAGGCCCGAGTTGTGGCCCGAAAGCACTTCAAATCAGGGGCAACGTTCGGGGGGGGGGGCATCAGGGGGGCATGCATCGGCTTCAGGCGTCCACTCATCACCGATAGGGCCACCCCGCCGAGGACCGTGCGGATTCGCTAACAAGGACAGGGGCCTATCGTCGATCGATCGGCGATGCATCGCAGGTTCCAGTTCGATGTTCCCCCCTGGAGCGGTCCTCCCCTGGCGCTGTCCCTCACGCGCTCTCACGCGCGCCCCCCCTCCCCCGCCCGCGTAATACACCACCACCAGGAGTGCCACCTCCAGCGATGAGGTCCACGATGCCTCCCCGATCTGGGGATATGGTGGGGGGGGGGCCTAAAGCGAGAGGTGGACCACTGCCCACCAGGAGGACCATCTCTGGCGCCTCGCCCTGGCCTTGGTAAGTGCCGCTCCTCCTTGCTTCGGCTCGGAGATCGCCTGCAGAAATGATTTGCAATGTTCGTCGAGTCAGCGGAATGTGCGTAGAATGTTCGTGGGTCTACTGGGCATTCTGCGTGCGTGTGTGTGCTCGCAGATCCGACGAAGCGATTCATGTTGGGGGCGGCTCGATTCTGCAGTCGATCCCCTACGCGATCGCTCCCGGCCCCCCCCCTGGAGGTTGCGCAGGCCAAGATCGACGAGATCGACCTCGCGCTCCGCGCCGCGGGGGCCCCAGCGCGGCCCCCGCCGCGGCCCCCCGCCTCCTGGCGGCGCGCCGCCGGGGCGGGGCCGGCGGCGCGGTGGGGCGGACGTCGTCGTCTCAGCGGTCGGTCGGCGGCTTGGGTCGAGGAGCAAAGAGCAGTGGCTCAAAAGACGCGAAGATCGGGACAAAATCGGATCGGGATGACTCGAAATCTCTGAGAATCGTCGGGTTTGGAGGATGTATTGGGCGCCGCGGCCGCTCCAGAGCGTTCCGGAACGCTCTGAGAGCGCTCCGGAACGCTCTGGAGCGATTTATCCCGATCCTAGCCTTGTTTTAGTGGCACAAACACGGAGGGCTTGGCGCTCCGCGCGGACTTCCTGGATCTGCGCGGGGGGCCCCCGTGGCAGCGCCTGCGGCGCCGCCCGTGGCGCGCTCCGCGCGCCAGGGAGGGGGGGGTTCCAGCACGGATCCTGGGAGAATCCGCGCGGACCTCCAAAAAGCTTATGTTCATGAAGTTTTCTGTTTTTCCACTCGGGCGACTCGGGGAAGCGCGCTGGTAGGTACCTTCAGCCGCATCGGAGGAGCGCCCCAGTCAAGTAGCCTCGGACGCCTCAGAAGACGCACTTGCAGGTGCCTTCTGGCCTTGAGGACAAGCGGCGTCAACCAGTGACGAGGTTCAGCCTGGGATCCCTTGCCTGTCTTGAGGGCCTCATCCCTCAGGGTTCCCACCTTCGAACCGCCGAAGGCGGGTGGGCCGCGGCGCCGCCGCCCCGAGGCGAGGCCGCGGTGCCGCTGCAGCGAGGGGACGTCACTGAAACCATGCCAAAAAAGCAATGGGACATCACTGGCTTTCGCCTCCCGGAGGTCCTCTCGGAGCCCGTTTGGGCGTCCCGGGCGGGCCACGGCGCCGCCGCACCGAGTCGAGGCCTTCGGCGCCGCCGCGGCGCAGAGTGGCGTCGCCCTCGGGGGCCCTCTAGCGGGGCGAAGGGCGCCTCGTTGCCTCGCTCGCGCACGCGCCCCCTGCCGGCGCGCGCGCGGCTCCGGGCGCTGGGCGCTGCTCGGCGCTCGCCGTCGTCGGCGGCGCCTGGTCTCGTCGGCGTCCTCCCAGTCGGCCTCCCCCGTCCTCCTCCGCCCCGCTCCTGATCTCGAGAAGCCCAAGCGCTGATTCACGAAGGTGAAGCACAGTTAGCACTGCCTGCCCCATTCATGTGCTGTCTTCCTGCCCTCTGCTTCTCTTCCCCCCCCCCCTGCGCCGCTGCAGCAGTTTCGGTCAGGGGGACCGCTTGTCCCACCCTCCCACCATCGTTTTCTGCCTGCCCCCACTAGGGCGTCGGTGGCAGTCCGCGCGGCGAGGTGCCGCTGCACCTCGCTCGTGTCACTGTGTTTGTCTGCGCAATGTAAAAAGAATGGGAGGGGAGCGGGCTAACTGGCATGAACAGACACACACTCGGCGGCTCGCGCGGATTTCTTGGATCTGCGCGTGCCCCTCCTGGCGGCGCCTCCGGCGCCGCCCTTCTCGCGCGCTCCGCGCGCCAGGGTGGGGGGTCCAGCGCCGATCCAAGAGAAACCAGCCCGGACCTCCGAAAGTTTCTGTCCAGCTGCCTGCGACAAGTCCCGCCGCCGTGCCTGGGTTGTGGGTGTGAAGCCTATTGGATGATCGTTGGGGTCTCGTGGGGGGCCTCTCGGGGGTCTCTTGGAGGCAGTGGGCCTCGTGGGGACCGTTTTAGAAACCACTTCGTGGCCTATTGAGGCTTCTTGGGGGCCTCTTGGGGGCCTCTTGGGGCCTCTTGGGCGCCTCTTGGGGCCTCCTGGGAGCCTTTTGGTGCGGAAAGCTCGGATTCTCGATTCGTGTTCTTCTCTTGGGCTCTTTTTGGGGCCGTCTTGGGTCTCTCTTGGGCCGTCTTGGGCGCCTCTTGGGCCGTCTTGGCCGTCTTGGGGCATTCTTGGAGGCCTCGTGGGCCGTCTTGGGGTGGTCTTGGCGGCCTCTCGGGCCGTCCTGGAGCGTCGGAAAGCCGAAAAGGCGAGAAAGCCAAAATCATTCGAAAACCTGGGGAATGATTGATGGTGTTTGCATATTGGGGCCCTCTTTGAAGGCCTCTTGGAGGAATCTTAAGGCGTCTTGGAGGCCTCTTAGGCCATCTTGAGGCCATATTGGGCGTCTTCGAACGATCGTTCGGTGTCTTGGGGGCCTCCTGGGCCGTCAAGGAAGCCTTGGAGAGCCCCAGGGAGGCGCCATGGCCTCCCAGGGACCCCCTGGGAGTAGGGCAGGTGCGCGTGGCGATGCACGGCGGGGTGAGGGGGGGTCCGCTCTAGAAGATTACAGAAACCCTACGCACTTGGCATTCTAGCATGCCTCAACGTGCCAGGGGGGCACGATGGCTGATGTCAGTCTTTGTTCCTCGATGATCGTCTCTCCCGATTGTCCCCCGCCCCTCTCCTGAGCGTTGGCTGGACCTGGGCCTGTCGGCATCGGAGCCCCTGGCCGGACGCTGTCACCATCTTCACCTTCCCCTCCTCCGGCTCCTGAACCGCCGCCTCCTTCCTTCTCCACCTCCACTTCCACCTCCACCCCCTGGTCCGCCTGGGGAGGTGACGAGGAAAAGCGCGGGTGCGACGAAGAGGAGGAGGAGGAGGAGGAGGAGGAGGAGGAGGAGGAGGGGGAAAGAATAACAAACAAATAAGAAGCATAATAATACTGATAGTAAGAAGAAGAAGAAGAAGAGGGGGAGGAGCAGGAGGAAGAGGAGGAGCAACCTCCATATTATTCTGCCTGCCTTCAGAATCCATCCCGTTGTTTGGTGTTTCTTGGTTCTCTCTTACAGAAGCAAATACATCAGAAAGCAGCCTGCGAGCAGATGTCCCACGGAATTTTCTCGTATCCAGATGGTTCTCGGAACCCACAGAGTGTCTAGGACCTTCAAAGATTGACCCATATTTTTCATAGCAAGACTTCTTATTGCATGTGTCTACTATTTCTCTCGATTCCAAGCGGAGCCAGGTGACATTTCGTGCCCACCCTTTGACTTGAAATGAACGGATTTGAACGTCAGGGGCCATTTTGGGCGACTCAGTTCGGGCCGCCCGCGGGCGCAACCGCAACCGCAACCGCAAGTGCAAGCAGTTTTTTTTTTCGGTCGCCTGCAGTCACAGCCGCAACAGCAATTGCAATCGGGTGACCCAGTTTGGGCCGCCCGCGGGCGCGACCGCAACCAGCGCAACTGCAACCGGGCGGACTTTAGGCTGCCCGCGGGCGCAATTGCAACTGGGCAGTGCACTGTGGGCCGCCCGCAGGCGCAACCTCAATTGCAACCGGGCGACATATTTTGGGCCGTCTGGGGGCGCAACCGCAGCCGCAACTGCAACCAGGCGTTGCATTTTGGGCCGCGGGCGGTCGCAATTGCAACTGCAACCAACACAGTTCAGGCCGCCTGCGGTCGCAATTGCAACCGCGACTACAAGCGCAAACGCAACTGCGACTGGCGTTACATTTTGGGCCGCCAGCGGGCGCTAAAGCAGGTGCAACTGGGCGACGCATGTTGGGCCGCTTGCGTGCGCAAACGCAACCCGGAAGGAGGAGGATGAGGAGGAGGACCAGTGCAGGCCCAATGCACAGCAATGATGTTTCAATACGCCCTCCCTCCCAGTTCCCTCTTCACAGTCCCCTGCAAGAATTCATGTTCATTGCAGGAAGTGGCCCACTGGAAAACAATTGTCTGAGAATCCTCAATCCTGCCAAAACGCAATCCTTGGGACTTCAGCGCTGCGGATCAACATGACTGTTGCGTCCTGACAGTCCTGAATCTTGCCAGAAAGTCGTTCCTGGCTTTTCAGCACCACGAATCAATGTGACTGCTGCGTCCTGACAATCTTAAACCGTGCCAAGACATTATTCCTGGAGTTCAGCGCCGCGGATCAGCGTGACTGTCGCGTCCTGACAATCTTGAATCGCGCCAGAACACCACATTCCTTGGACTTCGACATCGCGATTCATCGTGATTTCTGCGTCCCAACAACCCTAGATCATGCCAGCACACCGCTCTTCGGACATCACCCATGCGAGCCCTTGAACCTGTCGCAACCTTTGAAGACGAATGTGCGCGGCGCTGAGGCGAGAGCCACGTGTTGAAAAGGAGCCGCCGCCAACTTTGCAATTGTCGCACACTTTCCAGACGAGTGCGCGCGGCGCTACGGCGAGAGCCACGTTTTGAACATCGCGCGTTCTCCATCTTTGAAGTGGTTGCATCGTTTTGAGACGAATGTGATCTGCGATAAGGCGACAGCATCACTCTGAAAACGATCCGCTTCCACCCGTTAAATTGCATCAGTCGAATGTGCGCGGTGTTGAGACGATATCCACATTTTGAAAGCAATCCGCCCCCTATCCACGAAAGTGTTGCACATACCATGTTTTGGGATCATGAAAGGTGAGAGTCTCAGGCGAAACGCCCGGCCTGCCCTACCGACACGTCTCAAGATGCGAAGGGGAGGAATCATTGATAAGGAACGGGGATGGGGGATGTGGATGTTGAGGTGCACGGTGAGCAACAGCCACATAATGATAGGAAGGAAGAGGAGGAGGAGGAGGAGGAGGTGGAAGAGGAGGAGGAGGAGGAGGAGGAGCAGGAGCAGGAGGAGGAGGAGGAGGAGGAGGAAGAGGAGGATGAAGAGGAGGAGGAGGAGGAGAAGGAGGAGGAGGGAGGAGGGAGGAGGAGGAGGAGGAGGAGGAGGAGGAGGAGGAGGAGGAGGAGAATGAGGAAGCGAAGAAAGAGGAGGGCAACGAGGAACAGGACCAGAAGACGGACCAGAGATCGCAGGAGGAACGAAAAGCGGACCGAGGATGGGGGGAGGAGGAGGGAGACGACAAGTAGAACAAAAGGGGTTTATGATGGACGTGGCCCCTTCTTGGTGCCCGCGGTCGTGCTCCCGAGGTTCTCTAAGCGGCTTCCTGGCGTTGCCCGCGATTCTCCGCCAGGGCATAGCAGCGGGGAGTCCCCATTCCAGACTGCTGCCCATGATATTGTTCTACCCTCTCTGGGGTCGATGGCCGGGAGAAGCGGCATGAGGGTTTCAATCGTCATGGACAAACCGATCCGCAGTTCGAAGCTCAAAGGGGGAGGACAGTGGATGAACTAGAGACGGGGTGGAAGGTGAGGATCAGCGGATGACGTGGAAGAGCAGGATGAGAAGGATGGGATGCTGATCTTGAGAACCTGATCATGCTGACGATAATTCTAATACAGATAACAATACTGGTTCTGTTAATAGTACAAAGACTAGCAATACGAATAATAATGTCGATTGTGATGCTGATGATAATGCTGATGATGATGTTGTTGATGATGATGTTGATGGTTGTGGTGGTACTGATGATATGATGCTGATGGTGATGATGATTATGAGGATGATGAGGATGATGATGTGGATGCGGGTGCTGATGATGGTGGTGATGATGGTGATGATGATGATAAAGAATGTGATGATGCTTGGTAATTTGGTGATGATGGCGAATGTGATAATGATGATGATGGTGATGGCGATGATGATGATGATGATGATGATGATGATGATGATGATGATGATGATGATGGGGATGATGATGATGATGATGATGATGATGATGATGATGATGATGATGATGATGATGATGCTGATGATGATGATGATGATGCTGATGATGATGATGATGATGATGATGATGATGATGATGATGATGCGGATGCTGATGTTGATGCTGCTGATTATGATGCTGTTGTTGTTGCTGCTGATGATGATTATGACGATGCTGCTGATGCTGCTGTTGATGAGGATGATGAGGATGATGCTGCTGGTGATGATGATGCTGATGCTGATGTTGATGATGCTGCTGATGATGATGCTGCTGCTGATGATGATGATGATGATGAGAAGGAGTTGGTGGAGGAGGATGTGGTGGTGGTATTGAGGAGGCGCCGTTCTGGCCGAGGGCGGCGTTCTGGCCAAGGCGGGGGAGGAGGCGGGGGAGGAGGAGAAGGAGGAGGAGGAGGAGGAAGAAGAGGAGGAGGTGGTGCTGGTGGTGTTGAAGAGGGGGTCCGGCTAGACCATACATCGTGAGCGCGAGGCGGAGGAAGCAGAGGGGGGCGGGGCACCCCTGCTATCTCCCTCGCCCTCTCCAGACACGTACATGTCGCGAATTTGTCGCGATGGCCCTTTTGCGAACACAGCCCGGGGACCGGTTTTGCATCCTGGGCCCTTTCGGGGCCCGCGTCACAGGGGTCAGAGCTGACGGGGATCAGCCAATCCACTTTGGCTGACCTGGGTTTGGGGCCACAGGGGGCCGATGCCTCCTTTCCGCCCTCCGCTGACCTGGGTATGGGAGCTACTGAGCGGCCAGACGCGCTGCGCGGCAGGGCACTGGCCGAGTCGGGCTTGTGCAGACCCACTTTACAGTCGGGGCGCTGAGGAAGGAACCCTTTTCGTTGGGGGGGGGCTCGGTGTTCCTTAGTTGTTTTGCAGTTCGCCTTTGGTTTTGCTTAGGATTTCGATGGGAAATCGAAGTTTAACTTATGGGAACAAGGGGCCTCGTTCCTTATTTAGGGTTCCTTAGGTGAACGCCCCGACTGTAGTACTGATTTATCTAGTGCCCGAACAAGGGATCCACAGACCGACGCCGTGGAGAAGGTGTCCGTCTTGATCTTGCTCGTGGCGCCAGATGCGGGGGCTCCCACAAGTGCGTTTGTCTCCTGGAGACCTTCAGAGACGTCCAGATGTCCGACTAGGGCCAGAAATGCCATGAAGGTATGTCTTCGAAACTTCCCGATCCTCGATCCTCTTCCCTCCCTCCCTCCGTCCTCCCTCCCCCCTGCTGGCGGTGGGGTTTTCCCTCGCGTGCACTCCCATTTTGGCACTGTGCTCTTCTCTCTTGCATAGGCTTCTCTCTATTCTGCGACCTGCGTCCCCCCTCACTGTCTTACGGTTGCCCTTGCAAAGACAGCGTGCGATGTGGCGCTGCCATCCCGCTTGCTGCACGCTGCCCCCTACCCTGGGGACAGCGTGCACCGAAGAAGCTCCGGCAGGGGGATGGCGTGCACACGAGGGGCCCTCGCAGGGGGTGTCGCCTCACAGGGGCAGCGTGCACCGAGGAAGCCTCACTCTCAGGGATCAGCTGTGCTTTTCGGAGATCGGTGCTGCACGCCCTCTTTGCGAAAACAGCCGCATGCTCGAAGCCCGATGCCGGATGAGCCTCGACCTGGTCGCGCCGGCGTCGGCACGCCCCCGTCAGCCCAGGCCGACGTCCCCGCCGCTGGCGGCTGGCCAACGACCCCGCCGCCCGCCGTAGAGGAGCCGCCGCCGCCGCCGACCGCCGCGGGCGACGCCGTCGCCGTCGGGGCCGCCGTCGTCGCCGTCGCGCGCGTCGAGTCGCCAGCGACGTCGCCGCCGTCGCCGTCGCCGTCGGGCCGCCGCCGCCGTCGTCGCCGCGACGTCGCCGCCGTCGCCGTCGCCGTCGGGCCGCCGCCGCCGTCGTCGCCGTCGCGCGCGTCGAGTCGCCAGCGACGTCGACGCCGTCGCCGTCGCCGTCGGGCCGCCGCCGCCGTCGTCGCCGTGGCTTTGGCTGTCGCCGCCGCCGTCGTCGCTGTCGTGGCCGCCGCCGCCGCCGCCGTCGGCCGCGGCCTTGGGGCCGCGGTGGGGGGGGGGGTCCTCGCGTGGCGCTGGCGCTGCGGTGGCGGCACGACGGCGGTCTCTTCGAGGGGAAGCGCGCAGAGCTGGCGAGCCCCCGGGGGGTCTGCTCCTGCAGAGGGCACTGCTGCGGAGGGCCGCGGTGTGCGCGCCCTCTCGTGCGGCGCAGGCGCCGCGATGGCAGGCGGGCGGCGCGGCATCGGACGTTCCGCGCCGGTTGTGGGTCTCGTACGGTGCCGCTCGGACTGGTGCACACTATCGGCGGCGAGCGAGAGGGGGAGGTGAGAAGGAAAATGCCCTCTCAAAGGGCGGCGGGGCTTCTCCTCGCGCCTCTGCGAAGTCTTTTGTGTCTGCGGGGACGGCTCAGGAAATGTCCGAGAAGGTCGGGGGACTCCTAAACCTTCTGAGAAGGCCTTCTCCTTTTCACTTCCCCCGTGCTCGCCGCCGACATCGCCAGCCTGAAACACACATCTCGCTGCCCCTAGGACTGGCAGCACCTTCTCTCGATGCCGATCCTCAGGGCCCCCTGGCTTCTGGGGACGCATCCCCGAGCTTGCCATTGGCTTGTGGCCTGTCGGTCTCAGGGATGGGGATGAGCTCCAGGCTGGGTGGCACAGCCGGGCGGCCACCGGGCGCCGCTCGTCGGTTTTCCGGGGCCGGGCGGGCCCCGCGTGCCGCCAGAGGGCGAGCGCGTGCCAGTTCTCGGCAGGACGAGGGGGGCAGGTTCGGGCGGGGCAGGGGCGAGGCATCAAACGACGCGAAGATCGGGACAAAATCGGATCGGGATAACTCGAAATCTCTGAGAATCGGCGGGTTTGGAGGATGTATTGGGCGCCGCGGCCGCTCCAGAGCGTTCCGGAACGCTCTGAGAGCGCTCCGGAACGCTCTGGAGCGATTTATCCCGATCCTAGCCCTGTTTTAAGGCAGGACCTATATCCGCTCTGGACGCTCCGAGCGCGTTCCGGATCGCTCTGAGAAGGCCGCGGCGCCCGATGCCTCCCGAGTCGCCGGACCTCAGAGATTCCTCATTTGTCCCTGTCTGGTTCTATCCTTCTGCTGGCTTCGTCTTACAAGGGGCGATCGAGGTTTCCAGGAAAGTGGCCCCAAACTGCCCCTGAGCGCCCAAGAGGTGCGCGAAAGGTGCACGTTTCTTCACCCCACGTGTGCTCTATCGGGCGGACGGCAACGGGGGGTTGCAATGAGCGTGGGGGCATCGAGGAATATGCAGGAGGGTGGCCCCAAACGGCCCCGAAGCTGCCGCCGCGGGCCCAGAAAGCGCAAGCTGCACGCTGTTCCTTCACCCCACGTGTACTGGCCTCCCCCCCCCTCCCCGCTGTCCCCCCCCCGCCCCCTCGCTGACGCACATCCGGAGCTCGGGAGCTGCGGGATGGGCGGGGGCGCGCTCGCGAGGGGCGGCTCCGCGGGCCCCCAATGGGCAGCGGGCGTTGGGAGGCGGAAGCTGTTGCACAGCCTCAGTGCCCTCGGCGGCCGCTTCCGGGCGCGGGCCGCGGGGGCCGCGCTCGAGGAGTTGGTTGCCGTGTCCGTCAGCGCTCTCTCTCGGCGTAGGTCGGTCAAGCTTGGATGCAGCACCGCGGGTGCTCCAAATGTCGTGATGCAAGGGTGGCGATCACAACCCTCCCAGGCGAGCAGTTTTCGACCCCCCCCAGGCCAACCATGAAAGGGCGGCCTGTTGTCCAGACCCCCCCGAAGCCACCAAGACAGCTCAAGTCAGACCCCCACCAAATGAGACCCCCCTTCTTATGGAATCCGGGGTGCGGTCGGTTCGTGTCGTGTTGACGCGACGGCCTGCGTTCCAGGTTGAACACCGCCAGTGGCCCAGAATCGGCCAACATGGAACGACCTGTCGATCGAAAAGCCACCGATCGTTAAAGGTTGCACGATCCACGCAGTGTCAGAAACCAACGCAGGGTTTCGTCACGACACGAACTTGCCGTAGGCGTATGGCCAGATGAGCGATTGAAGAAAACGGAGTCGACGATGCTGTCATTCGCGCGTAAGCTGCCCGCGAAAGCGCCCGCTTCTCCCTGCGGTGCGCCACGCTGGCTGCCCGCAGGAGCCGCGGCGTGAGTTCGCTGTGTCGTCTTGCGTAAGGCCCGTGTCTTTTCGTCGCTCAGATGTGGCGTGCATGTGCGCCTACCTTGATCATCGAGCCTTGGCATTCTTGGCCCTGCTGCGTCTGAGAATAGCTCCAGGGCCATCTCGTCTCGTGCTGCCTTCGATTGAGTCGCCGACCTCGACCCGCCCGGGCAGTGAGAAGATAAATCGAGGAGGCGAGGGAAGAGGAGGAGGGCAAACGACCTCGACGACGACAGACGAACTAATGCCGCAACTAACGGAGCGACGCGAACGATGGCAGCAACGACGACGGGGGTCGAGCCCGAGAGTAACAACTCTGCCCTCCCAGTGATCAGGTGAGCCGACGGCCGACTCGCTCACTGTGAGTTCCAGTGTCCTGCTCATGACCTTGCCCTTGCAAAAATCGGCAGCCGCTCCAGGAGAAAGGAGCAAGACCAGGAGAAAGCCGAATAACACCACGACACTCGACAGGCGCGACCGCTTGCGACCAGGGATCAGCACGAGCATCCCAAGAATCCCGATGAGGCACCAACATATCTTAGGCCGCCTTCGGAGGCGGGTTGCTTCCTCTTCCGCTCACGATGGGCAAAGCGAACCTCATGTGCATCATCGTGCCGACCACTGATTGCCACTGGACACTCAGCAGTACGACCCAACACAACGATTGGAAATCACGCACCGCATCATGAGGAGCCGATGTCGATACATGATAGCAATTTTATGGGTGGGCTCCCCCGTTCAAATCGGGAGAAGCTTCAGCAAGCGCTGGCTTGACCTGACCACCAGCGAACCGATGTTCACGATCTGCCCCAACTGGATGGCCTTCTTCGTGAGCTCTTGCGTGCACCTCGGGAGCAGCGCGAACAGCACGTACTTGATCCCGGAGGGCGGCCTGGAGGGTCTCGACAACGCGCGCTGGTCGGCAGCCTCGATGGCTGAGACTACCAAGCGCGCGCAAGAGGGTCTTCACAGCCCGCGCCTGCGACCCAGAAGCCTGGGTCGCGACGCTCACTTGCGGTTGAGGAGGGGGGGGGAGGAGGGAGGAGGAGGGGCAGGAGGAGGTACCCCAGGAGGAGGAGGAGGAGGAGGAGGAGGAGGAGGAGGAGGAGGGAGGCGAGGTGCTCGGAAAGGAGGAGGGAGGAGGGGCATGAGGAGGGAGGAGAGGAGGGACCGCCGCCGTGCCCGGCAAGAGGAGCCCGCCAGCGCAGCGCACCTCGGCATCGTGGAGAAGCGCGTCGCCGACTTGGCCAGGATCCGGGGGAGGGACCGGGGCGGCGAATCTCGGGCCGGACGAAAGGGGGGGATTGGTAGGGGGCCACATGCGAACCCTACCCCTACCCCCCACGATTTCTGAGGGGGAGGGTGGGGTTCACTTCGCTCGGGAGGGGGGGGTACGAAATTTGCTGCATGCAGTTGGTTTCGGCCCCGCCGAGGGGTCCACTCCTCGAGACATGGCCGCCTCCCGGCGCCTGGAGGCGCCAGGAAAATCAGCTACGTGAGCTAGTTCTCAACCCCCCCCTTTGCTATCCCCCCCTTCCGCCCGACCCGAGAATCGGGACGGGAGCCTTGCGACGGGGGTCAATGTAAACGGGGGTCAGCCAGGGCACCGGATCTTGCAGGATCCTGCGAAGACCCCCTCTGGCTGACCCTGGTTGGCGAGCCGCTCGTGGCCGCGAGGCGGCCGCGCATATTGGCTGAACCGGGTTGGCGAAGACCTGCGTTGCAGTTTTTTTGTCCTGCATTGCAGTTTTTTGTTTCTTGTTGACCCGGGTCTGGATTGACCCGGGTCAGAAGATCCCCGAGCGAAGATTGATAGTGGAAGAAAAAAACAGGAGCGAATGAATCCGGCGATTGCAAACATGGATCTAGGGGGCGTGGATTAGCGACGGGTCCCGTTTCCACAGGAACTCGCGGATTTCCGCCGCCGAGCGAGGCGGCACTGGCCGCATTTTGGGGAGGGCACCTCCCCCGATCCATGGATTTGGCGACCGCGCACCAAATCCATGGATCGCTAATCCATGTTTTCGCGCCCCCGAATGAGGGACGTAAACGCACACGAATCCACACTTTTTTCGAGAGTACGCATTGCGCGAACGTTGGCATCACGCGGCTGGTCTCGCGGATTGGAGGGCCGCATTCATGTGACGTGTGTGGTTGGGCGCGCACGTCCTCTGTGGGCTCCCTAGGAAACCGGCATTCACATAAACGTTCGGAGCTTCGCGCCGCGCCAGGGAGGGGGGTCCAGCGCAACTCCGGGAATACCCGCGTGGGCCGTCGAAGGTTTCTGTCTGTGCTGTGTTTCCTTCCCTTGGGTGGACCTCCCCGCCCTGCCAGGTCGGCTGGCGAATCGCCCTGTTTCGGCTCGGTGCTGCGGCCGCCCGCAGGTTTCGCGGGTCGGCGCCCGCTGGATCTGGGCGCGGGTTGGTCTCATTGAAGGGCGTTTTGCTGAAGGGGGCCCTGTCCACCCCAGGGGAGGAAGGGCGGGGAAAGAAAGGGAGGAGAGACGGACAGGAAGAGGGGGAAGGGAGGGAGGGGGGTGGAGGCAGAGGGGAAGGGGGCAAGCTGGGTGCGCTCGCGCCATAATATCCGACGTCAGGCCCTCCCACCCATCCCTTGCCATTGCGCTGATTTTTTCCCTGCCCGCTGACGCGTGTCACAGCAGACCTGGGACTCCTAACCAGAAGACCCCTATCGGGCTGTGAGTAGTCGGACAAGGGGAGCTGCGCACGCGCAGAAGGAGGAAGTGGATGACGAGGGTGAACAGCAGCAGCAGGAGCTGGAGTGGAGGCAGCGGGGGCAGCAGGAGGACCAGGGGAAGGCGGAGGAGGGGAAAGGAGCGTGGCGCAACGAGGAGGTACTCGGATCCAGAAAAGCGGCCCGTGCTGACCTCCTCGGGGCGCGGCGGGGAAGGGGGGGGGAGCTGGCTCCACTCTCCCCCCTCGAGTCGGGGACCCACGCGCGGAGGGTGGGCCGACGAGGGACGAGGATGGGCGGACGAGTGAGGAACGAGGAGGAGGCAGAGGAGGAGGCAGAGGAGGAGGAGGAGGCAGAGGAGGAGGAGGAGGAGGAGGAGGAGGAGGAGGAGGAGGAGGCAGAGGAGGAGGAGAAGGAGGAGGTGGAGGAGGAGGAGGAGGAGGAGAAAGAGGCGTGAGGAGGAGGATGAAAGGAAGGCAGAGTAGGAGGAAGAGGGGGAGCCCCGGGAGCAGAGCAGTAACGAGGCGCGAGCAGTGAGGAGCAGACGGATGTCTGAGAGAACGAGGGGGAGGTGATCGAGGACAAGCGAGTAGCGACGAGGAAGAGGAGGAGAACGAGGGCGAGGACGCGCAGGAGGAGGCACAGCGCCGAGGAGGAACAGGGAGAGCAGGAGCAAGACCTTCAGGAAGGGGCGGATTTCTTGCCGGCTGCTTCCTCGCTAGGACTTGCCCGCTTCGGCGGAATATGCGTCGACGTCGACGACGACGACGACACTAACGATGGCGATCGCGGCGACGCTGTCGCTGATGACGCTGGCGGCGAGGGTGATGATGACAAGACGACGCTCACGACGTACTTGTTGCTGACGACGCTCGCGACGACGCTGATGACGACGCCGACGTCGTTGATCTGATGTTGGCGGCAGAAACGGCGCGCAGGAAGTACGACGAGGTGATGCAGGACTCTGCCGAGCTGCACGCGCGCCTGGCGACGCAGGATCAGCAACTGAGCGCCGCGAATCTCAAGGCGCAGCTCGTGCATTTGCTGGAGGATGGGAACGGCAAGACTCGAGTTCGCCAGAACTCGGGCTTACCTACGTTTTTGACGAGTCCTTCTTGGATTTTGACGGTCCAGTGTTCGTGGGACATTTCCAGCTGGAGCTCGCGTCAAATTTCAGATTGGGTCTCGTCATTGTCTGGACGGCCTCGCCAGGCAAACCCGAGTCCCCCGACCCCGAGTCTTACGTTTCCCCGACGGGGGGAAGGATCGAGGAAGGGAGTCGTGGGCAACAGATCTGTGGCCTCACGGGCTGAGCCCCTGGGCCGCGACACCGCGGATACGGAGCGTTTTTTTCTCGGACGCCTCGCGCGGAACGTATCCGTGCGACCGCGTGTCGTCGGGTCTCGCGCCCCCGAATCCAGACCTCGAGGGCGTGGATGTGGATACATTCGCCGCTCGTGCGTAGACGCTCCCCTGGCTTGGCCGGGGAGGCATACACGCCGATCCTGGGCCCACGATAGGCTGGTTTTGGTGGCGGTGGATCTGCAAAAGATGTCGTCGCCTTATCGAGGAGGGATGGAGGGGGGGATCGAGGAGGGAGGGGTCGAGAAGGGACGGAGGGATCGAGGAGGGATCGAGGGAGCGAGGAGGGATGGACCGAGGAGAGAGGGACGGGGAGTGCACAGCGTTGCTGCCTGCTCTCCTGGGCCGCTGTCCTGTGCCCGCGCCTGTCTTCTGCAGGCCGGCCCCTGCGCCGCTCCAGCGTCAGCTCGGCGTGCTCCCGCCCGCGCCTCGCGTCCTTGCTGCCGCCCTGACCGCTGGGAACGCCTGAGCCCGAGGGGGGGAGGTGGAGGGATGGCGGGAGGGGTCGGCCGGACTCGGACTCGGCACTGCAGCAGTCTGCGCGCCGTCTTGCTGCGGGCTCCCACCCCGAGAACCACGAGGGGCGCAGCGGCACAGCCGTAGGGTGCAGTCGCAGCAGCCGCCACCCCTCCCCTGCGGAGGGAGGCCCGGCCCCGAGCCGCTCCCCCGGGCGAAGGGAGGGCGAGGGAGGAGAGGGGAGGGGCGCGGGTTGGGGACGGTCTCGCGTTCGCCGTCGGCTATGGAGGAGGAGGAGGAGGAGGAGGAGGAGGAGGAGGAGGAGGAGGAGGAGGAGGAGGAGGATGCGGAGGAGGAGGAGGAGGAGGAGGAGGAGGAGGAGGATGCGGATGCGGAGGAGGGGGGATGTGGCATATGAGACCGCATCGTGGCCGTGCGCGCCCCGAAGGCGCCTCACGAGGCCACATCTATAGGGGTCATGCAGGTGAGCCACTGTCTGTCAACGTTGTTCCTCCGGCGGGTTCCCCACCTGGTCGCACTGTGCACGCATGGTGGCCAGATTTTGTTCCGCACTGTTCCGAGGTCAGATGGGAGAGGTGGAGATAGAGATATATGTATATATATATATATATCAAAACATAGAGACTCCAGCACATCTTCAATTATTAAATGGGAGGAGGGTGCGTGAGACACACAGCCGGAATTCACCAGAAGTGTTGCACGATGCTTTGTTTCAACGCGTTTTTTCGCATAGAACGGAGCTTAGATGTTGATTGAAATTTGTGGAGGCCGCCCTACAGTGCATGGGGGAAAGGCGCTCCACAGGCTATCAGTGAAAAGGTTAGACTTTAGAAAGGAAATCCGAACATACTAAGTTACTGCAACTACATATGTAAGCACACATGGCCACGTGCTGGAAAGATCAGAGAGAGAGAGAGAGACAGAGAAAAAGAGATAGAGATAAAGAGAGAGAGAAAGGGAGGGAGAGAGCCAGTGAGGAACGAGAGGCAGAGAGAGAGAGAGACAGAGAGAGAGGTCGGAGGAGGGAGGAACGGGAGGGAGGAATGGTCGAGGTTCGTGGGTCTAGGCCTTCTTTTTTGTGTCAGGGGGCCAGCAGCGAGCGCGGTGGGATTGATGAGTCCGGGAGTCTTTGTCCAACGGGTCTTCAAAGGGATCCCTCTTCTCCTCCCTGTTTGGCCTTCCGGGGGGCGCCTTGTCGCCGCGGGTGACCGCGCTCGAACATCTGGTCGCGGTGGTGTTTGGAGGCTTTCGGGATCATCCGGGAGCCTCGGGAAACGCGCATGCCCCACCCCGACCAGGCAGCCCTTGTGATGGTACATCTTCCCAGGGCGTCCACGTAACGTTCTCATATCGCCCTTGAAGCGCTTTGGAGCGGCCGCGGTGCCCGACACATCTTTCAGCCAGTGTTTATCATCCCGAGGAATATGTTCATAGCGCCGTAAGGATTCATTGATCGCCGCCGGGCCATGGGGTGCTTGCGACAGCGAAAGATTGGGAGCCGTCGGGCCGTTGAACGCCGTCGGGCCTCCAGAAAAGGTAGCCGGCAGGGCCGTGACGACAACCCGCGTTTCTCGGTGTGCGCTGGAGAATTTGTTCTTTTCCACTGTTGCTCCGTAAGGGCTCGAAAACAAGAGTGCTTGGCGCCTTGTGCGGCCCGAAGCGCAACGACGGGTCATCCAGGTACTCGTTGTCATTGTCCCTCCTCCTCCTGCTCCTACTCCTCCTCCCTGCAGCTCGGCGCCGCGCGGGGAGTGCATTGCAGAGCCGCGTGGCCGCGTGGCCACCGGCACCGCGTGGCGATCGTCATTCTGCTTTTGTCCGTACCACCCTCGGGGATCGTTCTTTACGAGTGCGCGCGCATTTTTGGGCGCCGCGCGAGGTGGAGAGCCGAGAGGAGTCCTGGCGCGAGCTCAAGGATCCCCGCATGCTGAAGGGGAACGAGGCAGGTGGAGGAAGGGGGGAGTTGACGAGTAGGAGAAAGAGGGAGAGAGAAGTAAAGAGAGAGAAAGAGAGAGAGAGAGAGAAACAAAAAAAAATAGGCACCTCAGCGGTGCGGTGGAAGCTCTTCATAAGCTGGAGCGCAAGGCTGCGAAGAGGGCCTCTGGTGGGAGGCACTGCAGGTAGCCGCCAAGCGGGGCCAGAGTGGCGCAGGCGGTAATTCTGAGCGCGTGGCCATGGGTGCTCAGAATCCCATTGCGTCCAGCATGCGCCTGAGTGCTCGGCCAATGTGGAGCAGCACTGCGAGGCGTCTGTCGGCCTGCGAGTGGCATGCTTAGGTGCGTGCGCTCCTGCCGGACTCGGCTTGGGTTTCTCGGTCGGGTTCGGGGCCGTCCTGGGGCGCAGTCTGGTAACATTCGCCGAGGTTTCCGGGGTGCTGGTTTGGATCTCTGGTCTGGGTTCTTGGGGTGGGTCGGGCCGTCCCCGCGGGGGTGGGGCGTGCGGCTTCCGAGATCCGCGCTGGTCTCGGAGGGCGCTTGCTCTGGTCCGTGCCCTGTCCCGGGTCCTCGTCGCCGCGTGCGCTCGGAGGATGCCGCCGCCCGTCGTCGGGAGCGATGGCGGGCTGGGCTTGGGGCGGGCGCGAGAGGCGCCGTGCCTTCGCAGGACTGTTCGGGGCGTCCGCGGCCTGCGGGGCCGCGTGCGCTGCCAGGCGGTGCGCAGAGAGACAGAGAGAGCGAGAGAGAAGGATCGAGAGAAAATAGAGGCGGGAAAGAGAGAGGGAGAGAGAAAGAGAGAGAGAGAGAGAGAGATGACGAGGGGCGCATGTTCAAAATTTGCCGGGCGAGGACGCTGACGAGCAGGATGGGGTGGCGTTTTCGGGATGCCCCTGGAGGTTGCAGCGGTTCTCCAGAGGCCCAAGAGGGTTCAGAACCGCCCCAACTTCTTGACCCTCAATGCCCCATGAGGAGGAGAACAACGAAAAGGAGCAGGCTGATGAGGAGGAGGAGGAGGAGGAGGAGGAGGAGGAGGACGTGAGAGGAGGAGCAAAAGGGAGGAGGAGGAGGAGGAGGAGGCGAGGGGCGCAAGAGGTGGAAGAGGAGGAGGAGAAGAAAGAGGGCCGCAAGAGGAGGAGGAGGAGGAGGAGGAGGAGGAGGAGGAGGAGGAGACAGAGGAGGAGGAGGAGGAGGAGGAGGAGGAGGAGGAGGAGGAGGTGCAAGGCTTGGGAGGTTGCGAGGAAGAGGAGGAGGAGGCCCTGGGGTGAAGGCGCAGGGAGGCGCGAAGAGCAGGGACTGAGGCACCGCAATGGCCACACCCCGCAGGGGGCCCTGGGAGCCCTGGAGGACCCCCGCCCTGAGGCCTTCGGGGCTGACGAGGGAAGCAACCATTCGAATAACGTCGACCTTCGAAGCCCCATCCTCGAACCATCAACCTCGACGACGTGGCCGCAGAGGCCCAATCGAGTCCTCCGGGGCTGCCGAGGGAACCATCCTTTCGCAGAGCCTTGGCCCTCGAGGCTCCATCCTCGCAGCCTCATCCTTTGGGTGTTCGATCGTGGTCCCCTTTGGCAAGTGCAGCCGTCCAGCTTCCGCGCCGAAGACCGCCGGAGGCTGCCAAGGACCGCCAGAAGCCGCCGAAAACCGTCGGAGCCCGCCAGAAGACCGCGGAATGTCGATGGGGGAGATCCGATGTTTTGGTTTCTTCGATGCGGGGCCCCCAGGAGCCTCGACCCAATCCCCGGGACATGCGCTACATCCTGAGTCGCCTCACTTTCGCGGTGTCCAGCGAGGGCCTCTTTGAGGCCGAAGGCCGAGAATCGAATCCGTTGTGTTTTCTTTCAACGCGGTGGAGTTTTGTGAAGGGGTCCATGGCCGATTGCGTGGCATTCTCAACGACGTCGGCGACGATGACGGCGACGGCCCGCGACGGTGGCGGCGGCAGTGGGCCTCGGCGGAGGCGCCCCGCAGGACCGCGTGGACCGCGGCGACTGGGAGGGCAGGATCGAGCAGCTCAGGCGCGGCCTGCAGGAGCCGCCTCCCTCGGGCTTTGCTGCTGCTCCTGCTGCTGCTGCTGCTGCTGCTGTAGTGGATCGAATCCGAATGAGCGCGAGCGAGCGAGCGAGCCCTTCCCCCCCTCCTTCTTTCCTCTCCTCCTCCCCTCTCTCCCTCCCCATGCCCGCCCTTTCCTCTTTCGCGTCCCCTCCTCTCCTCTTTTCCCCTCGTCTATGGCTCGCCGGCCGGCGCGGCCGTCGTCAGCCTCGTCAGCGTCGCCGCCGCCGCCGTCGGCATCATCATCATCATCATCATCATCATCATCATCATCATCATCATCATCATCATCATCATCATCATCAGCAGCAGCAGCAGCAGCAGCAGTAGCAGCATCAGCATCAGCATCAGCATCATCATCACCGTCACCGTCACCGTCACCGTCATCGTCATCGTCATCGTCATCATCACCACCATCATCAGCATCATCAGCATCACCACCATCACCATCACCGTCACCATCACCACCACTGACACCACCACCATCACCATCACCATTACCACTACCATTGCCATCACCATCATAATCACTATCATCATCATCATCATCAGCATCAGCATCAGCATCAACATCAGCATCATCATCATCATCATCCTCGTCATCATCCCCTCTCCCCATCCCCATCCCCCTCATGTTCACCATCATCATCAGCATCATCATCATCATCATCATCAGCATCATCATCATTAGCATCGGCATCAAGGCTCAAGGCAAGAACCGTGTAAGGTAAGGAACGTGCAAGAACTGCGTAAGATAAGCTTCTTCTCGCGTTATCTCCGCACCCAAAGATGTCTTATGCTAATTGTCGGGCTGGTCTGCACGTTGATGCACGTGGCAAACGTGATGCTGAGACTGCCAGCTTGAGTAATACTCAGGTTTCGGAGGAGCCCACCCTCAGGGACCTCTACTCGTTGATCGTCAAGGGCCAGGAGGAGGCGAAGCTCGAGAAATCGAAGATGAAGCAGGACATACATGACATCTCAGGCAAGGTGGACACCGCGAACACCAAGGCCGACTTTCCATGGAGCTTGCGAAACAGGCGCTCCAGGCATGCAATGTTGGAAGCTCCTCGGGGGCTTCGTCCGGCGGTGTTGCTCCTGCGACTGGCAGCACGCGCGGCCCCGCCGTATTTGGGTCATCGTCTTAACTGAGCGAGGACATCAATGGTCGAAGGGCCGTTGTGGGAGGGTTCGAAGACTATTCAAATAAATCCGCAATGGAGCCAGCTATCGACGTCATCATAGCTGCCTGCACGGAGCGGTCTTTGATCGATTTCGTTTATTGTGCCAGTCCCGGGAACCACGCCAACATCGTTTTTAAGCACTCGGATTACATGTTTGATCTCATGGGCATGTGGCGGCACGAGTTCATCGCTCAACCAATTACAATAGATGGCAAGGCTGTTGTGACGCGCGCGTATCAGGGTAACCAGGTAGAGCACGAGCTGATCTGCAGGTGGCACCAGCCTGAGGAGGTACGTCAGGGATTCATGTCATCCTTGCGCGCTAACGGCTGTCATCGTTTCGTTAGGTTCGAGAGAGCGGTGGCCTTCAAGAAGAAGGTCTTGGCGGGCTTCGCGGAGCAAGGGGGCTTGTCCGTTACGACGTCGAACTTTCCCAGTGAGCTAACTGCGGCGAAAGTGAACCGCGACAAGTTGCAGGAAGCGTGCGACACGGCCGTTCTTGCTGCGAAGGCGCGTTTTCACGCATATGTTGTTTGGAGGCTCTCAAGGAACGGGGGGTGGAGCGTTCAGGGGGATCAGAGTAATTCGTTTCAGTGGTAATGGAGTCACTCGAGACCCCAGTGGGGATTTCACCCAAACTTAGAACTTGCATGGGGCTGTCTTTTACTGCAGGAGTTCAATTGCATGCCAGGGGGCTTCTGTGATCTTGTTAACGGTCACTGGGTTTCGTCTGGGCCCTCAGTACGACACATTGTAGGTTGTGCGATCAGCCGTTCTACACAAGGCACGTCCAATAGCAATAAGAAGCCGATCGTACCTAAGATTTGCTCGACCCGCACGCTTCCATTGTTTTCTCAATGGTAGCCGATTTCTTCGGCCAGCGCTCATACCCCAGCGAGCTTCGGCTGATGATTATTTGTGTTGGGTCGGCCGTGCATTCGACTTGGTTCGCGTTGGGCTTCGGCCTGGTAGGGTCTTGATAGCACCTGCTGGTCTCAATGCTGAGCGTGGTGGTGCAGTGGAGGCTGCTGCGCGCGTTGGCGTCGCACGGCCATGCCGCTCCTGCGCCCGCGCCCTCTTCCCCGAGCGCGCCAGCTGCGGGCCCTGGAGCGCACCCCCGCAGGCACCTCCTTCAAGTTGACGGGTCTTGCAGAGGGAAAGGTGGGATAGGTTGCAGCGCTGTGGCACGCGACCCTGGCGGCGTGGAACTTCGCGCGCTGCCGCATTGCGTGGCTGGCGATGGTAGCGAGTCCGAGGCCGAGAGGCGTAAGCGTACATGCAGCTTCGAAATCTGCTGCACGAAGGGCACCGGATGACTTGTGATAGAGGGTGACATCGAATCAGTCATGAACTGGTGATGTGTGGTTTGGCATTGTTGGGATGAGGCGTCAGCAGCTTCTCATCGAAGTGTCATTGAGCTTTTGTCAAAGGCGCATTGAGCCGAGTTTCGGCAAGTTCGCCGAGCGCTCAACCGTCGCGCAGACCATCTAGCCAATGTTGAGGTTGACTCTCCTTTTCTTTCTGTTGTCTTGACGGCGGCGCACTTGGCGCCAGCCATGAGGCCGCAGTCAAAATTGATGACGTATCGTGCATTCGCCCACTGGCAACGCCTCGCGCGGCGTCGCTCCAGGACGCCGATGGTGTGATTCCAGATGGTGCCGCGCGCTTCGTCTTCTACTGCGCAGTCGAAACGCGCTTGGTTAAGCGGGAATCTGCCCGCTTTTCGCGGCTGTCCACCTCTCGATGTTGCGCGCGCTGCGCGTCGCTGTCTTTCGGGCGCGAAGCTTTTGCCCAAGCAGTTGATGATCGCGCGGCTCCGCCGCCTCCAGCCCATCGCCATTTTACCGTGCTTGCCAAAAGCAGTGAACGGCGCAGCCTTGGACGCTATCTGGGCGATTTTGCCTCATTTGCGAGTGGCGCTTTTCATGCCGCCATGGCCATTCCATCGTTGGCCTGAACGCCGTCCTTTCCCTTCTTGCCCAGAGGCGCTGACGCGGGAGACTTGGTCTCGTTTTGGCGAGTGCTGATGGGCCGAAGACTTTCGTCTGAGTTAGACGCCGACGGTTGTTGCGAACTTTCGGAAACGCAGCATTGATCCAGCCCGATGCGCATGGGCGCTCCGGCGCATGCGGCAGATTTCCGACGAACGGCGATTTCGTGAGCGCCGAGCCTGCGCCGCTACGATCACGTCGTCGCCGCCGCAGGGCAGCGCGTGGGCGGCTAGTTTCCGGGCCGCTGCGTCGGAATATTGCGCGTCGGACGCGCGGGGCACATGCCGGCAATTTCAGTTAGGCGTCGTCTTGCGCGCGACCGCCCCGATCGCAGCGAGCGGACTCAAACTTTGCCGGAAAGGTCGTTTCAAAATGATGCCGGTTATTGCGTTTTCCGAGGTGCCCGCCAGATTTTCGAATCGATCTTTCCGCGCTGCCCGTCGTTCGCGCGGCTTCGATCGGCCAGCCAGCGCGGCGCGCTGGGCAAGCTAGGGCAGCGCGGACTATGGAAATTCATGGCCAGGAACTACACATGAAGGCCCCAGCGTTTTCACGGGCTGCGCGGGGGTCGCGCGGATGGGGGGGGCATTACTGTCAAGGGGTAGTTCGCGCGGAATTCAATTACTTAATCATCGTCTCTTCTCTCCGGCAGAACTTTCTACTCGGAAGCAGCCGTGCGGCCTCATTCACCAGATCTGCGCGTCTGCGGCTTCTTGGTCGGCTGGCGCGTGGGCCCGCAACCAGATTGCTGCCCGAAGGCTGCGCGCAGTCCGAATTGGGGCCACGATGATACGCCGCCGTGTTCCACGGAGGGAGATGATGAACATTACGGTCGTCGACAGAGGCGCATTTTGATTCAGATTCGAGCTGACAATGGTTTCGTTGATTTGGGCGTGGTGGCCGCTCGACGCACTTACTTACCAATACTTCGGGCATGCGCGGCTCATGGGCAGTTTCCCTGAGTTGTTGTTATACCAGGTCTTCGGATGGAATCGACATTAACCCCATGCCGGGGATGATAAAGTACCCCCCCTTAAGTCGTTAGAGTTGTTTATCCTCGGCCTAGAAGGGTTTCAAATATAGGCGGAGGGCGCGGAGGCCGAACTTCATCATCACTGGGAAAGTTCGCCATCGAGGTTACTTTCTGCTTATGTTGAGATAGCAACATCAAGCGAAGCGAACACGTTTTTTTTTTTTCTGGATGTCTCAAGCGAAACCAATAATTTCGGGAGGCAGGCTCAAACGAAACGATCAATTACCATTTCTCTTCCTCCCCGTGGCCCCTGAACTTGTTTATCGCTGTGCTTTATTATCCAAGGAAACCGAGGCAGGTGAGCTACCCTGCACGAGCAGATTGAAAGTTTAATTTCCATTAAGCGCCTACAAATTAAATTTGATAAGTTTTGAACTTTGGATTTTTGCTATCTCCTTCTCCTCTTCTCCTCTTGCTGTTTCTCCTTTTCCTCCTCCTCCTCTTCTTCCTCTACCTCCTCGTCTGTTTCTATATTTCTATGTATCTCTCTATCTTTCTTCTCCTCCCCCTGCCCCCCTGAACTTGTTTATCGCTGGAGTTCACTATCCATGGAACTCGTTAATGGGGCCGGCGCAAGCGTCAATTCATATCTATAACAAATAATAATAAATTCATGGAGATCTATAAGGAATCCATAGGAATCTAAAGAAACCCACAGGAATCGATCGAAATCTATGAGTATTCATATAGAAATATACAGGGATTTACAACAATACATAGGGATGTCGCGGAGAATGTCTCAACCGACACAAATCATTGTTGAGGATGTCTCATAGAGGACCAAAGACCAAGGAACCTCAACATATCTTTGGCTTTTTCTTCTTGATATCTCTTTATGCTGGCTCTGGCGGGTAACTCTTATTATCTCCCCGAAAACTCGCCGAACACCCCGAACTTTATTATCCCAGTGTGTTCATTATCCGCGGCATGGGGTTATGCGGGACGTTTACATACGCGCAGATTTGTTGATTGACAGGGCCATGCCTGATCTGGGCCATAGAAATTAGAAGCTCAAGTGGCATCTTCTTCTTTCAAACATATCACATGGATTTAAAGACTGCTTCGAGTGCTGGATCCGCTGCAGACTGAAACTCTTTCTGATAGCGGTAAGCACAAGCAGTCAAGCATCATCATCATCATGATCAATTTCCCCAGCCACATTCCCTTCATCCTCGTAGCCATCGTCACCACCATCCTCATCACCAGCGCCATCCTCATCCCCAACCCCATCCCCATTCCCATCCCCCTTCATCTGCATCATCGTCATCGAAATCGTTATCACCTTCGTCCTCGTCATCATCATCACCATGAGCACCGTCATCGTCGTCGCCTTCGCCGTCGATGTCGTCGTCGTCGCCGCCATCGTCGTCGCCATCGCCACCGCCGTCATCATCATCATCAGCAGCAGTGTCATCGTCGTCGTCATCAGCATCAGCAGCCCTCGCCGCCTGCCGCCCACCGCCCGCCGCTGTCGCCGCCGTGGTCACCTTCGTTGTGGCACGGTGAAAAGAGGAGGGGGGGAGGAGGAGGAGGAGGAGGAGGAGGAGGAGGAGGAAAAAAAAGTTGAAGAGGAAAAGGAAGAGGAGGAGGAGGAGGAGGAGAAAGAGGAGGAGAAGGAGTTCAAGGGATGGGTGCGGGGGAGGAGGGAGGAGAGAAGGAGTAGGGTGGTTTTGGCATGGATAGGAGCGCCGGGAAGAGGGTGATTGAGATGGGGAGTCTATGGAGGTTGAGGGCAGGAGGTCAGGAGAAACACCGGGAGGAGCAAGAGGATGCGCAGGAGGTGCAGCAGCAACAGGACGGCGATAGTGATGGGGGATGTGGAGCTCCCTGTGCCCGCGACACCACTTACACGCAGCAGGCACGCACACAAACAAACCAAACAGAGAAGGAGCAAGATAATGAGAAGTGAAATGGCGCGGGGACGAGGAGGAGGACGAGCAGAGCGAGGTTCCCGCTCCCCACTTCGCACGCAGGATGAGGCCCGCCAGGCTGGCGACGCAGCGGAGCAGGTGACCCGCCTCGCGAGGAGCCCCCCCCCGCCGAGGCACCCTGGGGGGGTGCTGCCATGGGGGGGCCCCGGGCCCGAGGTGGCTCCAGCTTCTGCATGGAGGCTGCCACGGCTTCAACAACGCCCGTCACGAGGCCCAGGAGTTCCAGGGCGGGGCGCAGCGCTCGGAGCACCTCTTGGGCCAGGGCCACCCCTGGCAGCCGCCGGCCCTGGGGGAATTGGAGGGGGGGTGGGAGCTTTGGGGCGCCTCTGGGGGCACTCGGTCAGAGCCCCGAATCATCAGGGGCAACTCGGGTCAGGGATAGTTCGGGTTCGTTTTTTCGGGAATCCAAGCCCGAGTTACCCCGGATAACTCGGGCGTCCAGAGCCCCGAAGCATCAGGGGTAACTCGGGTCAGGGCTAACTCGGGTTCCTTTCTTCGGGAATCTAAACCCGACTTACCCCGGACCTGAGTTACCCCGGATAACTCGGGCGCCCAACTTGGTTGGGCCCCTTGAGGCCCCCTCGGAGACCTCCGAAGACTCCTGGAGGACCCCCAGTGATTGAGGATGAGGCCTATCTCGGAAGTCCCCGAGCGGCGCGATGACCAAACCAGGTGGTGAATCAGTATGGGTTCGGGGTTACCGCACGGTGGAGGTTGGTCGATCTCCGAGGACGTCTCGGTGAGGGGCCAGGCCGCCTACGATCCGATGCGATGCGATTCGATTCGATTTGCCCGCTGGAGCCGCGAATCTGATTCGATTCGGCTCGATCCACTGGCATTGACCGGGACCAGCAGGAGCTGGGGGCGGCGATCCGATTTTGATTCGATTGGGGACGTTTTGTTTTAGATCCGATTTGTTGTCGATCCGATCCAATTTCGCGATTCGATTCAGCTCGGGCCTGACAGTGAGGGAGGAGGGGTTGGGGTTCACATCCTGCTCCGTGAACAAAGAACGCTGCTGCTCCTCTTGTCCTCGTTCCCGCTCTCTTCTCCTTCCTTCTCTCCTGCTCCTCGCTCCTTGCCTCCTTTCCTCCCCCAGGCAGCACGGACTGCCAGGAGCCAGAGACTCGGGGGCCCTCGAACTTAGTCCGTGGGGAGCCGGGGCTACCGCGCAGTTTTGGGACTCGGGCCGTTCTCCGAGGACGTCTCGGGCGACTGTGGCCTCGTAGGGTCCCAGGGCCGTGCGGCAACGGAGCGCGCGGTGAGGTCGTTGAGGATTCCGAGGTCACCGCGCGGCCCGTCCCCACACGGGTCCGTGGAGCCCCCGAAGAGGTTGCGCGGGGTCCGTGGCCCATCAGTTGGGCGGCTGTGTGCACCTTGGAACACATCTCGGACTGCCCGATCCTGAGCATGGCGGTCCTCACGGACCGATCTGGCCTGAGAGGTCCCGCGCAAGAACGGCCTCGGGAGACTGGGTCGTGGGCCTCTTCTGATGCCCTCCGACCTTTGGAGAATGTTTCTGCGTCTTCGGAGAAGGCTTCGAATTCTCATCAGAAGGCGCGAGGGCTTCTAAGAGGCCCCGCCGCCTTCTGGCAAGGCCTGCCCCCTCTCTCAGGGGCAACGATAGGGGGGATAGGCATAGGGGGGGATGCATCGGCCCCCAATCGCACATTGATTGCCGATCGGAGCCCGACAGCCCCAACCTGCACAGGAACGTTCGGATTCACTATCGCAGGCCCATCGCTGATCTGTCGACGATGTATCGCCGATTCCAGGTCGATGTTTCCCCCCTTATCCCTATCCCCCCCTATCGTTGCCCCTCACTCTCGCTTCCCCTCGGGGCTCGCCGTCAATTCTTGCGGCGCCGAGGTGGGTCGTGACCCCCCTCCTGCTCGTGGAATCGGGCGCACTGGTGGCTGCGCATGTCCAGTCCTCAGGAGTGGACAAAGCACACAGACACAACTGCTCGGCGATTCCGCAGGAGGATGTGGAAAACGTGGGAAGCGGAGGGGAAGATGCACATCCAGAAACTGTGGGGAACATGGGGGGATCCTGGGCTGTGTCTCCACTTATTGCGAAGGCCTTACGGCCGGTGCCGCCGACCCTGAATGGCGAGTTTGTGGGCCTCTTGGGAAGCTCTTAGGGGCCGCTTGGGATGTGCCTCCCTTTCTTTGTGTGTCCACGGGCCCCGTCCAGACCGCCCCGCGGGCCTCGCCGCGGGAGCGGCCTCCTGCGGCGCGGCCGGCCCCGTGGGGCGGGCCGCTGACGACGGCCCCGCCGCGCCGGATCTGCTATGCCTCTGGTTGGGCACATCTCGGGGGCCTGAAGAAGGAACCCTTTTCGTTGGGGAGGGGCTCCGTGCTCCTTGATTGTTTCGTAGCTTGCCTTGGATTTCCCTCAGGTTTTCGATACGAGATCGAAGTTCAACTTATGGAAACTAGGGACCTCGTTCCTTATTTAGGGTTCCTTAGGTCAACGCCTCGACTGTACATCTCGGGGGCAACGATGGGAGGGGGGGGGACAGACACAGGAGGGGGATGCTTCGACCCCCAATCGCCCCTGGCTGGGAACGTAATTATCGGCGGCGCGCCCGCGGGAAAGAGAGAGAGGGGGCGAGCCATCTCGGAAGGCCAGGAAGGCCTCGGGCGTTCTGAGAAGTGTTCGAAGCCGCCTCCGAAAACACAGACAACTTCTCCGAAGGCCAGGTGGCTTCTGAGAAGCCCCGCCGCCTTCTGATAAGGTCTTCTCCTTCTCGATTCCCCGCCTCGCTCGCCGCCGACGGCACGGGCATGAACCGTCGACGCTTCCCGCGGATGGCCTGGAGCTGCGCCTGACACCCCTGGTGGCGCCTCGGGCCTCTGGAGGCTTCCAGGGGGACTCCAGAGGTGGAGGCCTTCTAGATGAGGCTGGAGCGGATGGGGCGCAGGATCGCGCGATGCATCGCGATGCATCGCCGCCTCCCACGCCGCCCCTGGCGCGGCTCCGCGCCCCGGAGAGGGGGCTCCAGCACCGATGCGGACCTCCGACAGTGTCTTTTTGTGCATTGTGCGTCCTTCTCCAGCTCCAGCCGGGCGCAGCGTGGACCTCTTGTGGCAAGGGAGCGGAGCGGTGATGTTCTCGAGGGCCTGGTCGGTGGGATGGAAACGAACCCCCGCTGACACCTGTCCTGGACTCAGCGCGCGTTCAGTGCTGAATGCGTGCTGATAGCACGGCCCTCTGTTGGGCCTCCAGGGCAAGTTGCTGCGGAGGTGGGGAAGCGCTCCTGCAAGTCCTTTTTCTCCCGCCTGTGCTGAACTGTGTATTCACCTATCTTGCCAGAAACAAAATGCATACCGAGCTTCACATGATGCAGGCCGCAACGTCGATGGGAGCCCCCGCACTCTATACATACCTATATTACCACCCTTCGGATGATGGGGAGGTTCGGGGGGAGGAACCATCGTCTCTCTCAATCCATCTCACGATCGATCCCACTATGACAGTAATATCGATCGCACACTCGACATCGCTACAGATCTCAGAATCGATCTCACTATCCCTCTCGCTATCGATCTCACTATCGATCTAGCTGTCGATCTTACACACGACCTCACAGCCAACCTCACTATGGATATCGCTATCGATCTTACTGTCGATCCCACTATCGATCTCACTAACAATATCACTATTGAACTCAGTACCTATATCGCTATCGATATCAGTACCGATCGCATGATCGATAGAAACATCGATACCACGATCGATGTTACTATCGATCTCACCATCGATCTCACTATCGAATTCACTATCGATCTCACTAACTATCGAGCTCACTATCGATCTCATTATCGATCCCTAGACTATCGATCTCACGAATGGTCTCACGGGACACCACGGAACACCACCAGGACACCATCGGGGCACCGCCGGGACTCCAATCGAGTTACCATCGGCACTCCAACCAATCGGGACACCAATTTGGACACCATTGGGACACCACTAGGACACCACCAGGACACCATCGGGACACCGCCTGACACCATCGGGACACCATGGCGGGACATCCCCGGAACCCGCCCGCCAACTGGGGGGAGGACTTCTGTCCTCGCCGCGTCGCCCACCCATGCAGCTTCGCCTCGCCCGCACGCGCGACACGAACCCGAACGCGCGCACACTGGCTTCCCTCTGGGGGGATCTGCGTTCTTTTTCCATCTCACCCCCTCGCCTCCGATTGCATATTGCATTCCACCGCGTTCCTGGCCGGGCTGATCCCGGGCCCAGGATCGATGTATACGCCTCCCCCTGGGCGTGCAAACCGCCCCTGTGCCCAGGGTGCTCCTGGCCAGGGGGGTCGGGCACGTGTGCGTGTCGTCGCTCACCTGCCGCAGGGTGCCCCTCGACCATCCGCACAGGCGCGCTGCGCCCGCCCTCCTGGCACGGACTCGACCCGCCGGAGCCTCGGTCCGCCAGGGGGGCTCGGCTCGCCGGGGGCTCGCTCCGCCGGGGGCTCGCTCCGCCATAGGGCTCGCTGCGCCGGTGCCCGGCTCGCCCGCCTCGAGTCGCCGAGGCTCGGTTCGCCGAGGCTCGGTTCGCCGAGGGTCGGTTGGCCCGCCTCGTTTCGCCCGAGGCTCGTTATGCCGGAGTCTCGTTTCGACAGGGTCTCGTTTCGACAGGGTCTCGTGTCGCCGGGGCTCCTTTCGCTGGGGCTCATTTCGCTGGGGCTCGTTTCGCTGGGGTCTCTTTTCGCCGGGGCCCGTTTCGCGGGGGCACGCTTCGTCGGGCTCGTTTCGCGGGGGCTCGTTCCGCCAGGGCTTGCTTCGCTGAGGCTCGCTTCGCCAGTCGCGTGAAGGATCCAGAGGGGAAGGAGTGGGAGCAGGCGGGCGGACCCCACAACCGGCGGGCCGGGTCGGGCGGGCGGACCCTACGGGGCGTGTCGAGTCGGGCGAGCGGGACAGGAAAGGAAGACGCGTCGTCGAGTGAGCACGCGCGAGCCCTGACGGGCGGGTCGGGTCGGGCATGCGGACCCTAACGGGCGGGCGGGGTCGGGCGGGCAAGGGCGGGTCGGGTCGGGTCGGGTCGGGCGGAGCCTGGCGATTCGAGCCCCGAGCAAATCGAGATTCGGGCGAACCTCCCCGAGCACCCCTCCCCGATGTGTATGCCCCTGCAGGCATCGCAAGAACCCTTCAGAGCCCCGCAAGGCGCCGTCTGCCTCCGCTCGCCCCCAATCCATTCTCCGCCGCTCACGCACAGTCAACGAGGTCTGCGAGCCGCCTCGTCCTTGAGCTCGCCCTCCTCGCGCCCAGGAGAAACCTCGTGGGGCCGCCTTTTCCGCTCGGGCTCCCCTCCTCCCGGATCTTCGGCAAGCTGCACGGACACCACCGGTCAGACTTCCGGGCGAGCCTTTTTGGGGCCGGCGCTGGGCCCTCGCCCCGCGCCCCCCTCCCGGGGCGCACGGACCGTGCCAGGAGGCCTTGCCCAGGGGCAGGGCTGGGCCTAAACGGTGTTTTGGCGATTTCGTGGGCCGTTTTCGTTTCGACTCCGGTTTGCGGTAATTAGAGGTGGATTGGAGGCAACACGAGGGAAGACGAAAACAAACCGAGGACGAAAAACACCGTTTAGGTTCAGCCTGCCCAGGGGCGTGGTGGGAGGGGGGGGGGTCCAGTGCCGACCCAGAACCAATCCGCGCCGGCCTCCAGGGCTCCGGCGCGTGGATTCGCGACGGGTGCCGTTTCCGCACAGAGTCGGCGATCCGTCGCCAAGTTTGGTGGCATTGGCCAAATGGTCCGGGGTTAGGTACCTGCCCCGACCCGTAATCCGTAGTGGGCTCATCAAAGCGTATGATACGTGGGATGTCAAGAATCGAGAGAGACAGAGAGAGAGAGGGAGGGAGTGAGGGAGGGAGTGGAAGGAGCAGGAAGGTGGAGGCCAGGGGGCTTGGCAGCACTGAGGCGCGGAACTGTGCCGGCAGATCCAAAGTCGCTTTGGCGCGGATTGGCTGGCACATCTAGAAGCATTCCGAGTGTTTGGTTCCTGCCCCCAGATCGGATCCGTGGACCTGAAAGCCAAGAGGTTGAGAGGAGGACCGGTCTCGGCTCGCCATGGGCTCTGTTCTTCGGGTCACGCCCCCAGTGATGAGCGCGTTTTCCACCACCACCACCACCATAAGTTGGATGGGGCGAAGGGGGAGGAGGAGGAGGAGGAGGAGGAGGAGGAGGAGGAGGAGGAGGAGGAGGAGGACCCCCCCTCCAACTTATGGTGGCGGTGGTGGAAAACACGCTCATCACCCAGATCCAATTCGTGAAGCCTCTGCGTGGCCGGGGCTCGCCGTGGCCAGAAAGCCTTGTCGCTCCTGCTGCGGCGCTCCCCTCTGGCAGCGCGATGACGGTGACCCTCTGCTTGGGAGGGGGGGAAAGCGATGGTCATGACCAATCGGCGGCGGGCGCGGGGGGGAAATGAGAAGGGGCGGAGCTTCCGAGGCTTCTGAGAAGTTTCTGGACTTCTGAGTGGGCTTCTGAGAAGTTCTGTCTGTATTCGAAATAGGCCAAGGAAACGTCTCAGAAGCCCCCCGGACTTCTAAGAAGTCCCGCGGCCTTCTGAGAAGGCCTTCTCCTTCTCATTTCCCCCCTGGGCTCGTCGCCTAACCAAGACTGAACGCGGAACTCGTGGATCATCCTCGTGACTCAGCGATGGCCCGCATGGATCAAAGACCCGCGCGCTCCACTACTCGCAAAGTAAGCATTCGCAAATGGCCCGCCGCGGGAGATCTACGATCCATTACATAGAAGGAAGACCTGCTTTTTCTCGGACGTTTGCGAATCGCTTATCAACGGTGGCCCGCATGGACCACGGCCAAGATCGGCATCGCCAACATCCCGCGACACACGGGCCATCGTCGTCGGGCCTCTTCCCTCGGGTGCCTCCGTGCGCCCAGAGGCATCCGTTCCTCCTCCTCCTCCTCCTCCTCATGATTCGGGGGAAATTACCTGATGAATTGAACGACGCCTTCCTCGCTTGCTTTCCAGAGGGCGCGCTGGAGGCAGAGCCGATGAGATCAGCCGAAAATACTCGTCCTCTCGCCCTGGGCCACTGTGTTTGCAAGCTGATGCGCAATGCTCTCGCACAACCTCGCAACCTAGTTGCTCGTCGCTGTTGGTTTGTACCGGTCTCCGAGGAGGTTGTGGAGGGTATGCTGGAGCTCTCCCTTCTTCCCTCCTCTGCACGTGTGTTCAGTGCCCGTCGGAATTACTGGTACCACATATCCCGTCAGCTGTGTGAGCTGTCTCGGGGCTTGTCAGGATAGGCCAAACATTTGGTTCCTGTGCTGCGAGCTCGGTCTTGAAAACCTTGTGCCATGCCTGGGCCACCACTCGACGCTTCCGCCAAGGGTGGCTCGGGTGCCGTTTTGGTTGTTTTGCTGTAGGTGGTGATGAGACTGTTCATTATAGTTCGTGTCCTAGTCTGATCCTCTGTGTCCGTGAGTGCCTCCAGGTGTTGCCCCGAGGATGGGGATATGACCCTATCACCTCCTTTTTGTTCGCTCATGTCTCTGTGCATGATTGCGACCGTTTTTCCAGCGTTGCTCTTGCAATTGATGCCCTGCGCGCCATATTCAATGCTCAACGTGCTGCAGGCTCTAATGGTTCAAGGTGTGCCCGTCCCTCTTTCAGAGCGAGGTTGCTTGCGCAAGCATTCCGAAGCAGTGTGGCACGGCCTCTTGTCCGTAGTGGTCGAGACGCGGGGCAGGGGTGAACTTTGTCATCTCCTGGGGTTGCCCCGAGGATGCGGAGATGCCCCTTTCGCGCCACTTGTTGCTCGCTCTTGGCTGTGCATGTTCTGCACGCCACCTTCAATGCGCAGCGTGCTGCAGGCTCTTGCGGGGCAAGTTCTGCCCGTCTCCCTGTCAGAGCGAGGCTGCGTGCGCAGCCATTCCGAAGCAACGTGGCACGGCCTCTTGTCCGTAGCGGTCGAGGCGCGGGGCAGTGATGAGCTCTCTCAGATCGGGGCATGCCTCCTCCTCCTCCTCCTCCCACTCCTCCTCCTCCTCCTCCTCCTCCTCCTCCTCCTCCCTCCTCCTCCTCCTCCTCCTCCCCCCTCCCCTCCCACTCCTCCTCCTCCTCCTCCTCCTCCTCCTCCTCCTCCTCCTCCTTCCTCCTCCTCCTCATCCTCCTCCTCCTCCCACTCCTCACCCCATTCCTCACCCCTCACCCGCAGGAGGCTCGAGGGCGTCGAGCAGGTGCAGGAGCAGCTGGAGGGGCGGCTGGCGTCGGCCAGGAGCAGGCCGGCCGACGAGGAGCGCCCGGGGCGAAGCGGTCGTCGCGGTCGCCGTTGTAGCGTCGTCGTCGGCGTTCTCGTCGCGGTGGTCGGCGGTGTCGTCGTCCTCGTTCGGCGGCGCGCACCGGGGGCGGGGGGGCAGCTTTGGTTCAACTGGCTGTTTTTGAATCCGACGTTTTTTCCTCGGTGTTGGCCCTCGGGGGCCGTTTCCAGGCCCCAGGACTATGAAAAATAGATCCGGGACGAATAACTACCCCAGGGGAAGCGGTCGGGACCTTTGGGGCCGCGGATTGAAAAAATCACACCGGCAGATAACAGGGGAGAGATTGGCCTTCGGCACAGAAGGCCCCCGGCCTTGTGAGGAGTTTTTCTGAGCCTTCTCCGAAGCCCTGCCGCCTTCCGCAAAGGCCTGCGTCCCTTCGCTTCCCCGTCGGTGTGCCGCGGGCTCGTGGTCGCCGCCGTCTTCGTCGTTCTTGTCTTCGCCTGCGGCGGCGCAGGAAAACCATGATGTTTCCAGCATCGAGGTGTTACGTACGGTGATGTTTGTTCTTGGGGTGGGGATGGGGGGAGGCGTGAAACCTCTGAGGAGTTGTTTCGAGATTCTCGACCGGGGGGGAGACGAGAAGCTGGGCACTTGAGGTTTCTTGTTGTCCCTGTACGCATCCACTAGTATTCGGCCCAATCCTCCACCCATGGCTTGCTTGTGGTTCAAGGGCACAGTGGGAACCATTGGAGCCAAGAAACGTTCTTGTAGATGGCTCCCAGGAGAAAGGCTTGGAATTGGGCAGTGGTGCTGCGACGCAATAGCGTAGCATGCCAGTAACACGGAGTGATTTGTGCATTGCATTTTAATCGCCTTTGGCGGCCTCCAGGGGGCGCGGCTTCTTGGGGGCCCCTTGGAGTCCTGCTCAGAGCATCAGAGCAGTCTTAGGCGGGAAATAATCCGATTCCAAAATTGCGAACTTGGGGTCGCTTGCGGTTCGCTTTCGGGGCTCCTCGGGAGGTTCGGCTGTGTGCACGCTCCCTTGGGTCATTCTTGCAATCTTGGGTCATCTGGAAGATAGCTCCGTCTAAGATGGACCAAGACGGCCCACAAGAGGCACATCATTTCAAGTCGATGGTCCTCTGGACGTGTGTTGCCCAATGTGTGGTTAATTCCCCTGTTCGGTTCCACCGGTAGCGCGCAGCTCGTTTCGGCCCTCACCACACCGCCTCGGTCAGATTGAAGGCCATCCATGGACCAGCACACGCTGCCGCAAACACGCGCTCTGAGGATCACCGAACAAGTTTCAAGCATTCGGTATGATTGTGCAATCCTCGCATGGTGGGTCTCAAGAGCTACCAGAACGGCCCAAGAGGCACCCAACAACTCCCCATGACGGCACTCAAGAATGCCTCCAAGATTGCACCGAAGGGCCACAAGACGAGCCCCGTAATCGATATCGAAAGCGACCCAAGCATGCATCCCAAATTATCGTCTGAAACAAGTGATGCGACCTAAAGCGGGATCTGCCAGTGAGGTTAAGAAGGGCCATTGAAATTTGAAGGTCGGTGGCCGTTGGCCGCTAAACTTCGTACAAACTTGTGACATTCTCGAATCGAACGATGGACTGTAGATCAACGACTTGGGGCCGGGCGCAACACGTGCCAGGTGCGCGCCAGCTGATGTCTTCACCGTGCCCGCGGCCCAGCCGACCGTTGTCCGCTCCAGGAGTTCCAGCAGCGTCGCCGCCAGCGCCGTCTGCGTCGTCGTCGCCGCGCGCTCCTGAGCCGAGCTGGCCCCCCGCGCGCGCGGCGAGCGAGGCCCTCGAGCAGGTCGGGTCGTTCAGAGCCCCGAATCATTAGGGGTAGCTCGGGTCAGGGCTAACTCGGGCTCGTTTTTCGGGAATCCGAACCAGAGATGCCCCGGGCCCGAGGTACCCCGGATAACTCGGGCGTCCAGAGCCCCGAATCATCAGGGGTAACTCGGGTCAGGGCTAACTCGGGCTCGCTTTTCGGGAATTCCGAACCCGAGTTACCCCGGGCCCGAGTTACCCCGGATAACTCGGGCGTCCAGAGCCCCAAATCATCCGGGGTAACTCGGGCCAGGGCTAACTCGGGTTCGGATCGGGCGCCCAAGTCGTCGTCTTCTCGGTCGCCTGCCCCGCTCGCCGCGCCGCGGCCCGCCCGCGCCGCGGCCCGCCCGCGCCGCGGCCCGCCGGGTGCGCCCCCGCAGGACCGGGCCGCCTCCGGCGCCCAGGAGCTGCTGCTCCAGGCCCCCGCTCCAGAGCGGCCACGCGCAGCGGGGGCAGGGGGTAGGTCGGGCCCCTGTCCCCCTGCAGGGGGATTTTCGAATAGAAATAGAAAGTACACCAAAGATAGTCCAAAAACGGTCCAAGCATCGTCTGTGGATTTTTGTCGGGGGTATGTTTTGATCTTTTGGGGTTATTTTGTGGGTATGTTTTATTTTTCATAGAAAATCCCCTGTCCCTGTCCCCCTACAGGGGGATGTTCGACGAAGAATAGAACATACCCCAAAAAGAGTCCAAGAACAGTCCAGGCATCGTCTGGGGATTATTTGTTGGGGTATGTTTTGATATTTTTGCGGTATTTTTCTTTGTGCTTTTTATTTTTCATCGAAAAATCCCCCTGTATGGGGGACACGCCCGACACAAGGGTGGGGGGAGGGGCGCCGGCCCCATCTACAGACGGGAGGGCCGGCGTCTTCTAAGAAGCAGCCCCCTTCCACGGAGCATTCCGTGCCCCTGCCCCCCCTTGGTGCGCGCCGCCAGCCCCCGTCCCAGACCTGCTCGCGCCGGAAGCCAACCACGAGGGCAGGGTGGGGGCCGCTTTTTCGGCCTTCGGGGGCCCTCGCCGGGCCCCGGGACCGTCAACAGAAAGTCTCGGGAGGAAACATGTTCCTTTCCTCGATCGTTGCATTCTGGAATTCCCACGTCATGACCGACGCGATCGGTCGCTAGACCACGTTGTTTCAAAATCGGGCGCGACTGGTCGCGACATTTTTTTGAATCGGCCGCGACCAATTTAGAGTTACCGATCGCGACCAAACAAAACCGGTACGACAGGTTCATGTGACGTTGGCGCGTCAGCGATGCCGACCAAGGGGTTCAAGATTAAGTTTTGAGATGCGGAAGCACCGATGGACACGGTAACGCCATCGGACCCGATTGAATTCAACCTTCAACGATCGATTCAAGGTTGAATGATCGACGCGGTGTCAAAATCCTTCGTGCGTACCGACGCCGCCGTATCCTCTGTTCGGGTAGAGCCAGGACCCCAGGTAAGGGGACCCGGTTCGTGGTAGGGCCCTGGGGCCCCTGCATTGGCCAGAATCGCTAAACCAGGTCTGCCGCAGCTGGTGTTGCTTCTGGCGACGGCAGTCCCGGTCAGTGGAATGGGCCAGGGGGGCGCCCCCCAGTACACATCACCAAACCAGGCCCCACTAAACCCAGCTCTGCCAACGCCCGATTTGTTCGGGGTTGGGAGTGGTCGGGACTTCGTCAGAGCCCCGAATCATCAGGGATAACTCGGGTCAGGGCTAACTCGGGTTCGCTTTTCGGGATTCCGAACCCGCGTTACCCCGGGCCCGAGTTACCCCGGATAACTCGGGCGTCCAGAGCCCCAAATCATCAGGGGGTAACTCGGGTCAGGGCTAACTCGGGTTCGCTTTTCGGGATTCCGAACCCGCGTTACCCCGGGCCCGAGTTACCCCGGATAACTCGGGCGCCCAGAGCCCCAAATCATCAGGGGGTAACTCGGGTCAGGGCTAACTCGGGTTCGCTTTTCGGGAATCCAAACCCGCGTTACCCCGGGCCCGAGTTACCCCGGATAACTCGGGCGCCCAGCGTCCGGGGGCCCCGTCTGGACCAGATCCAGGCGTTCGAGCTCTGCGCGGGCCCGCTCCGAGAGCCGCCTCCTCGGAGGGCGCAGGCCGCGCGCCGGCACGCCGTGGCCCCGGCCAGGCCCTCCTGGGCGACGACGACGCCGACGACGGCGACGCCGACGACGACGGCGACGCTGACGCCGACGACGCCGCCGACGATGACCACGACGACGACGACGACGACGACGACGACGACGACCACGACGATGACAGCCACGCCGCCGACGACGACTACGACGACGACGACGACGGCGACGACGACAGACACGCCGCCGACGACGACGGCGACAACGACGGCGACGACGTCGACGACGACGCCGATTCCGATGACGACGACGAAGACGAAGACGAAGACGAAGACGAAGACGACGCGACGACGACGACGAACGACGACCACGACGTCTCCGAAGACGACGACGACTTGCATGGGCCCTTCCTGGCCAGGAGGGCACCTTCTGTGCCAGGAGGGCGCGTGATCGATCCAGTAGGTCGTGCGGCTCGTGGCTGGCACGCCGTGTCTCTAGGCCCCCAGGTGGGGGCCTAACAGATGAGGTCGGATGGTCGCGCCGCATCGACGACGCGGCTCGATGTGCAGCCCGACGTTTTCCACGCCGACGGCGCCGATGCATCGCCGACGTCGTTGGTGCATCGGCGATGCATCGGCGATGCATTGCCGATGCATCGGCGCGATACCCCGACCCCATGTATCCCGGCCCCACCTAGGAAGCCTCTAGTGCCATTTGTCTTGGTCAGGATCGGCTGGGCTAGAAGCGGGAGTGAGGTGCATAGTCGCCCCCCCCCACCCCGACCTTTCGCGCCCTCGGCGCGTCGTTCTCCAGAACGGGCCTCCTCCCGCATCCTGAGCTTCATCTGAGCTGATGCGGCTTCATGGCCCCAGCCCTTAGTCTTGCAATGGGCCTTCACTGACAGGATTGACAAGATGGTTGAAATTCAAAAGCTCCCCAAACAATGCTTGCACTTAGGGGTTCTTATTTCTCTTTCAAGCGATTGGGCTGGACTTGGGCGGCTATGTTGTTGCCGTCGCCGCATCGTCGCCGCCCGGCGTCTGGGCCGGTGTGCCGCTCTGGCGGCTGTGTTGTCGCCGTCGCCGCACCGTCGCCGCCTCGTCGCCGCCAGTCGTCTGTGCCCGTGTGCCGCTCTGGCGGCTGTGTTGCCGCTGTCGCCGCCCCGTCGCCGTCTCGTCGCCGCCCGTGGTCTGGACAGGTGTGCCGCTCTGGCGGCTATGTTGTCGCCGTCGCCGCACCGTCGCCGCCCGTCGTGTGGGTCTTGCTGATGTAATGCCAAAATCTTCGCGCCTGCTGCGCGCACTTTGATTCGCCACAACATCGGTCGCACACCAAAGATTTAGCATTGCATCGATTGTACAGGTTATATAGAACACAACCACATCGATTCTCCTTCTCAAGGGGAATTCGGATCTACCCCACCCCAGGATTATCTGCCCGCCTTTTCGTATTGCAATGTGCATGTGGTCCTGTCCCCGTCCATCCTAAATCTCAAGTCGTACCATCCCAATGAAACTGGCATCGACACCCCCTTTCCATGGAAAGAGTACTATGCGCTCGCACTCTCTTATAACACATCATCAGCTTTGAAGAAACTCTTGTAGTAAAAAAGCGACTTGCTCACGCGCGCGTTGTCGCGCGCGCATCCCGGAATCATTCAGAAACCGTACGTTCTCGGCAGGTTTCCAAATCGAGTGTCCAGAACACGTGTAACAAACATTCGGTATTGCATCACCAGTTTTCGGAAAATGGTTGCGCGCGCGCTCTTGCGAATTCTGCCGAACCCATTTTGTGTCCAAAACTCTATCAGCTGCGACAAACAGAGCCTCTTGCGCGCGTGTTGGGGGGAAGGCATGATCCGTGTCAAATAAGACGATGCGGGCCATTCGCGCGCGTCGGCCACGCGCGCATGTCGAAATCGTTTTGGATCTTCCATCGCCGACGCGAGGACACAATCATCGTCGGCGGCGTGATCAGCATCGGCGCCGTCATTGGCCGCTCCATCGTCATCGTCATCATCGTCACCACCGTCGCTGCTATCATCTTCGTTTCTACTGTTGTCGGCGTCGCCATGGTACCGCGCCCGCCCACGTCCCTGACTCGCGCTGAAGTGCCCGCGGGTCAGCGCGGCCTGCGAGACGTGTTGGGGAGTGCCCATCGGTCAGCGCCACCGCGATCGCACCGGCCGCGCCGAACAAGTTGGTTGCTGTGCGCGCGAGCATGCGCGGACTAGCGCGGCCGCAGAGACGCACCAGCCAGTGCGCAGCAGCCTCCGCAATCGCCGCCGCACATTGGTTTTACAAACCAAGTTGCGGGTGGGTGAGTGGGATGATTGCGCGAGCATGGGGGGTGGTCTCGTGCGAGAAAATCAAATTCAATGCACCACACAGATCGCACCACATAGTTTGCGCAGCATAGAATGCACATCGTAGGTTGCACAACGCAGGTTGCGCAACATACATTGCAACACGCAGTTTTGACCACGTAAATTTGTCGACATATATCTTCCATCATCCCTTGCCAAGGTATCATGTGCATAGACCTTCCTTTTCCGCAGTTGTTGCCAACGCATTGCATGAAATGGGTCGAAGTGCGCGCGCGAAAAGCCCGCCTGGTCGCATGTGATGATGCGGTCGGAGAACCGATATGTTTTTCAGGTTTCGCAAGAGCGCGCGTACAGACTGTATTGCAGACTGATGTTGCAAATCCAGGTGTTTTACATGTGTTCGGGAAGCGCTACGGCACCTGATGTTTCTGAATGGTTTCGGCATGCGCGCGCGTCGGCGCGCGCGTGTACAGTTCGCCCATGTGTTTGCAAAGTTCGTTGAGCATGGATGATTTCGGATAAGCGAGTACGCGCGCATAGTGTTTTCCGCAGACGCGCGAGGGAGTCAAGGTCAATTGCACCGCACAGATTGCCTCACAGAAAGAGCCCCGCATATTGTTAACAACGCATATGTTTTTTTTGGGGGGGGGGCGTTGGTTAGCAGTGCTGTTTCCAAACTATACGACACATGAAGCAGTTCCGTGCGTCACATGTGCTAAGGTCTTACAACCGGTTCCATGTTTTGTCGTCTCATGAGTTAAATCGTTTTCGTGATGATTGAGACTGTTGCTGGATTTTCTTCTATACGGGATCTTGCGCGTTAAGTCCAATACGCGCGCCCTTGTTTTACAACTGCCAAAATAATTAGATCACAAAGGGTCGTTCCATCGGGGTCCGACCATCAAGGTCTGCCATGGGGGACCGCGCGTGAGGGGCCCTTTCTGGTCTGCCAGGGCGGCCCGCCGTCTTGGGAAGTGGAGACGGGGGGCGAGTTGGGGAGGAGGAGGAGGAGGAGGAGGAGGAGGAGGAGGAGGATGGAGTAGGGGGGATAGATGGGGAAGAGGGGGGGAGAAGATCGCGCGCACTAGTTTGAATCATGGTGTATTTTTGCTGCACTTGTACCCTCGGTCGCGCGAGGGCTCGAACGCATTAACTTGCAACACGTGCAAAATAGTCTACGACCATCCATTCCAGAATATTACACTGTCAATTCCAAAAAATGCGCCTGCCCCGGGGGCCGGGGATCGCGCGCATTTTTGTGTATTCTCTTGCACAGGGTGTCTTGAGCTCCGACCATTTTACTTCGGCGTCGCACCGCCCCCACCGCCCCGGCCCCCCCCGCCCCTCCACCCACCCACCCACACCAACCACCACGACCAGCGTGACACCGCCCCCCGTCTAGTGATCTCTCTACCCAGACCCCCTCCGCCCCGACCATTATACGCCGACCACCACCACCACCAGCGTGACACCGCCCCCCGTCCAGTGCCCTGCCCACCCCGCCCCCCTCCACCTCGACCAATTTATGCACCAACCACCACCACCACCACCACCACCACCACCACCACCACCACCACCACCACCACCAGCGCGACACCGCCCCCCGCCCAGTGCCCTCCCCGCCCCGCCTCCCTCCGCCCCGACCACTTTGCTTCGGCGTCGCACCGCCCCCACCGTCCAGCCCCCCCGACCCTTCCCCCCTCCCCGGCCGCCCAGTGCCCTCTGCACCCCGCTCCCTTCCACCCCCATCACTTTATTTCGGCGTCGCACCGCCCCCACCGCCCCCGCCCCACCCGACCCTCCACCCACGCACCAACGCCAACCACAACCACCACCAGCGTGACCCGATCCGCCCGACTGCTTTATTTCGGCGTCGCACCGCCCCCCGTCCAGTGCCGTTTCTACCCCGCCCCCCTCCACCCCGACCAGTTTCTTTCGGCGTCGCACGGCCCCCACCGCCCCCACGATCCTTCCCCCCTCCCCGCCCGCCCAAGTGCACCCCGCCCCCTTCCGCCCCAACCATTTTATAATCGCTTCGCTCATTCCGCCGGCACTGGAGCCCTCTTTAGGGCGTTCGTTGTTTCGCCGATCGTCGGGGACCCCCGTCCTCCCACCCAATAGACCAGATTTGTTCTGCTGTTGGCGGCTGCTTTCAGCGACTGCTCAGGGCCCCCACCCCCAGCCTGCCTGCGCGACTGCTAGAAGTAGATCGACTGAGCACGGGCCCAGACCCGGACCCCCGGCCAGATGCCGCAACCCGGAATGAATGAACGCTTCCCAAACGCTTCCTCCTCCTCCTCCTCCTCCGTAGCCATTTTGGCTCAAGGGGCCTGCTCCTTAACTTCCAACCTCTCTCGAGGCGCCTGGTGGCCAGGCACCAAGGCCGGGAGCGGACGCGCTCCCCTGGCCCGCCTTGGCCGCGCTCCCTCGTGCCTGCGGCTCTCCTCCCGCAGTGCCGTCCGAGGGCGGCGACTCGTGGCTTGTGTCCCTCTCGTCCACTCCTCCCGCCTCCCCTGGAGGGATGAGTACGCCCCCGCCGGCGCCTGGAGGTACATGCTTGGAGGGTAAGCGGGACACCGAGCAGATCCTTGCCGCCATGCGTGATATGATTGCTCCTCTGTCGTCGTCAGTCGCAAGCCTGTCCAGTCAGTTGAATCTCGGCGTTCAGGAGATCAACCAGCAGATTTCGGGAATCCAGGGTCAGATGATCGCCGCTGAGAAGAATTTCCAGACTTTACAACAGGCGCACTGAATTGGCCAAGCAGACGGTTGAAAACTTCGAGCAGATGCGAGCGATCCATGAACAGGCTCTTCTTCAGTGCATTCAGGACTGAGAGACCGCAGAATCCGCCCTCCGTGAAGAGCTCCAGGGAATGATCCAGACGATGCGCGATGAGATCCAGGACCTTCGGAATGCAGATCAGGGGGCCCCGACACCTCGTGGGGATGATGACAGGCAAGTTCGTCGGAAGGTCGACTCTTGTCTCGTGGGCAACCCCTCGCGTCTTGTGGTTCTTGGGCCCCCTCGGCCGCTGATGGAGAAAACGCTCCGCGAGGCAGTCCAGAGCATCCTCACCCGCTGTGCTCCGTCTTCGACTCAGGGTTCGATCCAGGTCAAGGCCTGCGATTGCAGCAAGAAGGTGTTCCTGGACTTTGATTCCAACCTAGAGGCCTCCACTTTCCACGGGATGGCCTCGTCCGTGGGCGCGTTCCACTTCCCGAACCCTGAGGGCGGTCCAGACTTGCAGCTGCGGGTTCGACGTGATCTCCCCCCCTCGTCCAGGAAGCTGTTCTACTATCTTGGGAATATGCGCCGGCATGTCTCCAGAATCTTTGGGGCGGACAAGGTTGGGTCGACGGGACTAGGAGGTGCGATTTATGTGATGAAGGACAACGGAGTCCCCGTGCAGGTTGTAAAGATTCCTATTGTCGATGATGGCCCCTCTGCGGGCGCCGCCCAGCGCGGCGTCGAAATCGATGGGTTGACGGAAGTGGGCGGGCAGCAACATGCGCAGTGTCTGCACGCCAGGTTTGCAGAGATTCGCCCCTTTCGGTGAGTATCGGAACGGCTCGACAGGTGAGTGGGCGGCGGGGAGAAGTCCAGTGGGTTCGGCTACTGAGTGCTCGTCCGCCCTCCCTGCCAATTTTGGCGCACACCATGCAAGTGACAGTGCTTCATCCTTCTCGCCGCCTGCTGGGGAAGCTGGTGGTGTCTACCGTCCTGCCCGTCCTGTGCCCCTCTGCAGTTGGAACACGCGCGCGCTCTTTGCCTCCCTCTCGTCTCGTTCATCTCGGTCACGCTCGCGCTTCCTTCGGGCTAAGCAGCTGCTCTTACAGTATCAGGTCATGTGTTTACAGGGGGCGCACTGATCTGAAGCGGACTTGGTTATCCTTCGGGGCGAAATGCGGAGCGGGCAATTTTTTGTGAGCTTTCTGGATGATCGGAACGCGGGTGGGGTGGTGACGTTCCTGTCTTCGGATCTATGTGACTGCTTCGGCTCGATCGCTTCGATAACGGTCGTTCCTGGGCGGGTTTTACTCGTCCATGGTCGGGGACCTCGAGGCGACTTGGTCGTGATCAATGTTCATATGCCTAACACGTGCGATGACGTCAAAATCTATCATCAGTACTTACGCCTCATCAATGCCGCCCTTCCTGCAGCAGCGCATACTATGGTTGTCATTCTGGGAGATTGGAATTTCTGTACGATGGAGGATGGTAGGTCTCTTGTCTCAGGGGGGATTGGGCCTGGGGACCGCATGCGATGCGATGCTTTTCAGGAACATTTTAGCCACTGGCGAGAATTATACCAGCCCGACCCGACCCGAAGGGATATTGTGAATCGGGAACTGAGGGGGTTGGCCAGATTGGATCGGATCTACGCGACCTTTCCTGCAGGTATTCTCAATGAGATGACCGTTGTTGCCAGCGCTGCCGGCGCCCTCATGCATCCAGGGGCCTTCTCCGATCACATTCCCGTTGCTGCCGCGGTTTCCCCCCCGACCCCGAGGGGTCGGTTCTCGGTTCCGACATGGATCAGCCAGCATGCCGACGATCACAGGATGGTTTCCGAACAGCTGCGGGAGCCGACGCCCCCGTCGGACCCTGCCCAGAAACTTGCACGGGCGAAAGAAGTTTTCGGTGCGGTTGCTGTGGAATTTAAGAAGCACCTTAAGTGTCGCCCAGCGGCCAACGATGCGGAGCGGCTCCACTTTGCTATCATGGCATACCGTGGATGGCGGGGTCGGCGTTGGTATCTCTGTCTTCGTGCCATTCGTTGCTACGCCTCTCTCCTGCCTTTCTTCGACGTCGACAGCGGCGTGTGCATTGATCCTGATGGCCTCCACAGCCTGGTACTGACCTTGAAGGGGCGTTGGTTTGATGCGGAGCTGGAGGAGTTGGATCATAGTAACCAGGTGGAGGAGGTTAGGACCAAGAAGAGGCGGAGGCTGGTGGCTCTTCGGCGTGGGTGGGATCTCATGAGGAGGAGGACTGGGCTGCTAGGCGTCTTGGGCGAGGACGGGACCCCGTGTGCCTCCCCAGAAGCGGCTACTGCGGCTCTGGTGGCCCATTGGAGTAAGGTCTTTGCCCAGGCTGATCACGATCCGACTCATTGGCAAGAAATTCTGGCCCACGTTCAGACTACTGACGACTGTGCCCCTGCCCCACGATGGAAACTTGACGTTGGCGAATTTCGGGGCCGTGTCGGACATAAGTTTCATTCTGCTCCTGGCCCCGATGGGATCCCGCATGGATGCTGGAAGGTCCCCGAGGCGACCGCTGTTCCGTTCGAGGTTTACGAGGAGGTTTTCAACAGTGAAGGAGATGCCCCCCCCCCCCCCCCCCCCCTGAGTGTCGAGTTAGTCGTGTGGTCTTCCTCCCGAAGGGCAGTGACCCACGTGAACGCAGTGACTTTGTCTCACGTGCACCTGCCTCCACCCGCCCGCTCTTCCTCTCGAACACGGATGCGAAGATCCTCTACGATGCCTTCTGTCCTGGGCTCAACGACGTCGCTCCTGTGACTGTGGATGACTCCCAGCGAGGTGGGGTTCGAGGGCGTAACATTCTGGACAATGTTGTCGAGGTGGAAAAATGGGGCCTTATTCAACACATGTGTGGGAGGGATAAAGCGGGGGTCTTATTCACCGATTTCAAGGCGGTTTTCCCTTCGATCCTGGCTGAGTGGATTGTTGCCGGTTTGGTGGCTATGGGGGTTCCCAGCGAGACTGTGGGTTTCTTCAGAGCCCTGTATGCCAACAATACGGCCCTTCTCTGTTTTGAGGGCGCTGCTGAAACGGTTTTCCTTGTGGAACGAGGTGTGCGGCAGGGTGATCCTGCGTCCATGACCCTCTTTGCTCTGGCCCTTGACCCTGTACTTCGCTGGATCCGTGCCCGCCGTGTCGAACGGGTGGGTGTCCAATTGGCGTATGTTGATGACTGTTGTTTTGGACTACGTGCCATTCTCATCGATCTCATGCCCACCTTGCTGCTTCTCGACTTGCTCTCATCCGCGATTGGTCTCTCCTTGAATGTGGGGAAATGTTACGTCCTGATCTGCGGGACGCTGGATGGAGATGCCCTCGCTGCCCACGTGGCTCGGCAAGGTGGCCGTTTTGCCTCTGTCCGTTTTGCCACCAGAGTTTTGTACCTCGGATTCTGGGTGGGCCCGTCGGCCCATGAGGTGGCCCGGGTGGAAGCGATGAATAAGTTCTGGCAGCGAGTTCGTCTTCTTCGCTCTCTCTCGCTGGGCTTGGCGACCACTATCCGTCTGTTTCAGTTTAATTGCCTCTCCGTCTTGCAGCATCGGGTTCAGATGGTGAGGGTCACCCCTTCGGTTCGGCGTCAGTATAGGGAAGTTTTGACTACCTACCAGACCACCCCAACCCAACCCGAAGACCCGAATTTCGGGTTGGGGGGGGTACGGGTTCCATATGTGTTTTCTCGATGTTCCACGACCCCCCCCCCCAACTGGAAATCGAGGATAAATTGGGGCCTTCGGGTTGGGTTGGGGTGGTTTGGTGGGTGGTGAGCTTTGCAGATCCTTACCGCGGGGCCTCGGCATGCGTTGAATTACAGTATGCCCACTCAGCTACGTGACCTGGGGATCTCCCTTGAGTTCGTGGACCTGGGGCTGCATGATAAAGCTACGAAATTTCGGGTGGTGGTGCGGTGCAAGGCGTTAGACTATGCATTATATGAGTTAGAGGGCTTAGCGAGTGGCTTGGCCGATGATGAATTTATCCCCGCTCGTATGTTTTCTTGGTGGTGGTGCCATTCGATGATGCGCACGACGACTGAGGATGCGGCGGACCTTGTGAACTCCCCCATTGATCGAACTGCCCGTTCTATCCAGGCCAAGGTCCATCGTCACTTACGTTCGGTTCGTATGACTGCCACTCCCTTATTGTGTCTGGGTGTGCGGGCATCGCGGTGGTTAGTTGCAGCCTCCCTCGAGGATCTGTTCCGTCTGCGGACTAGATTGCGCGCCGTGGAGCGTGCCACGTGCACTCATCTCGTTACAAACGTTCTCCGCGCACTGTCCAGGGGCGTGTGTACTTCGGCGCGTTTTCATGCGAGTGGCCGTGGGTGCTGCTTTGGTTGTGCGGCCCCTGATGACCTATTCCATTACAAAATCTGTGATCGGTTCCGTGACCTTGCACTGCACCGTCTCCCAGGGTTGGAAGCCTTACCCACGCCGTGGTGGGAGATGTGGCAGCACCGGGATACATGGCTTACATGTCTCTGTCTGATGGGGCCTTCTTGGGGGCTCGACCGCGACGTTGCCTGCGCTGCCTTCCTCGATGCTTTCCTGAAGACCTCATGCTCACCATCGGCGCCAGACTCAGGTCCCCTCGCCCCAGGTCTTCGTGGCTCGATTGCGTCTTCTAGCTCGTCGGTATACTGGTGTCGCACGCCAGTTCAGGGCACGGCGTATGGGGCGGGCTGCCACGTGAAGTGATGTCGTCTGAGTGTGACCGCTCCCTTCCCTCTCTCGCGCGTTTGTTCTAGTGCTTCCCTCTGCCTTTCCTGTCGCTTGCTGTCTTCCTTCTCCTCCCTGCCTCTGCCGCTGCTTCTTCCCTGCGGGGTGGGCTTTGTTGGGTCCTCGGTTTTCTCCCGCCCCTGCCTTCCCTTCTTTCCCCTGCCTTTCTTCCTGCCCGCCCCCTCGGTCCTCTTCGCTGCTGCTGCTCCGCTGTGCGCGCGCTGCTGCTGCCGGGGTTGGGCCCCCCCCTGGCTGGGGGAGCGCGCGCGGGGGCGCGCGTGCACCCGCCCCGCCGCCCCCTGCCGCCCCCGCCGCCCGCCCCGTCGACGACCTGTTCAACTGTGCCCTATCCGCCTCTCTGGGAGGAAGGGTGCCCGCCTCTCAATTTTGTCTAGGTGTGTGTTCGGGCCTGGGTTGTGGGTCGAGGTGACGGTTGCCTGGGTCGCAAGCGCCCGTGGCTTGTGGGGCATGGACTCTGTCCTCCCCCGTCGCCGAGTGCGCCCCCCCGCTGCCGAGGATTCTCGTGCGGGAGGATCGGTAGCGGGCGGGGCTGCCCCGCCCCTCCCCGCGCGCGAGGTACCACGGTACCTCCCGCGAGTCGCCTAAGAGCGGCATCTCGCAGTGCGCTGGCCTCACGTACCCTGTCCTCCCTCTCCTCTTTCGCTGCTCCTCTGATGCTGCTGCTCCCCCGTCCTGCGCGGTGCTCGACTTCGGCAGGCCTGGCCTGGCGCTGCGTGGCCCTCGCAGTTCACGGACTATGGTTAAGGATTCTCTGTGCGCGCCCTGCGGTGGGAAAAAATCCTCCTCTTCCTCATCCCCTCCTCCTCATCCCCTCCTCCTCCTCCTCCTCCTCCTCCTCGTCCTCCTCCTCCTCCTCCGCCTCCCCCTCGTCGTCCTCCTCCTCCTCCTCCTCGCCTGGGCCCGAGCCGCGGCCGGAGTGGCCGCGCTCCTCCCCCCCCCCCCGTGTCTTCACGGCCGCGTGGCCCACCATGCGGGGCGTCCTGCTGTCGCTGCCAATGGCGAGGGCGGCCGCGCCCGGGGAGGCGACGGCGCCCTGGGCGAGGCTGCGACCCGCGGGGGCGCGGGAGGTGCGGGAGCTCCTGCGCACTGCCTCTGCGGCCGGTTGGCGGAGGAAGCCAGCGCACCTCGGGGGTGGACGGGCCTCCTACCCTGACGCGTCGATTAGCGAATTGGCCGTTTTCGGTTCGCGAGAGGGCTTCGCGGCCGTAGTGTTTGCGGGTCCAGGTCCGTCGGCGTGGGGGGCAGCGAGGGCTGCAGAACAGGGGCCCGGCCCCTCAAGGAACCCTTTACTCCGTGTCCCTCAATAGTTCTGGGGGTAGGAGGGTACTTGTAGTCCGGGGGAGGGGTGGCTATAGTCCGGGGGGGTACCAGTAGTCCAGGGTCGTACCTGTAGTCCGGGGAAAGGGTACCTGTAGTCTGGGGTGGGGGGTACCTGCAGTCTGGGGGGGAACGCGTGTTCATGCGTCAACGCACGCGTCGATGTAGTCCGGGGGGGTGCCTGTAGTCCAGGGGGGTACCTGTAGTCCGGGGGGGGTGCTTGTAGTCCGGGGGAGGGGTACCGGTAGTTCGGGGAGAGAGTACCTGTAGTTTGGGGGGTACCTGTAGTCCGGGGACCCAGGCGTTTAGGTCCTGTTTGCTTCGGAATGAATGTCAAAACGCACCCCAAGAGATGTCCATAATGCTGCGGAATGGGTATCTGTTGGTGGCCCCCTCAGTTGGGCGCCCTGAGAGCCCAGGGGTCTTGGCTATCTGGAAGGCGGCTCCACTGTAGTCACAGGGGGGCGTTTGGAGATCGCTCATCTTCCCTCCTCCTTCTCCCCCTCCTGTCCCTCCCACTTCCTCCTCCTCCTCCCTCCTTCTCCGCGGCCCCCTTCCTTTCTCGTCCTCCCTCCTCATTCCTCATCCCTCATCATTGCCTTGCATTGGGGACAGAGATCGGGGGCGCGAGAATGGGGCTCTGAGGAGTGGGGTCCTGAGGATCAGCTCGCACTGTCCAAGGCCTCCTCTCCTTGTGAGCCCATGTGTCAGGGCCCCATCCTCGAACTGCCGACAAGAAAAGCACGGGCACCAACTTCGGGAGGTCCGCGCGAGGGTCTTGGGTCGGCGATGCCCCCTCCCCCCCCCTGGGCGGTGCCTCGGGCGCCGACGAGAGTTCCCGTGTAGTTGTGTCGTGTGTGCCGTGGGTCCCTCTCGCTGCATCTGCTGCATCCGGGTTCCCCGGCGAGCGGCGAAGAGGGTTCCGTGCGGAGGCAGCGGCCGCCACGCACGGTGGCCTGGGAGAGAGCCGCCCGGGCCGTCGGATCCCGACGTCGGGGAGCCGTCGGAGAGGCTTGGGGCCCCTCCTGCGCGGGCCTCGTGGTGGTGGTGCTGGCCTGGTCTCGTCTTCGGGACTGCTGCGTCTCAGATGGAGGAAGAAGCCCAGGGGGGGGGTGCTTGTCCAAGAGGGGTTGTCCGGCAAGGGTCGTCTGGATCTCCGCCAAGGGGTTGTCTGGGGTGGGTCGTCTTGTCGTCATGGTATCGACAGTAGAACGGTTGTCCGTGGGGGTTCGGATGCAACTCCTGGGAGGTCAAATTCTGATCTTGCCCTGGTCCGGAATCTGGCTTACTCCAGCTTGATCCCGCTTGATCCCGCTTAATCCGGCTTGATCCTGCTTAGTCGGAGGCCCACTCCGGCGTAACAGCTCCCAAATGGGGCTTAATCTTAATCTTTCCGACGAAAGCCTCCCAGTAGTTGCCTCCTAGTGGGGGTGTCCAGGGATGGTTCAAACTGAATCATTGTTACATTGGACATTTTAGGCGGCATGCGTTTCCTGCTGCACCCGCACCTGCTGGACACCAGGTGCCTGAGGCCGCCCGTGCGCCCCTTGCCCGTTGACTCTTGGCGGTCCGGATCTTCCCTCCTCCCTCCTCCTCCTCCCCCTCCCCCTCCTCCTCCTCTTCCTCCTCCTCCTTCTCCTTCCTCCTCCTCCTCCTCCTCCTCCTCCTTCCTCCCCCTCCTTACTCCTACTCCTCTTCCTCCTTCCTCCTCCTTCCTCCTCCACCTTCCTCCTCCTCCCCCTCCTCCTCCTTCCTCCTCCTTCCTCCTCCTTCCTCCTCCTTCCTCCTCTTCACTCCCACGGAGGCCTGGGGCCGACTGGAGCCCGGCGGGGAGCCTCCGCGAGAGGCCTCTGCTAGTCTTTTGGGGGCCCTCTGTGTGGCCCTCCGCCTCCGCGGCCGCTCTCGTCTTTTCCACCCGTCTTCGCGCCTCGCGCCCTTCGCGTCCCGCCGCAAAACGGCGCGGGGGCGCCGCCGATCAAAGATTTTTCTGAGGGTTGGCTCGTGGCGGAGCGTGCTCAGGGCTTCCGCCTGCAGTTTCCCCCCTGGGGGGGGGGGGCGAGCGCTTGCACCCGAAGGCCCGAAGGGGGGCCACTGGCATCTCCGAGGGTTGCCCGCTGACCCCTCCCAGGGGCCCGAGGGGTGACGACCGACAGCGCCGAGGGGCTGACCACCGACCACTCCGAGGGGCGCCCACTCTGAGAACTCCCCCCTAGGGAGGGAAGGGAGGAGGAGGAGGAGGAGGAGGAGCAGGAGGAGGAGGAGCAGGATCGTCGAAGGGAGGTCATTGACAGCCCTTCCTGGCGACGACCACGGGGCCCTCTGTTTTTGATGGAGGCTGCGAACGCTCGATTGAGGCGCTATCTCACTGCGGCTCGACGAGGCCACCCCCTGCTCGACGAACCAGGCCTGGCCAGGGCCATCCTGGACCCCGGGACGGTGTCTAGACCTCCTGGCCTGGGGGCAGACACTTTGCCAGGGGCAAGGGCCCGGGACGGCCTGGCCACGCACCATTCGGGTCGGGCGAAAGGGGGGGGTTTGGGAAAGGGGGGGTTACGAAATCTGCTGCATGCAGCTGGTTTCGGCCTCACCGAGGGGCCCATTCCTCGATACATGGCCGCCTCCGGCGCCGGGAGGCGCCGGGAAAATCAGCTACGTGAGCTGATTCCCAAACCCCCCCTTTGCTATCCCCCCCTTTCGCCCGACCCGAACCATGGTCATGGTGGTGGGTATGTCTATGCTCTCTGCTGTGTGGATGCCTTCTGCCTGACGAAGGGTTCGTACAGGGGAAGAGGAGGGGTACGAAGTTTGCTGCATGCAGCTAGTTCCCGCCCCGCCGCCAGGCCCATGCCTCGATACAGGGGCGCCTCCCGGCGGCAGGAGGCGCCAGGAAAACCAGCTACGTGAGCTGAGTCTCTGCAGTACCCTTTGCTGTCCTACCCTCTCGCCCACCCCCGAGGGAGGGGGCAGGCCTTCTCAGAAGTCGGCGGGGCCCCGGATGAGGCGTACTCCTCAGATGGCCGGCTGTTTTCAGGAGAGAAAAAGCACACAGACACAATTAATCGTCCATTCCCTGGGAAATATGGGAGAATATGGGAAATGGGGGGGGGAGACGAAAAGGGAATCCCGGGATGTGTGTATATGTGTGTGCCCCTGGACCCCTCGATGTTCCCCAAGCCTTCTGAGAGGGCCCGCCTTTTCTGCTTTCCCCTCTCTCCCCCGCTGTAGGCGCGCCGCCGAACCTGGCCTTCGGGCCATAACTCTCGAGCAGGAGATCGACTGCATAACTGATGTCCACCAGGGTGTAGAGGTTCGCAGAAGCTACACAGGACACATGCGTACAATGTTCGCACATCTGCAACACGTACGCGCAATTCCCGTAGATCCGACGAACAAAATTTTGGGGTCAATGAATGTTGTAGTCGAACTCCTATTCGAACATCTGGCGGCCTTTCGGGACGATTTGGGCACTGCCAGAAAGCTCCCGGCGAAGCGCAGCTGCTGGAAAGCATTCCCTGGCTGGAAAACCTGTCTAGGAACCGACGAGAGCTCCCGAACGTCGAATTTCCCCCTATGTAGATCTGGGCCCCGATCTGGGTCTCCCAGATGGGGTCCGAGTAGATTGTGAGGATCGCGCCGCATCGCCGATGCATCGGCGATGCATCTTGATGTGAGGATCGCGCCGCATCGCCGATGCATCGGCGATGCATCTTGATGTGGAGCAAGTCTTTCTCCATGCCGACCTCGCCGATGCATCGCAGTCGCATAGGTAATACATGGGCGATCGATCCTTCGACTCCATCTGCTCTGACCCCATCTGGGAGGCTTGTGAGGGAGGAAGGGGGAGGACTAGCTGGATGGCGAAGAGAGGGAGCGGGGGGATGATGATGAGGAGCAGCAGCAGCAGGGACAGAGACAGATATGAGGGATGAGGCGGATGAGCGTCGACCCCATCTGGGAGGCCTCCAGCAGATGCCTTCTGCAAGCGGCCGCCCTCGTGCAGATGCCTCCTGTAGAGGCCTCCTCGTGGCCCACCGGCCACGGCGCCGACTCCCTGCTCGGCAGCTGCCCCGAGACTGCAACCTGCCAGGCCGCGGCGGTGGCGGCGGACCAGCCGCCCGCGGAGTGCGCCGCGGTTGGGCTGCTGCGGTGCCCGGAGGCTGAGCCGGCGCTCGAGAGGGCCTTCTCGCCGCGGTCGTTCGGCCCCACGAAACGTGTGATGGGTGTGCGGGAGGTCAGAGGAGGAGAAGGGACCCAAACTCTCCTACCTTTTCCTCATGTTGCCTCTTGGGCCTCCTGGGAGGCACTCGTCGCCACTGCTGGATTCACCTCGAAGTTCTGGTCAGATCGCACCCTAGGGGAGGTCAGGGAGCAGCGGTAGCGGTACTTCTTGGTCTCCCCAGAAGGGGGTGCGCCACCAACATGCGGACGGTGCCACTGGGGCCTGCGGTGGAGCTTTCTATGGGGCCACGAAACGCGTGAGGGGTGTGCCGAAGAGGGTGCGCCGCCCACATGCGGACGGTGCCACGGGGACCTTCGGTGGAGCTCCGTATGGGGCCTTCTCGCAGCGGTCGGTACGATTCGATATCAATTCTTGCAAGCCGGCTCGATCCGATTCGATTCCGACGGCCCGACGGCCAGGTGTGGCCCGCTGTTTCTTCGGCGTTGTTGTGCGTCCGGGCCGATCCGATTCGAATTCGACTTCGTGCCGACGGCCCCACCCTGCGGAGAACCAGAATTTTGCAACCATTTGCGAACCTCACCCCGGCAGGCCCACTTTTCGCAGGACTATCGGACACTCTCGCCAGGGTTCATTTGGCCGCAGGCATCCCTCACGTTCTGAACCCGAGCCGGCGTCTCAGAACTCTGACCTGCAGGGTGGGGTTCACACGTGCTCGTCTAAGCATCCCTGAGATCGGGGCGCTGTGTTGTTTTACACACTGTTTTAGCACGTGTGTTGTAGGGCGGGGACTTCCACAGATGGATCTAGCGGCTCGAATAATGCCCCAGAAAGATCGGATTTTTCGGGCTCCGGTCGTGTTTTGTCGCGATGCTAAATTGATTCGCAATGTCGGCTTTCAGGAATCGGAGGTTGATGGAGCCCCCAGTTTTCCGCCGTTTCCGGGCCACCGGGGCCTTCCACGGTACCCAGGACCATCAAAAAACAACTTGAGAGGCCCGTTGCTTTCATGCCAGTTTTCGGAGAACGAGGGACGGGGTGAACGTAATTTTGCGGAGGTTCCCTCCGATTCCTCGGAGCGGCGATGGGCCCCTGCGGTGGCGCCTCCAGCGCAGCCCTTGGCGCGCTGGAAGCGCGCCAGGGAGGGGGTCCAACGCCGATCCGAATAACCTGTGCAGAAAGCATATGCGGGCCAGCGGGCCCGCGATGGATCGATTGCCCCGGGGCGGAAGCATGCGCCCACTCGGGCCTGCCTCGGGTCAGATTTTGGGGCTGCGTGTGGGCTCCCGGCCCGGCCCGAAGCTGAGGCGCGCTCGCGCGGGCCAGAGCCTTCAACTCTGCGAGGACTCACGGGCCCGGCCCCTGCACGTGTTGCAGCCCTCCGACCTGCTGGGGTGGGGTTTCGCGTGCGGTTGCCCGTTCGATCTCCGCCCTCCGCACCTTCCGCGGCAAGCACAGCGGCGCGGCACCCGCCACGCGGAGTCCGCGGAAGCTGCGGGAGGCCGCGCGAGGGCCCACGAGGACAGGTGCGGGTGCTTCTCGTGCCTCCGGGGGCGACGACGACACCGCCACCAGCGCTGTCGTCGGCTCGTCGTCGAGGCTGGGCGACTCGCGCAGCTCGAAAGGCTGGCCAGAATGGACCCTGGGAGGGGTCCAGGAACACCCGGCCCATCTTTTCGGGCCAGATGTTGGCGCAGCACCGCCTCCCCGCCCACCGGCGGGCTTGTCGAGGCTTGGCGTCGCATTCCGGGACCGAGGCCCAGACGTAGGGAGGATCGACCCTGTCTCGGCATGTTTTTGCTTCCTCTGGCCAGGATCCGCTCGGTTGCTCCTGGGCCCCCCCCGCCCTAAGGGTGCCCAAACGACCGCGGGCCTTCTCGCATTGGTGGGGGGGCGAGCCGTTGCTGGCCACCGCCGTGCCGGAGTTCTGCAACCGCGTGGGGAAGAACCAAGTCAACGCTGGGCGCGTGGCGCCGCTCGGGGTGTTCGCGGTGATCTTGCACGCCGGGAAGGTGTACGCGCGCGCCTGCGTGCCTGTCTCGATGTCCGCGCCGATCTCCCAGGGCGGCCTCGAGAGGCACGCCGACCTGCGAGACGCCCTAGGGTTTCTGCAGGACCTGTCGACCGTCTTCGATTTCGATGTGCACATCTTGCTCGGCTTCGGCGACGAGCCCATCGCGTCGAAGGTTCTGTATGCGAATGTCCCGATCTTCCACCCTATGGGGTCGGATGCCTTCTGGTCCATCCCCTGGCCTGCGCCCTACCACCTCAGGGCACTGATGGACGGCGTTTTGGACAACACGACGCTGGGAGGCACGAGTTGGCCAGACAGGATCCCGAAGGCGTGGTGGCGAGGCTCGCTGATCGGCCCGTCGACGAGCCTCCTCAGCACCGCGCTGTTCCAGCCACGGCTGCGACTGATGCGCCTGGCGAATAGCACGCCAGACCTGTTCGACGTCGCCTTCACGAGCATCCACGCCACCCTTGGCCGGATCCAGTGGTCCACCCCGGCCGTCCAGAGGATACTGCACGACGCCAGGGCTCGGCTCCTGGAGTTTCAGGACTTCTGGAGCCACGCGCCGCGCTTCAAGTTCGTGCTGGTCGTGCCCGGCGTCACCCAGTCGGCGCAGCTGACCCACGTCCTGCGCTCCGGCTCCGTGCCCCTGGTCGTGTGGGACCCCACCTACGAGCACCTCTCGACGATCCTCAGGAAGTGCGCTCTCGCTGTGCACCTTCGCGGGGCCTGTCCTGTCTTGTGAAAGAGAGAGTGCTTTCAGGCACTCATGCGTGGGTTCGACACAGATTCGACTCAAGTTCGACGTTGATTCGACACGGATTCGATACGGATGAAAAATGGATTACAGACGGATGCGACGGGTTCGACATGGATTCGACATGCCTGCGACAAGGATGGTTTGTGCTATGGGACCGATGAGGTCCCCCAAAGATGCAACAGAAGTGTTCGCCTGGTTTGTACCTACCTCCGTGCACGCAGCCAGTGTCGGCCCTTATTTCGTTGTCTGCGTCTCATTGAAAGGCTTCGGTGGACAAGCACACGCTGGCGCTAACAAACGTCCTGAGGATCGTCGAACTTCTACCCCGCCCTGGAGCCGTGGAAACACTTCTCGAGGAAGACAAAGCGGCATAAACATAAACTTTCTGAGGTCCGTTCGGATTCTTGGATTGGCGCTTGCTCTCTCCCGCTGGCGCGCTTCGCGCGGAAGGGGTCCAAGAAGCCAGTGCGGACTTTCGACAGTTGATGTTATGCGGCCACGTGAGAACCTTATCCCCACTGGTCCGATCGACGCTGGGGTATCGGACACCCCCGTTGGGATTCACCTGGCTGTAGACATGCTGACTTATCAGAAATATTACAGTCGAAACCGATAGTATGGATGGGCAACCTTCCCAATGGTACCATTGCATCCCTGCCTCTTCGATCCATCCTTAACCACTCTCGATGGCCAGCCCCTTCCCTTTCGAAGAGCCTCGACCTGGGCGGCCAAGGGCTCGCACATGGTCACATGGTTACTATCAGTTTTGACTGTACCTGCAGGGGTAGGGTTCGCATTTGTTGGCCTACATGTTCATACCGCTTTCTTGTCCTGGATCGTTGTGCCGATCCAGAACGACCTTGCAGACTTGGTGCCCGCCCTGGAGCTTCTGCGCTCCGACGACGAGTCGGCGGCGCTCCCAGGGTGGAAGTGAGAGGGGGCAGGCCTCCTCAGAAGTTGGTGGGGTGTGCCCTCGGAGAAGGCCTGGACAACTTCTCAGAAGCCCTACGGCCTGCCGAGCCTCCTGAGAAGGCCCGCCCCTCACCAGCTTGAGACATACCCCTATCCCCATGAGCTATGTCTGGCATCACCTCACATCGGTACCGATCTCAAGGACCCCCTCAGCTTCTGAGGACGCGTCCCCAGGATTGCCATGGCCTTGGGCTCGCCGATCTTAGGGATGGGGGTAAGTTCGAGGCTGGTTACAGTCAACCCGGCGCCCCGGCGCCTCCGCTGCGCTCTTAGAGGGCCGCGCTCCAGCGCGAACTGCAGCGTCCGTCCGTCCGTCCGGTAAGGATGAGCGACCTTCCAAGGTTACAATGACATCCTTCCTCTTTGGCCCATCCTTGGCCGCTTTCGCTGGCCGCGCCGCGCCCGCGAAGGGCCGACATGGCCTTCCGTGGCCCTTGACTCCTTCCCGTGCGTCCTTGGCGGGTTGGCTCTGCAGCCCCCTCTGTAAGAACGGTTTTTTGAAGGCAGGTCTGCCTTCAAAAAACCGTTCTTACAGAGTAGACCGGTTTTTTGAAGGCAGATCTGCCTTCAAAAAACCGTTCTTACAGAGTAGACCAGTCTTTCCTCCCCCCCTCGGGCCCGCCGCCGAACGAGCTCGCGCGGCACATCGCCCAGGCCGCCGGCGCCCTTGCGGCGGAGCGGCTGCGGCCGGAGGGTGCGTACTGCTACGCGTGGCGCGCGCTGCGGGGCCTGCGGCGCCTCACCGCCGACCAGGCGGAGGTGATCCGGGAGGCGCTGCCGCGGCTCCCCGGGCGAGAACCCCTCCTCCTCCTCCTCCTCCTCCTCCTCCTCCTCCTCCTCCTCCTCCTCCTCCTCCTCCTCCTCCTCCTCCTCCTCCTCCTCCTCCTCCTCCTCCCCCTCCCCCTCCCCCTCCCCCTCCCCCCGAGGAGTGCGGGGGGATCCCCGGAGAGGCCCAGCGGAGTCCCCCGGAGTCCAGAGGACTGGCCAGGCTCCCCGAGGCTACCAGGGCATGCCCAGAGCGAGTCCCAGAGGAGTCGGCGGGCCAGGGGAGGGGCGGCGGCAGGGCAGGGCCGCGGGCCGCAGGGATCGGTGGCGGGGCTCGCGGAAGGTGCCCCCCTGGCTTGGGGCGCCCCCACCTGTTCGCTCCACGCTGGAGCCCCCTGGGCCCCCTGGGCCTCGTGAGGGGTGCGCCGGAGGCCGGGGGGGGCCTCCCGGGCCTGGAACGCCCCCGGGGGCGCCCGGCAGCACCCGACACGGATCGGCACGAGCGGGGCTCGGGCGATCGAAGTGGGCATACGGACGCAGTGGGCACACGGGCCAGCAGCAGCTCTCGTCCACGACGAGTGCAGTGCGCTGTCGGCCTCGCCGCGGCCGTGGTCGGAGGCCGCCCCTGCCCAGCAGCGGCCGCTGTCGGTTTGGGACCACATTTCTTGTTGGGCATCCGTGCCCGTATCTTCCGTGCCCATCTCGCGCGTGGAGTCCACAGAGACGTCGGCGGCGAGCCCAGCGGGGAAACCCAGAGTCGAGGGAGCCCCGAGCGCATCACGTCGTGGCGCCGCCGGCCTCCTCTTGGTCTGGACGGCGCTGCCGCTCCGAGGCGGGCCTGCGCGACCGGTCGTCGCAGGCTGCACGTCGGAGGAGGGGGGACCCACAACCCGGAGCTTGGCGCAGGGAGGAAGAAGCGCGCCCACCGTCGGCGGCGCGCCTTGGGGGGGGAAGTGAGGGGGCAGGCCTTCTCAGAAGGGGGAGGGGGTCTTCTCAGAAGCCCTCCCGCCTTCTGAGAGATTCCCTGTGTCTTCGGGGAAGGCTCAGAAGACTTCTCAGAAGGCCCGAGGCCGTCCGGGCCTTCTGAGAAGGCCCGCCCACTCTGCATTCCTCCCCCGGCTCGCCGCCGAAAATGAGTACGGCAAGAATGGGTACGAGGACCGACAGCAATTCCTGTCTTCTTGAGCAGGACTCGCTGTCGTTCTTGCCGCGGCCGTGGCCCGTTTGGGACAGAACAGCGCCTGGCCAACAGCGGCCGCTATCGGTTTTGGAGGAGGAGGAGGAGGAGGAGGAGGAGGAGGAGGAGGAGGGGGGAGGAGAGGAGGAGGAGGAGGAGGAGGAGGAGGAGGAGGAGGAGGAGGAGGAGGAGGAGGAGGAGCATCGCACCTTTTTTTCCCGTACCCATTTCCAGCGTCCCTTTTGGGAGGCCTACGCGCCGACGCCACGTTGTGAGAGAGTCACGACGGCAGGTCGTCGGTCATGTTCTGCTTCTGGGGGGGCCCTCACCGGACCCTCCCTCCCCCCCTCCCTCCTCCCCCTCCCCTCCCTCCTCCTCCCTCCCTCCTCCCTCCCTCCCTCCTCCCTCCCTCCTCCCTCCCTCCTCCCTCCCTCCTCCCTCCCTCCCAGGGACCGTCAAAAACGACTCGGGATGAGACACCTGTTGCAGGGGCGGGTCCGTGGACGACCTCAGTGCGCCGTACCACATTTGCGTCTCCCGAGGTGCCGTCGATCTTTGGCCAAGGAACGGTAGGGTGCATAGTTGTATTGGACATGCTATACGCATGCGCCTGATAAGCGCTGGGGTGGGGCCTGAAATGGGGTTCAGGCAGAGTACGGTGCATGCTGCGCTTTTCGCGCAAGGGGGTCCAGACCTCCAGAGGTCCACGTTGCAAGAAAACGCACCACGTCGGAGCTCCACCCACCGCCGCGAGCAGGGGGCCGCCCGCGCCGAGGGAGGGCGGCCCCGCTCGCGGCCGCGGCGGCGACCTGTTCGTTGGGACCGCTCGAGGGGCCTGGCTGGGACACCGTCCGCGCGAAGATCGCGGGGCCGCCTCCCTCAGGGGGCCCCCGCAACAATGGGCTCGACTTCGCGGGCACTCGCGCCCAAGCGGCCCGCGGAAGGTCGCATGCAAGCGCCCCCGCTGCCAGCGCGGCGTGCTGAGCTGGCGGCCCGCGTACGCCAGCGCGTAAGGGCGTTTCGCCATCTCGCGTAAGGCTCGTTTCTGTTCGCCGCCCAGACGGAGGCGGCCCAGATATCAGCGGTGGTGTCGATGTGAGGACTGGCCTCCAAGTGTGCTCCGCGACACCGCCGGCGCCACGATCGCGGGACCGCCTCCCTCAGGTGGAGGCGGCTCAGACTTCGGCGGCGGCGTCGATGAGTGGTCTGGCCTCCCCAGGTTCGAGGAGGTGCCCCGCATCGACCTCGGCAAGTACCACGCCGGCTTCCGGCCCCTGCGGCAGCGCCTCGAGGACGCCAGAGGGCGTCCCGGCTGTGGGGCGCCCAGTGGCGGCGCGCTGTGACGGGGCCCTAGGTTTTCGACGGACTGCGCCTTTCGATCCACGGGCCCCAGCGTCGAAAAAAAAGCAACGCCATCAACACAAACTTTCGGAGCCCCGCGCGGGTTTCTTGAAGCTGCGCCGGGCCCCCCTGGCGGCGCCTCTAGCGCCGCCCCTGGCGCGCTTCCGCGCCCCGGGGGAGGGATTTCAGCGCCGATCCAAGAAATCCGCGCGGACGTTCGAAAGCTTACTGTTTCTTATGTTGTTTGTTCCTCCGCTCCCTACTCGTCGAACAACCCCAACCCAACCCGAAGGCCCCAAGTTCCCCTCCACTCCCAGTGGGGGTCGTTCCGGACCATTGAAAAACACGGCTGGAACACGTATGCTCCTTGCGGGCTGGGTTGGGGTGGTTGGTAGGTGGTCATTTGCAGGGGCCCCGAGGACGTCAGTTGACCGGCTCACCTCTGCAGCGCAGCCCGGCCCTGGACCCAGGATCGGCGCACATGCCCCCTCTGATTGGCTCGGCCCTCGGGGAGGTCTCCATCATCATTATCAGAACCGCCACCAATCTCGACTGGGAGAGGGATTGTGAATCAGTTCTCCCAGCGTACCCCGTCTGAGCGGTGATTGCTGCTGCGAAGCCCGAGCACTGCACACATCCCCACCCAAAGGGGGCAAGGTCGGCCAGCAGGGCAAAGGTTCCCCGTGCGGGGATGGGGATGGCTGTAGTTGTCCAGATTCGACTGCTTCTCCGTGAGCAGAGCGTTCCGAGCTGGGTGGCCCCAGGACGGGAGGAAAGGACCCCTGGAGGCCGAAGCTGATCCACGCTATATGTCCGCGCCGCGTCGACGCGGCGGCGACCCCCGCGCAGTCGTTCGAAGTTGAGCGCTTCCAGCGGCCCAGAAGCTGCAGCTGTCGAAAGGAGCTGCGCCATCGGAAAGCCGCAAGCGCCCAAGGTTGAGCGGTCCACGCGGCGCCAGAGATTAGTGCCGAAGTCGCCACGACATGAGTTTTCCGTAAGACGCCGGGTTTGGAACATTCTCATCCGCCCGAAGCTGGGGGGTCGGGCGGGTGGTAGTGGGGGGTGCTTTGAATGGGGGGTGAAGAACGGGGCCCTGATGGAGCCCTGTTGGTTGGGCCCTTTTTGGGAGCCAGCAGGGGCCCGAAAGGTCCCTTTCAGGGCACTTCTCTTCACCCCCCAACTAGGTCATCCCCCGTTAAAACTCAGGAGGTCTTCGATGCTGGACTACTCCCCCCCAAACTCTCGGCGGGGAATAAAACTCGCCCTCCCCCTCATTATCCTTCCCTCCTAGAAGTCCTCAGGGCCCCCAGCAGTGGCCCCTTGCCCGAGGGGCGCGCGCTGGTCCAGGCCTCCCAGAAGCGGCAGACCCGTCGTGCGCGCCGCGGGCACTCGGGCGCGCGGCTGCGTGCGGTCGGCGCTGGCGTGCGCGGGCTCCGCGGCGGAGCCCCCTTCGAATGGGCTCGGCTGGGGGTGCAATCGGTTCCAGAGGGTTCCGGAGCGCTCTCGGAGCGTTCTGCAACGCTTTGAGAAGGTCGCGGCGCCCGAGACATCTTCCAGAGCCGCCGGATCTCAGAGATTCTCGATTTCTCCTCACCCGATTGCCGCGACGCCCGAGGCGTCTTCCAGAGCCACCGGATCTCAGAGATTCTCTCTGTTATCTTCGTCCTGGCTTTGTCTTTCCTCCTCGTCTCGGGAGAGCCGAAGTCGGACCCGATTAGCCAGGTCAGGCAGCGGGGCAGGTCAGGCAGCGGGGCCATAGCTTTCCCAGTGGGGATGCGGTGCTGAGTATCAGGAGGGGAAAAAGACACAGACACAAGCAGTTGTCGATCCCAAAGAAAATATGAAACATTTGGGAAGTGAGGGGGAAGAAAACAATTTAGATAATATACAAAATGGGGAATCTGGGGAAATGTTTTTTCATGGGCGCTTGCGTATTCCCCCCCGCTGAATTCGACATGGTTGTAAATATAACTATCGACGATGCTTGTGGCGTGTTTTTTCCTTGGTGCAGGGCTCCTCACCTCGATGGACATATCAGTATCCCCCATTTTCTCGCGAGCGGCACCCTCAGAAGGTAGCGTGCACGATGAGCATCCGTTGGCGTCGCGCAGAAAAAGGGGAACCGCGCGACACAGGATCGACCACGGCGTCACGAACGGCTTAGAGTACATCTACAGTTCCAGGGTTCCACAGCATCATAATAACATTCGTATGCTTATTATTACAGTCCTACCGTACGACTACGACAGCCAGTTCTAGAACACTATTGTGAATACAGTAGTATAATCGTGCCACTACAAGCATACTACCACCATGCTACATCTACTACACTGCCAGAGAACTACCACTCCAGTACTACTATACTAAGACTACAGGACTACAGCACGTGGATGCGA
>CAUYUJ010014950.1:578823-601323 GCA_963575745.1 Prorocentrum cordatum | reverse complement strand
GGCGCATTTCCGACACCGCCCGCGCTTCCGCGTGAGCCCGTCCAGTGAGGCCAGCCATCGTTTCTGGCCGAGAGCGCCGCCAGCTCTGCGCAGCCTTGCGCCGTCCAGCGAGGGTTCCAGCAGGTGCGCCTCGCCGAGGGCTTTTCAGGGGTGCCCGGATTGCTCTGAACTGGGGCCAGAGACCTGAGCCATGATTCGAATGACAGACAACCATGGGGGCAACGCTAGGGGAGAAGGGGAGTCTGTGGCACCTTCTCCTTTCCAGTCTCTCTCCTCGCCTGATGGCTATCCTTGATTGTTTCCGCTTTTGTGAGAGGCCTTCCACCTTCGCTGGGACCGACCTTGCAAAGCCGCCGCGTTCTCCGGCATCATCCTCCTCCGTGGGAGCCTCGCGCGTCTTCTCTAACCTGTTCTGCAGTCCCTCCTCGCTCCGTGCCTCTTTGCCGGAGGAAGGGGAGGCGACACCACCACGACCACCAGGGGTCCATTTCCAGAGAGGGGATCCACGATGCCTTCCCGAGCTGGGGACAGGGGGCGCCTCCAGCGAGAAGGGGGGAACCACACCACCAGGAGGGTTCCTCCTGGGCCCTCGCGCTGGTGGTGGTGGTGCCGATCATCCTTCTTCCTATCTCAGAGCCCAGAGCTGAAGCAACCCGCTCGAGTCTTCCGACACGCCGCCTGGCCTGCCCCACGAGGTCCAGGAGATGCGCGACGTCGTCGGCGCGCTGCGGGAGAGGGCCGACCTCGTGGAGAGCGCCCAGGAGCGCGGCAAGCCCTTCTCCCTCGCCTCGGGCGCCCATTGCTACGTGTCCTGCGCCCTCCAGAAGGGCTCAAGGAAGAAACATAGTCGAATGCCTGCATGTTTTTGAATGGGTTTGGCGTTCTCGCCTTCTCTTGCTTTTGACAGCCCATGGGGGCCCAAGAGGCCTCGTCGATGGCTCCAAGGCGGCCCAGGGGGCCCCAAGGAAGCCCTGCTTCCAGGCCTCACGAGTGGGTGTGGTCGAAGGGTCGCGCCGCACTGGCAATGCACCGGGGCGACGCGGCTCCGTGTGGAGCCCGATTTTCTCGACGCCGACGGCGCCGATGCATCGCCGACGTCGCCGATGCATCGGCGGCGTGGTCCCCCGACCCCATCCATTCGGACCCCATCTAGGAGGCCAGAGGATGAGGGGCCACTGTGAGGAAAATGGTTCCATGCGGTAACTCCTTGTCGTGCCGACGCGGTGGCAACCCGAGCGCGGGGGTTCGTTGTTGAACGCCGCCAGTGGCCCGGAATCGGCCGACATCGAGCAATCTGCGCTACCGGACAGCCGCGCTCAGTCAGGGGTGAACGGTCCACACGGTATCAGAAGCCAGCGCACAAGTCGTCGTTACACGTCGTCGGTATCAGAAATTGGCGCAGCACAGGTGTCGTAATCATGAATTCGCTGGTTGCCGTTTGCTTCTTGTTGCGCCGCACCCCTATCGTTTTTCTGTCATGGATGTGACAGCTAGACGGCTGGCGATCATGCATCCTTTCAATTAGTTGACAGATGCCAGCTTATGACACATGACGCCGAAGCAAGTGGCCAGCCTTCGGTCTGGGTGTCTGCCCTTGCCTAGGCCCTGATGGTATTGCCGAGGTGGATGAAAAGAAAACGACCTCGCGGATGTCTTAGGTCGGCGCTGGACTCCCCCCAACGGTGCCTGCCTCTGGCGCCCCCCCTGGCGAGTGTCGCTCGCCGGGAAGATCCGCGCAGATCTCGAACAGTTCAGGCTCTTGTTTTGCGTTGTTCCCCCAACAGTGCTTGCACTCGGGAGTTCCCAGTTCTTTTCGAAGGAACTGGGCGTGCGGGCCGTTCTGGCCGCCACGTGGCCGTCGCCTCGTCGCCGTCCGTCGCCCAGGCCTGCGGACCGCTCTGGCCGTGGCCGCAGTCGCCGCCCGTCGCCTGGGCCTGCAGGCCGCTCTGTCCGCCATGTGCCCGCCTGGCGCCGCCGACTTTTGGCTGCAATTTTGATCGCACGAGCTCCGCATTGCACCACATAGCTTACGCCACATCTATTTATTGAGCATACCGTCTACCTATATACATATATACATATATATATATATATAAAAAAAAAAGTGGAGGGGTCTTGGACTGGGGGGGCCCACTTTGCAAAGTGGCTGTGGTCCCCCCCCCCACCGGAGGCGCCAGGACGCTCCCAGGACCGCCTAAAATGGTTCCAGGACGCCCTCAGGACATCTGAGGAGAAGTGGGATGGGGCCAAGTTGCCCGCAGGCAACAGGCCGTCTCGCTCATTCCCAGTCGCACCCCCGAGTCCAGGCGCTGGTCGTGGGCGAGAGACACGTCCACATCCGCGGCCTCGCGGGCCAGGCCACTGGGCCGTATATCTTCGCGGGTCCTCCCAAAATCGCCAGCCGGCCCGAGGACCAGCTCCGGGAGAGGCTCGACGCGGGCCCTCGAGTGGACAACCTCGACGGCCTCGTCGAGCAGCTGAAGGAGGTTGTGCCCAAGATCGTGGACCAGGACCGACGGGCCAGGCCAGAACTGGACCAGGTGAGTGGTTCAGCGCCAGGGGCCCTCGAGCCCGCCGGCTCGTTTTTGTTTATCGTCACACGCATTTGCGCTCTTGTCGCAGGCTCTCGAGGAATAGGCACTTCTGGGAGCAGGCCACCGCCCTCTCCTCTCAGTGAGTGCTGCTCGGCACCTGACCACCGACGTCTTGGCAAACATCAGCACGGAGATGTCTCAGCAGTTCTATCCTCCAGGGGGCGCAGGGCGGCTCTGCGCGGATGCCCCGCGCGGGACGTTTTTCTGGACAAACGTCCCATTTGGTTGATGGCGTTTCGGAGGAGGAGGAGGAGGAGGAGGAGGAGGAGGAGGAGGAGGAAGAGGAGGATCCGAAGGAGGAGGAGGAGGAGGAGGGGGAAGAGGGGGAGGAGGAGGAGGGAGGAGGAGGGAGGAGGCGGGAGGAGGCGAAGGGAAGAGAGCGATGCCGAGGAATGAGAAGGGTGGGAAGACAGAGGACGAAGGATGAGAGAAAGACGGAGGACGGAGGCGGAAGCAGGAGAGGGAGGAGGAGGGATGGGGGAAGGGGGAGAGACGGGTGGGGAGGTCGTTGTCGTCGTCTGCCAGTGTCTTCACGCTGGTAGTGCTCGGTTCTAGAAGGGGGCGGGGCGGGCGGGGAAGGAGGGAGGTGGGAGGCGCAGGGAGGAGGGAGGAGGAGCAGGAGGGACGAGGCATGAAGGACGAGGGAGGGAGCGGGCCTGAAAAAGAGGAGCTGGTGCAGCACGCTGGGGAGGACGCTGTGCTCCAAAGAGGTCGGGCCTTTTGGGTCGGAGCGGCGCTGGCCCGCTGCCCCTCCCCCGGGCTGGCAGGAGCAGAGGCTGCAGGACCTCGACCCCAAGGCCCCCCGGGGGAGCGGGGTGGAGAGGGGGGGGGGGCAGGGCCCACTCAGATCCGACCGGCTCGATCTCGAGATTGCCCGGCCCGACTCGACGCGGATGCTCCGACGATCCGATGCGGGCCGGTGATTGCATGGCGCTGCTATGCATCCTGGCGCCGCCGGTTCGATTCGATTCGATTCCGACTCCGAGCCGATGCGGTCCGATCAGCTACCTGTTCCAATCCGTTCCGAGTTCCCGGTTCGGTGCTGACCCTTCCTTGGGGGGCGCGGCGTGGCGCGCGCCCATGCTCGGGACCCGACGAGGGTCGGGGGAGAAAGTCCAAGAGAGGGGGAGGGAACCCGAGGCGTCCAGAGCAGGTTGCCGGCGTTGTTCGGACGTGTTCGGCTCTTTCGAGGTGTCTCTCGCCTCGGATTGCGTTCTGGCGGCTGCGCCTCGTCGAGGGCTTTCCGGGGGGGGCCAGATCGCCCGGAGCGGCCGCGGCAGGCCTGAGGTGTGATGGCCCGGCAGCGACCGGGCGCGGAGGAGGGGGTGAGGACCAGGGGGGCGCGTTGGCATCATGGCCAGGTCCATGGCTTCTCCCCGACTTGGTGGCCCCCTCTCCTCACGTTGCATCTTCGGGGGACCTCGTCTGTTCCAAGCATTTGTATCCTCTCTTGTGCCCGACGCGGGTTCGATGCGGAGTCCACGCGGATTTGGCGTGGCTTCGATGTGGATTCGACATGGATGCGACGAGTGTGTCATGGAGTCGACCCAGATTCGACGCGGATTGGGGCGCGACGGGACGGTCAAGGTCCCCCGAAGAGGCAAGACCATTCTTCTGCTCTCAACACGTCCCTTGGCCTCCAGTCCCCCTGTCCCCTTCGTCCGCGCACGTGCCTCGGGCCATGGTGCTCAGCCCTAGTCCGCCTCTTCCCCGCCCCTCTTCGGCGCACCCGAGAAGGGGATAGCGTGGAAGAGGGGGGGATACGGAATGGACTGCATGCAGCTGGTTTCGGCGCCGCCGCCAGGCGCGCGTTCACATTCCCAGCTTTGCATCGATGAACCGCGATGCGGCTGCTGCGAGGCGGCACGAACGAGGCCGTACATGTGGGCCTCCCACAGAGCGCTATTCCATCTCCCTCGCCTGTTTCGCTACCAGTCTCTTCTCGCCGGTTCTGTCTTGGTCCCTGCACATCCCCTCGAGGTCACCCCATGATGTTCCCCCATAATGTTCCCCCCCAATCCCTTCCCTTTGAACCTCCCATTCCCTTCTGCCTTTCCCTCCTCTCCTCACATTCCCTCCCCTATAGCACCTTCCCTGTTGTCGCCCCCTTTCATCCTCCTTCCCTTTCCCCTCCATGTTTGATTCCGTTCCTTCGCATTGTCATCCCCCGAGGTTCTTCCCTCCTCTCCTGGTCGCTTTGTCCCCAATCCGTCCCCCCCCCTCCTTCCTCGTGACCTCTGCTCGTGAGTTAAACCTGCCCTCTCGCCAGGTGTGCCTGGCTTTGATGGTCTCGCCAGATCGTTGCACTCGCTCACGTTCGTGACTTGGCTGTCCGCCGTTCGTCACATCAGCTTTCCTCTTCCCTCTCCGGAAGATCCCCCTGGAAACAAATATCTCTTCCTCCATCCGCATCCTCCCCGTCCCTCTCTCTAACCTTCCTCCCCTGGCCCCGTCCTCCTGCCTTGGTCCCTTCCACTTCTTTGCCCTCTTTCATTCCCGTCTCTCGCTCCTTCCAGGAGGAACGAGGGACGCCCGACGACACACACGAGGCCGACGCTGACGTAGGCGACGACGACGCGGCCAGGTGGGGGCGCTGCAGGCCATCCTGGAGGGCTTCGGCCCCTCTTGGCATCCCGCGACGGCGGAGGAGCTCCGCGGGCAGAAGGATGAGGATGAGGAGGAGGAGGAGGAAGAGGAGGAGGAAGGATGGGAGGAGGGAGGAGGGAGGCTGGAGAGGAGGAGATCGAAACCAACACAATCGCATGAACATCCCCTGGCGGCGCCCACGGCGCCGGTCCCGGCGCCGCGCACGGCGCGCCAGGGAGGGGGCTCCAGTTGGGATCCAAGAAATCCACGCGGACAGGCACAAGCTCATGTTTGCTCAGTTGCTTTTTCTTCTAGAGGTAGGTAAGTTTACGATTTTACGAGCGCATATGCGCGAGCTAGTTGCCCGCGAGCGCTCTGGAGAAGAGAGAAGGTCCCCTCCCCTTCCCTCAGGCCTGCCAGGCCCGTCCCCGCGCCCTAGCCGCCGTTGAAAGACAACACCAGGTAATGTCCAACACCTGTTCAAAAATGATGGCCCCCCCCCCTCCACCCTCCAGATTACGACTGCCAGTAATTCGACGCCGAATAATCATTTTTTAGACGGTCCCCCTAGGAAATAATTCTGAGGCCAGAACGGTGCGATATAGTTACACACATTTACATACACATGTCTGTATGCATGTATGTATGTGTGCATGTGTGTATAAGTAGATGGATGGGTGTATGTATGGATGGATGGACTGATGGATGGATGGATGGATGGACGAATGGATGGATGGATGGATGGGTGGATGCTGCTTATAATTATATATATATATACATATATATATATATATGTATATAGACATTTGTGTATACATATATATATATACAAAGGGACAGGGGCTGGTGGCTTCCAGGGCGGCCCCTCGACGCGCCATGGGGGCCCTGTGGCCCCAGGAGCGCGCTGGGATCGCGCTGGGTGGCTGAAGACGCCCCCTGAGGGCGCCAAGAGAGCTCCAAGAGCGATCCGCGAGGCCTCCAAGGCAGCCCACGAGCGCTTCAAGACGCCCAAGATTGCCTCAAGGTGGCGGTCGCGAGGACGTCCCCGGCGGTCCATATTGCCCCGCGTTCGTGCTTTTTTTTATAGTATACATGTATATGTATGTATATGTATGTATGTATATATATATATACATACATATATACATATATATATATATATATATATATATGTATATGCGCGCACTACAGCGTTGGGAACAACATGTTTTGTCAATTGTGCCCCCAACACTGTTTTTGGTGTAATTGCGCTTGGGCATGGGATGTCGAAAACAGGCGGCGGAGGGGACGACGACAGGCGACGGGGCGCGGCCAAAATAATCGTATAGCCAACAGACTCCGCAAAGCTAAACACAAACACATGGTCTTCGGATTTTCCCCTCACGGATTCTCGCGAAAGAGTTCTTCACACCGCAGGCAGCTCACCCGATGGGTGGGGACCACATCGATTCCGAAGCTTGGACCCCATCTTGTGGGCACATAATGAACCACATGCGTTAGAGAAGACGTGCGGACCATCCTGTTCCATCACATGCCCCAAAGAACTGGAACATTGGAGCTCAAACTCCCCGTCCTCATCCCCAACACAGGGCACCGACGGGGGTCCACACCCAGGACCGACGACCCCGCCCGAAGACCCCGAAGAGCAGGCACGGCCCCCAGGACTCCAGAGGCACCAGAAACCGATACGTGAACCGTCTCGGGCCTTGCCAGGTGGGCGGTTGCAGAGTGCAATCAGCCAGGGCCGAAAACCAGACGCACACGCTCTGTGTCTCTCTCTATTCTTGTTCTCTTTCTCTCTCTCTCTCTTTCTCTCTCTCTCTCTCTCTATATATATATATATATATATCTCTGGGTCGCAAGCGCGACCAGCACCTTGGATGAGCAGCCCGACTGCCGACCGAGACCGCACCTTCGCCAGGCACACCCTGCGCACCAGGCGCAGGACAGTCTCAAAGAACACGTGCCCCAGGAATTCGAACAGTTTGGGCGCGAAGGGGAAGGGTCAGTCATCCCCGGCTTCTGACTACACGCCTCGACCAGCTATTTCACAATTTGTTTGTTTCCCGCAGGCTGAACCACCGCCCATCCCCAAGACTTGTCATTCGTACAAAGGTAGTTTGCTTGTCGGCCTCGACCCTACGCGGGAATCAGGCGCCAGGTGAGACTTCGCTCCCAGCGGAGGGGGGAAGTTGGCTGGCCGCATTTTGCGCGAAGATTCCTCAAGCGAGAGGTGAGTATACCATTCGAGCGCAGACGGCTTCCACATCGGCCGTGGGCAACATCAAACGTGTGGCGCCAGATCAGCATGGGCGCCCGTGGCCGACGCACGCACGCTCGACAATTTTGACATTCTTTCAGGCGCCGCGCCCAGGAGATCCCACACAACGAGCCCACGGAGTGCAACACTTGAAGCCCCCGCAGCAACGATGCTCATCTCCCCGTGCGGCCCCTGGACGAAGCCAGACAGGGCCCCGAAGCGCTGCGCGGGCGCCCCCCCGCCCCCCATCCGGGCGGCGGCCCGCCCGCGCCATTTGAATTCAGGCCAGGAGCTTTGCGCCCCCGAGCCGTCGAACGAAGCCATGGGCCCCCGGGGCTCAGGACTAGAGCCCCCGCCCCCCCAGAAGGAGATAGGGCGGCAGGGTGGACGGGCGCGGGGCGCCGAGGACACGCGGGGGCCTGAGGGGGCCCAGTGCTCGAACCTTAGCGCGTGGAATTACCATCGCCCGCGTTCAGACGAGCCCCCCTCCCTTCCTGTCCAGGCCAAGCATGCTTTCCTCGCGCGTCGTCCTGCCCCAACAAACTCGTACGCGCGCGCAGCGTGTATCCCGAGCCGCCAATCTCCTTCCGTGCTCTGCGCTGCGGGCGCGGGCGCAGAGGCGTCAGCGGCCGCCCTCTCCGCTGTCTCCCGGGCCGCCATGCGCCCGCCCGACCGGGGGCAACGCAGTCCACTTGCGATTCGCGGCCATCTGATCGCGGCCGCATTGCCCCCGGCAGTGGCTGAGGGGCCCGCGCCCACTGACGTTGTAAACCTTCCAGGAGGCCCTGACGGCGCCCCCATAATCCGCCGCCCTCGCCATCGCAGGATTCCCAGCCTCACCAGTTCACGCGCGTCTATGGTCGCCATCGGCAACGGCAAAACTACCTGGCCCTCATCGTTGGCAATGAGCGCGCCACTGGGCATGTCCCACACGATGCTCACGAGCGCAAGCCAGGTAGCTGCCAAGGACCACGCGCGCCCTGCTAGCCAGGCGAGTGGCCCCACAACAGATCCTGCAACACTCTCCGAGCCCGCTCTGGCCTGGCCGCGTTCATGTGCTGCTCGAAGACGAATCCCACATCGGTGGTCACGATGCTTAGCGAGCTGCTTGAAAGATCGGGCTCATCCAGGGGTCCTTCCGCGTGGCCAGGTATGCCGTGGCGTCGCACCTTCGGCGCGCGCCCCGGCAAACACTCCATCTGTCTGTTTGGACTTCAACGGGTCGCAATCCGGCGCCGATGCTGAGCGGCCGCGAGCAGCTGCCCATAGTGGCCCATAGTTGCTTCGTTATCCGCGGCGGTCCGATTCCGGCGCCCGCCGCTCTTCTGAAACCTTGGGATCCAGCTCGTGCGAGCACCAAGTTGGCGAATCTCGCCTTCGCCGCCGCGCGGATGGCCCTGCCCCCGGCCACGTCATGACCGAGGTTGCCCATGTGCTTCCTCCTCGTGGGCCTCAGAGCGCAGGCCCGCGGGAGAAACTTGTCCAGCGCGGCCCGCGCCGCGCTCGCGTGGCCCGACTTCGCGGGATGCGCCGACGGGCCCCGCTTCCACCCGCCAGACTTGAACCCCCTCGCTGGCTCCACCGCTACAGTTGCCTCGCTAACCGCTCGGCCAACCCGTAGCAGAGCATCGTCGCCAATTGAGGCCTTGGGGAAGACTCCTGTTGGGCACAGCCTTCGGACACTGACAAGCGCGCCATATGCATTGCAGGCAGCGTCGGCGCGGGCGAGCAGACACGCAGTCTGCCCTGCCCAACGCTCTTTGACCTCGATGCCCAAGTATGGCGGGGCCAGCAATCTCATGGGATGCCCTCTTGCACGGGCCTCCATCTGTAGGGCGTTGATCTTGACTGCGTCGAAGCATGTGCATCCATCGCGATGGCTAGGGGCTGTTCACCGAAGAGCTGGGAAATCTCAGCTGCGGCGCTGCGCAGGAAGGCCGACCCTGATGACGCGCGTCCACGGCCCGCTCCCCCGAACCACCTCATCGAGGAATTTTGCCAGCCATTTTCGGGGCAGAGGGCGCCTCGGTCTCGCCCGCAGTCGCGCTGTCGCGCGAGTCAAAGCCGCCAGTCATGCCCCCCCCCCCCCCCCTTTCCCCAGAGCCTCCGGCTCTTGCGCAATGAACCCATCCCTTTTCTGACGAATACACTGCGACGGCCAGCTCAACGACAGCACCCACTGCGCGAAGCATGCCGCCATCGCGCCCAGCGCCGCCATGGGCAGAAACCAGAGCGACTGCCGTTGCAGTTCCAGTGGGCCCGCCGCAATCTTCTGCTTGGTGGCGGGGGGGCCGCCTTCCATCGTCCGCGCCGCGATGCGTGGAAACGGGGCCCAGTCGTTTCCGTCGTGCGGTAGCTCCGCCTCCCCGGCGCCGCGCGCTGGCAACGCCGTCATCCACTGGCGCATCTCGCGGTCAGCGATCTCATGTGGTGGCTGCCCACTTCCAGCATGATTTCATTGGGCTAGTTTGAACCGAGCGAACCGATGCGCTGCATTAGCTCCCTTCCCAAAAACGCCGCCAATCAGGCGGCTTCCACCGAACTCGCTCACATGTTTTGCGCTTCCCAAGTTGATCGCCATGCTGCTTCTCGACGCGATCGACCACCTCGTCGAATTTGTTTCTCGCCAGAAGATTGACGTTTGTGCCCGGCAAAGTAGGGTTCAGATCTCCACGCAGGCAAAAACCGTCGATGCATTTCCACACTGCCGCGCCCCGTCCAAAATGCAGCAGAAACTTCGCCAGCCCCTTTCGCCGCGGGAAGGTGGTCCCATTGGAACGCCCAGCATTCTGCATCCGCCACGGCAGACAAGAGCCTTGCCCTTCAATTTTGGCGCGTGCGCACGGACTCTCTTGCAGTTGACGGCTTATTGCCGGGCCGTCATCAGGGCATCCAGTTCAACCCCATAGTTACTGCGCCCCCTTGAACGCATGCCGCCACTTGGACTGAGCCAGCCCGGTTGAAGTCGGACCACCTCTCCCCGGCGTCGATCTTGCCCTTATTATTGTTGCGCATTCGCGAATCTTGCAATTCGCAGTGGATCTCTGCCAGCATTGATTCCAAAGCGATGTTCAGGCCCTCATGAGTCTGAGTACAAAACACTGGGCGGTCCACATCGCCCAATGAAGTAGGAATCGAGCACAGCCAACCTGCGGGCTCTGGGAAACGGAGCGGGTTCAGCCACTTGCTTCGCCCGGGAAGGCAGGTCCTCAGCGATGACAAGCATCCTCAGCGGTAGATGCATCATCAGATTGTAGTTGTCCACAATTGTTGGCCGCTTGACCCTGGTAGCCAAGTTGTCAAACGTCAAATGCAATCCAGAAGGCTGCCCGAGTTTGCGCGCCGGCCCAGGCAGAGCTGCGGCGAAGCCAATGGCCCCATCAAACCGATGTTTGCCGAACTTGTCAGGGGTGAGGCACCAGCCCCCTAGCGCCATCCAGTCATTGCCCGCGCCATTGGGCGTCGCAAGATACCGTGCCAGTATGGCGATAATAAACTCATTGGCGACGCTCGCTCGCCCCTCCTCCTGATCTCAGGTGCGCCACCGCGCTCGCAGCGCCGGTGGCAACCATCCAAGCCACGCAGGCATCGGCGATGCATCTGGGTACCACGACGTGACCAGGCAATCTTGATGTGCGTGGGGGGCCAGAGTAGCAACGCCCCTCGATCTTCCGCGCAACGCCGCCTCGGCACCGCCGCCGAAGAAACCGTGATCGTTCGCGCATCTGCGCTTGTATCGAGGGCGCGTGCTGCTCCCGTGCCCTGCGTTCCTGCACCGCCACGATGCGTGTTTTTTTTTTAGCTTCCCATGACCAGCTTGACGAGAGGTCCAGGCCCCTCCACGATCGCCGTCGTGACCACGCCCTTCAGCCTCGAGGTCGGCCGCGCCTCTGCCGTCGCATGACTTCGCGGGGAAAGCCCCCGGCCCCGCGCGCCTGGCCAGCGCGCGCAGAGAGGCGGCGCGACGGAGCGGCGCCCTCTCTCCAGCCAGTTCGCCCGAGCGAGTGAGCTCCAGCCCACTCTGCGCCGTCTCAGCAGGAGGGCTCGGCACGGCTACCTCCGCCCTAACGAGAGCGCCGTTGGAACTGCTCTGCTCGGAAAGGCCAGCCTTCTCCGAGCTGGGCCCCCGAGGACGCGGCAATCGATGGCGCGGGTAGAACATCCAGCCCGACAAACTCATCCACGTCGAAGCCTTTTTCGCCAAATCTCCCCTCGACCAGGAGTTCGCATGTCGCCAGGCGGCCATCATTCAGGGCAAGCATGCGGTCGCCCCCAGCGCCCGACCCAGCCTCCGTCGTAGGAGAGACCCAAGGGCAACACTTGTTCCAGTCCCCGGCGCAGGCGAGCATTGGGCAATTGCGCGGCTGCCCACAATTCTTGACCCCAGACTCGAAGTTTGAATCGCATCAGCACTGCAGGTGTGGGGGGCTCGCTCGCTGGCAGATGAGTGTATCGCGCTTCTGTCCTTAGCCGCTTTATCATGAATGGCGGCCCCATGACTGCCTATGGGCGTCTGGCTGGACGCATCAGCCAGTCGTCCGACGTTCCGCGGATTTACCGAGGGTTCCTTCGCGTAACCTCACTTCTCCAGGTGCCTCCATCTTTTGTCGCATGCGCCCCTGGGGCGTTATCCACTCCTGGGGCTTCCCCGGGGACTCCTTCGCAACGTGGCGACTGCAAACCTGAGGTGTTCTCCGCGCTCGGGGGCTTCCTCAAGACTTGCAACGACGTGCCGCAGAGCCTGGGTAGGGGATGGCGCTTGCATTGATGGCGCCTTGCGGTCAACAGCGCCGGGCAGGTCGCCGCACCCCAGACCATTGCCAGAGGAACCGTTGCACGGCTGGGTAGCAAAGGCTTTGCCCACAACGTTTAACCCGGCATCCGCCGCATCACTGCCAAGAACAGCTTCCAGCCTAACCTGCGAGGGATTTTTTGACGACGGCGCATTCGAGGCATACCCCAGGCGATTCACAATCGATGGGGGGTGCCCGCCCGCCCCGTGGGTGGCCCCAGACAGCGGCATGCCATTGCGCGGCGTCGTCTCCATGAGGATTCATCTCCACGGCTGCAAGTCGCTGTTTCGCACCGGGGGGAGAGGGGGCGGCGGCGAGACGAGCGGCAGAAGCATGAAGGCCTTCAAGGTCCTCGCGCGCAAGATCTGCCAAGTCACCTGGACACATCGCCTCCAGCGAGCCCCTTCAGCTCCTGCCCCTTGGCTCACGCGATGTTCTTTTCGAGACTCAGGGGCTCGATTGCCTGGCCAAGCGCGCTCGCTGCCGAGCCTTCCGCCACCTGCGGCGCCCCTAGTCTCCGCGCCCTCCGCCGAAAATAGCGCCCCCGCTTCCTCCTTCGCCGCCGCCGCGAGCAGCCGACCCATGCTGGCCGCCGACACTTTCACAGGAGCAGAAATCTGCTCGCCCACGCCCTGCTTTTGCAACGTGGTGCCCAGGGCCTCCACGTCAGCCTGCGTGCATGGGCCTTTCTCACGCAGCGAAGACACCTTCGGTGCCTGCAAGGCCAGGTGGGCGGGCCCCTGTACCTGCGCGCCGAGCGACGCCACTTCGATTTCCTGCTTAGCCAGTGCATGTCTGTGCCTGGGCCAAGCCTGCCTGCGCCTCCGCGAGCTGCCCCTTGCGAGCCTTGACCAAGTCATGTGACACATCAGTTCTTTTCTCTGCCATCTTAGGTTGGCACGCGCGGGGCGCGAGGCCTGGGGCTCGCGGTGAATCTGCTCCCTGTCCGGGCGGAAAGCGTCGGCGCGCGCTGTGCGTAGACGCGATCCCAGCTGCCCTTCAAACCCAACGTCCTTGAATCGCTTGTGCAAGCGAATCATCTCCTCTTTACCGTGGGACGATTCATCGATCTGCATGGAATCACCTGCGGGCACTCCGCCCGTCTTGCTCTCCGCCTCCAGCTCCCTCAGCCCGCGTATATTGGAGGGGCTCGCATGTTCAGGTGGAATGGCGGCATCCGCCCTTCATGAGTAGCTACCCGACCTTGTTGGACTTGCTGATCGACGGCGCGGTTGGCTGCACGCTCCCTGCGAATTTTGCCCATTTGCCAACCCGCGCAAGACGCACTTCTTCGCATGCGCCAGGTTCCACCACCTGCAACCCTTGAAATTCCATTTGCGCGCTGACTACTCACATGAGAACCCGTGGCGCACTGAACGTGCCCCGCTCTCCTGCGAAAGGAGGCAGCCGACAAGCTGGGGCGGGCCAGCCGTCGGGAGCGGATACCGTTTCAAAGATGGCCAGCCTTGCTTGCTTCGGAGTAGAGGTTTCCACTTTTGCATCCAGAGCATACGAACCTCTCGAGCCAATGTGGCAACAGAGGCAGGGCGGAGGGAGGAGAAGGAGCCGGAGGAGGAGTGCCGCGGCCCCGCCGCCGCCCTCGGCGATGTCGTCGGCACCGTCGCCATCGCAGTCGACACTGTCGCCGCCGACAGCCGCCGCCGTTGTCGTCTTCGTGGCTCCGTTGTCGTCGTTGTTTCCGTCGTCGTCGTTGTCGTCGTCGTCGTTGCCGTTGCCGTTGTTTCCGTCGTCGTCAGCGCCGCCGCCGCCGTCGTCGTTGGCCCCCCTCCTCCGCTCGTCCCAGGCAGCTCTAAGGCAACCTTTCCTAGCAGCTCCTGCGCAGCGCTTCTCGAGCTCGCGCGCAGCTCCAGGGCAGCTCCCAGGCAGCGCCTCCTGGTCTCGCGGGCAGCGTCTGGGAAGCTTTTGGGCACCGCTTCCTTGGCTCGTGGGCCCGCGGGCGGCCGCTCGGTGGGGTGGGGCAGGCGGGGGCGCGGGCGGCTCCGTCGGGCCACGTGTTGCCGGGGCGACGATCGCTTCAGTGGGGGGCGTCCAGGGCCAGGAGGCGGGTGCTCAGCGCCAGCGGTCGTTGCGTGATATCCGGTCCAAAACCGAATTTTTGGCTCGGTTTGGGAGGTCGCCGCGGCGATTTTGGTAGCCGTACATCGGGGTAAAGTTTTTGTCCAGGAGCGGCATGTCCCTTTCCAGCCCCCCTTCGCACTCTGGGATGCAGGAGCGGCGATGTCTTAAAACGTGGCAAGTTGATGTCGAAACATGGGCGGTCATGCTGTTTTGGTGACGGGGGGTTATCGCGCAGCCAAGCGGGGCGCTGCAAGAGCGCCAGATCGTGAAGGATCCTGGGAAATCCAGATTCTGGCCAGGCAGGGTTTGGGAGCGCGTCGCTGCCCCGGAGGCACCTTTGCTCCACACATTAGCTCTAGGCTTCCTAGATGGGGTCGGAGTAGATGGGGTCGAAGGATCGCGCCGCATCGCGGATACATCGGCGATGAGGCTCGATGCGGGACCCGATTTTCTCCACGCCTACGTCGCCGATGCATCGCCGACGTCGCCAGTGCATCGCCGATGCATCGCCGATACATCGGCGATGCATTGGCGATGCGGCGGGATCCTTCGACCCCATCTACTCGGACCCCATCTAGGAGGCCTCTATTAGCTGAGCCGCACTTGGGGGAGCCCACCAGGGCAGCTGCAGCGCTGAGCCAGGACGGTCCACGCTCGAAGATGTCATGGCCGCCTCTCGCTCGTGCAGCACATCAGCTGCCCCCCCTCGTCCGCGCGCGTGCCTCGGAGAATGGTTTACGACACCCCCCATTTGGACGATCCGCCCTTGGAGGTTTTCCGGCAGTCTTTGGGGCTTCAGGGGTGCCCTCCACTGGCGCCGGGACCGTCAAATAGAGGTTTTGTGGGAAGGACTGGAGCTGGGGAGGGTCCTGGGCTGCAGGACCTGCTTCCACCAGGTCCACCGGTACCCTCTTTTCTTGCATGCCAGGCTGCCAGGCGTATTGGATCACGACGTTGTGCCGGGTGGTGGTGATGGTCGCCGCACATGGGGAGCAAGTCCCGACCCGCGTCACCACAGCGACGACGACGCCGACGGCGCAGACGCGACGGCGCAGCGAGCAAGGGCTCTCCGCCCGCCGCCAACGGAGGGAGGAGTAGGAGGCGGCAGCTCATGAGCCTTGGGCCCCTCGCCGAGCGCTGTGCAAATGTCGCTAGGTTTCAATGCTGCTTGCCGTTGATACCGCGCGTTCGCTGGAGCAAAGGCCCCGCCTTTCCTCCTTCCTCGCCCGTCCCCTCCTCCCTCCTGCAAGTTCTCCCCTCATCATCCTCCTCCCTCTCCCTCCTCCAGTTTCCTCCTCCCGTAGAGGTCTCCAGACCTTTCCAGGAGGTCCCCACAGAGGCCTCCCGAGGCACCAGCGGGCCAAGATGCCCACCACGCCCGAGAGCTTCGATCCTCGATCGGCGTCGGGTGTCCCTGCCAGCGGGGAGTCAAGCGCGGAGCCTCGCCGCCGCCGTTGGCGCCGTCGACGTCGTCGTCAGCGTTGTCGTCGACGCCCTCGTCGGCGCCGTTGCGTTGCCGCCGCGCCGTGCCGCCGTCGTCGCCGCGCTCGCTTTCGGCGCTGTTGCCGCCGTCGTCGACGTTGTCGCCGCCGTCGGTCGTCGGTCGTTGCCGCTTCTCGTCATCGTTGGCGTCGTCGGCGTCGCCGTGTCGCCGCCGCCTTTGTCCCCGTGCCGAGCGCCGCGCGGCGAGGACCTCGAGCGGCTGGGCCGCGAAGTGCAGCGGCTGGCCGAGGCCAGCCCCTCCGTGGTCGCCGCCGTTCTCGCTGTCGCCGTCGTCGACGGCCGATGGGTCGGTCGGCCGATGCCCGCCCTTCGTCGACGTCGTAGTCAGTTGTCGTCAGCGTCAGCGTCGAAGTCGGCGTCGTCGCTGTCATCGCAGGAGCTGTCGTCGGCGTCGTCGGTCAGGAGTTAGGAGGATACTTTCGAGGCTCTCGGTTTTGAGCGGGCTCTTAACGGGGGGATTGTATGCCTCGCTCAGTGAGATCACTCAACGCGGATTTAGGAGTTAGGGGGGTTAAGCTTTGGGGGTACTCGGGGGACGCGTATGTGCCGAGAAGAGGAATTGAGCATAAGGAATTATTTGGCAGCGTGGACTCACGTGGACCCCAAACAGTGCGCGATTGCACCCTGGATGCGTAACCAACGTGTGTGGTGCAAGATCCGCGCTGCAAGCGATGTAGTGAAGCAGACGTATCGCAAGCTGGGTCGTGCAACCTGTGGTGTGCCAGCCACGTCCCCACCCAGGGGCCCCTTCCTCGATACATAGCCGCCTCCGGCGCCAGGAGGCGCCGGGAAAATCAGCTACGCGAGCTGATTCTGAACCCCCCCCTTTGCTATCCCCCCCTTTCGCCCGACCCGACAGGCCCCGGCGGACGCGGGCAGCGCCCACGAGGCGCCCACGAGGCGCCCACGGGGCCGGCAGAGGGGCGACGCCGCGGCGGGCCAGGCTGGCGCACGGGGCGCCCGTGTCTGGCCTGCGGCACGTCGGCGGGCCGAAGCGATTGCCCAAGGGTTCCCACGGGGGACCTCCACGGGCCACGCGCATCGCGTAGAGACGGGCCTGGTCCCCCGACGGGGGGATTCTGGGCGAAGAATCAGAGATACTCAGAACTTCGTCCCAGGATGCCCCAACATGTTTTTTTGGGGTTTTATATAAGAAGAAGAGGGTCCCCAGACCACGTTTTGACTTGTTCTGAATACCCCCCCTGTAGAAGCACAGGCCCGACCTGAGCGCAGTGCGGGAGAGCAGCTCTCCAAGGTGGTTGCCCCTGCATCCCCTTCCCCTGCGGCCCCTCCTCGGCCGCTCTCGCTGGGCGCGCCCCGCCCGCGGCGTGCCGGCGTGGCCTTCCGGGGGCCCTGTGGCAGCCTTGTCGTCCGCCCTCTTTCCGCGCGGGCTTCGCCGCCTGCCGCCGGCCCCCTTCTCTTGAGAACGGGACTTGCCAGGGCTGTGCTTCGGCACGAACCAAATCGGTACGGGAAGAATGGGTACAGTGCCCAACAGCAGGCTTCCCCCCACTGGCCTGCCGCCTACTGGAGATCGAGAACTCCTGACGACCTGGGGACGGAGTTGTCCTGGCTCCCCGCGTCCCGCCTGGTGCTCCTCTCCAGGGCGGCGGCGCGAGGTCGCGAAGACGATGTCGGGAGCCTCGAGGCGGGGTCAGTGCAAACGGGGGTCAGCCATAGCGCCAGTGCTTGCAGGATCCAGCAGAGCCACTGATCTGGGCCAGCGCGCAGGATCCTGCCGGACATTGCCGGATCCTGCAACGCCAGACTGACCCCGGTTTGTGCTGATCCGGGTCAGTGCGTCCCGATCACGGCGCTTCGCTCATTGCGTCGCGCGAATTCGATTACGGCCTGATCGCGCCGGGCATCGACCCCAGCGGCGGCTCGCTCTCGGCTGGCAATCTTCGTCATCCCCCTCCTCGCCCTCCTCGCTGTCCCTCCTCGCCCTCCTCATCTTGCTCCCCCCCTCGCCCTCCTCCTCGTCCTCCCTGTCCTCGTTCTTCCCCTCCTCCTCGATTAGGTGCTGTCCTTCTAGCGACCGTTCAAGGATGCACCATCCCTGCGGTGTCAGAAGCCCAACGCCGACGCCAGCGCGACGCGGGCCTGTCTTGGGTGGCATGGGTCGTCGGCCGGCCGCGCCGAGCGTGGCCCTTCGCATTCTTGCTGGTTCCCGAGGCGGAGGCGCGCGCCCAGGCGCTCTCCAAGGCGCTGGAAGCCAGGCTCCCCGGGGGGGCTGGCCAGTTAGAGGAGGAAAAGGTATCGACACCGCTGCCCTCCCTTCGCTTTCGCCTGTTTGGACCTCCCGGGAGACCTTCCTCGCCACCGCTGGATTCGCCTCGGGCTTCCGGTCAGAACGCACCCTGGGAGAGGTCCAGGGAGTAGCTGTATTGGTGTATTTGAGTTTCCCAGTCAGAGCCCCGAATCATCATGGCTGGGGGCGGTCAGGGGTAGCTACACATTCATGCTTCGCGGACCCAGGCTGGAGTTGCCCCAGACTGGAGTTATCCCAGATCGTTCCCAGATCATGGGGGCTGGGGGCAGTCAGGGGTAGCTATTGGTTCGTACGTCGTGGACCCAAAAAGGAGTTACCCTGGGCTGGAATTATCCCAGAAAATTCCAGCTTGCAAGCTGGGCCCATGCCAAGATCTAGGCCTCCAAGATGATGTCCGAGTGGATGGGGTCGGAGGATCGCGTCGCATCGCCGATGCATCGGTGATGCGGCTCGATGCGGAGCACGATTTTCGCCACGCCGACGGCGGCGATGCATCGCCGACGCCTCCGATGCATCGCCGATGCATCGGAAGAGTCGAACAACACAAAAACTTCATCATTACACATTATTTCTCAGAGGTTAGCGCGGATGTCTCGGAGGTTCCTTGGGGGGCTGGTCAGAGCCCCGAATCATCGGGATTAGGGGCAGTCAGGGTAACTGCAGATTCGTGCCTCGCGGGCACAGACTGGAGTTATCCCGGATAATTCGGGCGTCCAACCTCTCCCGAATCATCGGGGCTGGGGGCGGTCAGGGGTAGTTACAGATTCGTGCCTCGCGGGCCCAGACTGGAGTTACACCGAACCAGAGTTCTCCCGGATAAATCGGGCGTCCAACCAATTCCGAATCATTGGGGCTGGGGGCAGTCAGGGATAGCTACTGATTCGTGCGTCGGGGCCCAGACAGGAGTTGCCTTGAACCGGAGTTATCCTGGGTAACTCGGGCATCCAACCATTCCCGACGCATCGGGGCTGGGGGCAGTCAGGGGTAGCTATTGGTTCGTACGTCGGGGACCCAAACAGAAGTTTCCCCAGGCTCGAGTTATCCCAGAGAATTCGAGTTTCCAAGTTGGGCCCATGCCAAGATCTAGGCCTCCAAGATGATGTCCGAGTGGATGGGGTCGGAGGATCGCGTCGCATCGCCGATGCATCGGTGATGCGGCTCGATGCGGAGCCCAATGTCTCCACGCCGACGGCGGCGATGCATCACCGATGCATCGCCGATGCATAACCGCCCATACATCTGCGATGCATCGATGCGAGTCGAACAACAAACAAACTGCAGAAACATGACTTCTCGGAGGTCCGCGCGGAGTTCCTGGATCGGCGCTGCGGCGTCCCTGGTGGCGCCTCTGGTGCCGCCACGGTGCGCTCCGCGCGCCAGGGAAGGGGGCCCAGCGCGGGTCCCCAACAAAAATTGCGCGGGCCTCCGATAAGTTATGTTTGACGGGTGTTCGGTGTGGGCTGCGCACTAGGCAATCCACAAGTCCGGGGAGGTGCAGGCTCATGAGCAGGAGAAGGAGGCAGCAGTGCAGCCATGAGCCCCCCCCGCATCCTTTGTCAGGATAGACGAGCTCGGCAACCCGGCGGAGCTGCGGGGTGACATAGAGAGCCTGCAGAAGGATTTGGGCCAGCTGAAGACCCAGGGCGCAGGGTCGGCTGACCTGCTGGGCGACGTGGATCTCAGACTGCTGAAGGCACAGCCTGCGCAGTTGACCGAGCTGCGAGGCGACGTGGAGAGTCTGCACGCGGATCTCAGACTGCTGAAGGCACAGCCTGTGCAGTCGACTGAGCTGCGAGGCGACGTGGAGAGCCTGCGGGCGGCCCTCGAAGAATTGAGATCCTCCAGTTCGAAGGCGTCGGCGGCCGCAGAACTCGGGGGCGAGCGGCAGCAGCGACTCGTGGACGAGCTTGACGCACTGAAGGGCGAGGTCGGGCGCATCGCGGAGCGGCAGAGCACGCTATGCACGCAGAGCCCGCAGCCAGTACTGAGCGAGGCCTCCGAGCTCAGGCGCGACCTCGATGCGACGAGGGCTGCGGCTGTCGAGGGGAGAAGCACGTGGACCATGACCAAGATGCCGCGGGATCTGGGGGGGGGGGGGTCGGCAGTTTTGCTCAGTTCTCAGCGGTCTGCCAGCCTCGGGACGCTCTCCGGCGGCTGCGCCACGCCGAGGGCGTTCCACAAGGGCTCCCTCGAGGGCGCGAAGTTATTCGCGCTTCGCGCTTCGCGGTCCTCGTTCCTTCTCCCCCTCCTCCTCGTCCTCCAATTCTCCCTTTGGGAGGGCGGCGCGAGAGCGCGAAGTTATTCGCGCTTCGCGCTTCGCGCAGCGCGAAGCGCGAAGTTGGGAGCCCTAGGGTTCGGCAGTTTTGTTCAGTTCTCAGCGGTCTGCCAGCCTCGGGACGCTCTCCGGCGGCTGCGCCACGCCGAGGGCGTTCCACCGGTGCCCGGCCTGGAGCGCCCCGAACGGCCGCCGGGGGCCCGAGGTATGTCAGGAGGGAAAAAAACACACAGACACAATTAATCCTCGATTCCCAGGAAAATATGGGAAAATATGGGAATTGGGGGAGAAGACAAAAACCCAGAAAATATGGGAAAATATGGGGACTAATTTTATTTGTGTGTATTTATTTGTGTGTCCTAATTTCCCTTTAGTATGGCCCCTAGAACAGCCAGGGGCCCCCAAACGAGGCGGTGACCACACCGTGCGGTGAGTCGGTGGGGATTCGGGCTCACCGCACGGTTTTGGGGCTCGGGTCGTCTTCCGAGGACGTCTCGGGCGACTGGGGCCCCCCAGGGTCCCAAAACCGTGCGGTGACGGACCGTGCGGTGAGGTCTCGGGGGATTTCGAGGTCACCGCACGGTCCGTCACCGCACCGTTTCGGGTTTCCAAAGAACAGCCAGGGGCTGTGGACGCCGACCTCGGTCATGGTCGACGGTGACCAAGATGGGCGGGGGCCAAGACTGGACTGTCAGTGGCGTTTCCGCGTTCAGTCTCGGTCATGTCATGGTCCTCGTTTCCTTCCTCCCTGCAGGGGCAGGGGCGGGGGGGGACATGCTGAGAGGGAGGACGCACAGAACCCCAATCGCCGAGAAAGGGGATGATGGCCCGCACCGCCCAACAGCGTGCAGCTTCGCTGTCGGGGGCTTATCGCCGTTCCATCGGCGATGCATCCCCAAGTCCAGGTCGAGGGTGCCCCCCCTTCCCTGAGCCTGTGTGGCCCCCTGATTTTGCCCCTCACCTCCAGGTTGCGAAGCTGGAGGCGGCCTCCGTCGGCTGCGTCGCTGGCGCCGCGCTGAAGGCCGAGGACCAGCAGATGCTCGAGAACCTGTTGCGGGTGGCGCAGGGCGACGAGGAGGCCGAGAGCGAAGCTCACGGGCGCCTCCTCGAGGCGCTCGACAGGTTCTGCGTCAAGCTCGCGGCTGCGGAGAAGGCTCTGTGAGGTGTTCAGGGGCAATCGAGGTCCGAGGTTTTCGGGCGTTCTCGTGACTTCTCGGCGGCTCTCCAGCCTCGTGATGCGTTCCAGCAGCTGCGCCTCGCCGAGAGAGTTCCGGGGGTGCCCGGATCGCCCTAATCGGCAGCCGATGAGCCGAGTTACCGTCCGCAAACCAGGGGGCAACAACGTTCGGAGGCTCAGGGGAAGATGCATTGGCACCCAATCGCCCATGGATCTCCGAGGGGGGCCTGATGGCCCACTCCGCCCAGGGCCGTACGGATTTACTATCGGGGGCCTATCGCCGATCGATGTGTCGGCGATGTTTTTTTCGGCGAGGACCATCGAGGAGCATTTTTTCATCTCGTGAAAAATATTCCCACGGAGCCGACGTCCGAGCGATTGATGGCAAGGGTCGATGCTCGCCCTCCCTGAGCTCGCCCCCCCCCACCTGTTGCCCCCAGGTGGAGCTGCGCGGGAGCCTCTCCGCGTCTGGCGGCCAGCGTTGGCGCCGGCGCGGACCCGGAGCCCGAGGGCAAAAGTCGCCACCGCGAAGTGTCAATCATCTCTCCGACATTTGGCCGCTGTTTAATGTACTGTTTTTCGCCGACCAGCGCGGGCCCTTGGCCCTTTCCCCCCTTCCCCCCCCTCCGTAAACCAAATTTTGGCTGCTCTTGGCAGCTGCTTGTGCCGACTGTCGGGGCCCCTTCCTTCCAGCTTGCTTGCGCGACTGATCGGAAACAGATTCACTGAGCTCGTTGGCAGCGAACGCAATCTGTGTTTCAGGGGCGATGGAGGAAGGGGCAGTGCTCGTAGGGTATTAGCAAACCTAAGCAGTCCAATATTTGTTAAAGCAAGCCTGATATCCGAACCTCTTGCGAATCGGGGTCGTGGGGATTGCTATTGACGGATCAAGCGCGCCAGCCGAGCGTACCGGGAGTTGGCCCTGGAAACAACGCTGCCACTCAGCGACTTCTAATGTCAA
>CAUYUJ010014950.1:553823-568823 GCA_963575745.1 Prorocentrum cordatum | reverse complement strand
CATAGCATAGCGCAGCATAGCATAGCATGGCATAGCATAGCATAGCATCAAAGCAAAGGCACAACAACTGCATCAACAGCAAGGCAAAGCACAAGCAACGCAAAACAAAGCAAAGCAAAAGCAACAGCAAAGCAAAGGAAAGGCAAAGCAAAAACAATGTGCGACAGGTGCCGAGCTAGCCTCGATGGCCGGACCGGAGCCCCCGCAAGCAGTGCTGAACAGCCTGCAGCTCTTGCAGGAGCCGCGAGCAGTGTTGAACCTAGTGCAAGCAGTGCTGAACAGCCTGCAGCACTTGCAGGAGCCGCGAGGAGTGCTGAACAGCCTGCTGTCGCTGGGTGCACAGCAAAGCAAGACAAAGCAAAGCGCAGCATAGCATAGCTTAGCTTAGCTTAGCATAGCACAGCGCAGCATAGCATAGCATAGCCCAGCATAGCATAGTTTTTATTTTTCGTCGAAAATCCCCCTGTAGGGACAGACCCGACTTAATGCTAATCGCCTCAAACATGGCATTGCGAGGGTACGCAGGCACTGCGATGGTACGCAGGGTACCCCAACAAATAGTCTGGGGACTATGTTTTGAGTATTTGTTTGGCCTTTTGGGGGTACGTTTGAGGGTATCTTTTTTTCCGTCGAAAATCCCCCTGTAGGGGAGCACGCCCGACTTAGGGGTATGCAGGGCTCTCCCACGCTGTGCTATTGCCGTCTCCCGCGCCGGGCGGGCTCCGCAGGCGAGGCCTTCCACGCGAAGGGGAGCTCCGCCTCCTGTGCCGCCTCCGTCGCCTGAGGGGCAACGCTAGCAAGGGCTCCCAGCTTCGCGCTGCGCGCGAAGCGCGCATCACGTCGCGCTCTCGCGCCGCCTCCCTGGGGAGGAAGAGGATGGAGAGGAGGGGTCGGAGCCGAGCCGCGAAGCGCAGAGCGCGAACAACTTCGCGCCCTCGAGGGCGCCCTTGACGATAGGGGGGGGAATGGCATGGGTGGGGGGGAGGCATCGACCTGGATTCGGCGGTACGTCGCCGATAGAGCGGCGATGGGCCCCCGATAGCGAATCCGCACCCTCCTGGGCAGGTTGGGGCTATCGAGCCCCTGTGGGCGATCCTGAGCGATTGGGGGTCGACGCGTCCCCCCGTGCAGGGCAGTTTTTAATACATAGGATGTTTAAAATTGTATGACTTTTCATACATGATTAATTCATGAATGAATTCATGCATGAACTCATCGTTCCCTACCGAGGCTCTGCCTAGAAGGGTTCTTATTCTGTTGGCTTAAAGGGGCCGGGCAGTGGAAAGCGCCCCGGGCGGTTCCCCCGGTTGCGCTCCGGGGCGGTTCCCCCAGTCCCCTGGGAGTTTTAGCTTTAGTTTTAGCTTAGCTTTAGCTTAGCTTTACCTTAGATTTAGCTTAGCTTTAGCTTAGCTTTAGCATAGCTTTAGCTTAGCTTTAGCATAGCTTTAGCTTAGCTTTAGCTTAGCTTTAGCTTAGCTTTAGCTTAGCTTTACTGTTACTACTAATGCTGCTTTCCTAGGGGCTCCAACTCCTAGGTAGGATCGCACTGGGATAATTTTCCTCTTCGTTCTCTTCCAACGCGCTCCTTGCCCACCCCTCCGTCCGCGCACGTGCCTTGAGCCATGATGCGCCAGCTTCTCTTCCTGCCGCCCCCTCTTCGGCGCATGCAAAGGAGGGCGCTGTCCCCGTGGCTGCCCGACGACGACGGCGAGGTGCCCGCGAAAGGCTGCTGCGTCGCCGACAGCAGCAGCGACGAGGTCAGGGGCACCGAGAGAAGGGGACAATCGCACGGGGCTGGGACAAGGCAAATTCCGTTCCAGAGCGTTCCGGAACGCTCTCAGAGCGCTCCGGTACGCTCTGAGAAGGCTGTGGCGCCCGAGACATCCTCCAGAGCCTTCTGAGAAGTTTTCGAGGCCTTCTCCGAAGGCAACAAAAACTTCTCAGAAGGCGCGAGGGCTTCGGAGGAGTCTCCCGCCGCCTTCTGAGGAGGCCTTCCCCTGCTCGTTCCCCCCCTCGCTCGCCGCCGAAGAGCCCCCAGGAGGACAGGCCCGACCTACGACGAGGCTCCGGGGGGGGGGGGGCGAGCGAGCAGCGGCCCTCCGCAGCCCACCTCCCCGCGCAGGCCGGGGACCCCGGGCGTGCCACACAGCCTGCTCCGGAGAGCGGGCTGCGTCGCGAACTCCAGGTCGGGCCTGTCCTCCTACAGGGGGAGCTTGGAATGAGAACAAGCAGTAGCCAAAGCACGCTCACAGACAGTCGGACTTTATCGAAAAGTCGTCCTCGTTCTATTTTTTTTTTTTTTTTTATATTTTCGAGTACTCCTCGCGTGGAGGGACGTGCCCGACCCAGCTCTAAGTCGAGAGCCTGACGATCCATCGACCGGCGATGCACGGCCAGTTCCGGGGCGATCCCTCCCCCCTCCCCCCCGATCGTGGGCGACCAAAAGCCGGAGGCGGAAAAGGTACCCATACTTCTACCCCTCCTGGGCCTCCTGGGCCTCCGTCGCCACCGCTGGGTTTCCCTCGAAATCCAGGGAGAGGTCTGGGGAGTAGCGGTATCGGTACCTATTAGTTTCCCCAATGATGGGGGTGACGACCAGGGGGAGGTGGATATCATGGCGGGGGCCACGATTTCCCCCCAGATTTCATGGCGCCTCTTCTCCTTCTTCTTCTTCTTCTTCTTCGTCTTATTCTTTCAATGCGTCCCTGGCCCCCCCCCGGGCCGCGCACATGTCGCCGACAATGATTCGCGCCCTCCCCCCCCCCCTCCTAGACGCCCCCAGCATGGCCCCCCCCGACCCGAGCCAGTCCCCCCCTGCCCGTCGGATGTTGAAAGTAGGTATTTGGGGATTTCCAGATCCCAACCTATTTTAGCCGCCTTCCTACTCAAGGGTCGAGTGGTTCTCCCTCTTACCTCTACTTCAGGGGGCGGGCGGAAACCCAGCCCACTTCCAACGGCTCCCTGCTTCATGCCTCTACCCACTTCTTCCGACCGACGGGTGCCGTTCCCCCGCCGAGGAGGATGACGAATGGACAGGGGAGCATGACAACGGGGACTCCAGCAGCACTGAGTCGGCGGACGGGCCGGACAATCTCCGGCTCCTGTCCAAGACAGTCGACGGCGCGTTGGACGGCGCGCTGTCCCACACACTGGTTGGCGACATTCGCCGCGATGATGGGCATGCCACCTACGTGCTGGTGTTCACCCGGGCGGCTGAGCCAGGGCCCGGCGTCGTGGACCGCGGCGAGGTCATCACCGACCCGCTGGATAGCGCCAGGAGGATTTTCAAGAAGCAGGTCAGGAGGGGAAAAGCCACACAGACACAATTAATCGTCGACTCCCCAGGAAGATATTGGAAAATATGGGAAGTGGGGGGGGGAGACGAAAATATGGGGAACCCTGGGAACAAACAGTGTCTATTTATTTGTGTGTCCCTGGGCCCCAGAGAGAGAGAAGCATCCACGGAGGAGAGAGAGAGAGAGAAGCATCCACGGGCACTTTCGAGGGTCCAGCGCGGAAATCTTGGACCTGGCCTGGGCCCAGGCCCTCCCTGGCGCGCGAGGCAACGCTAGGACTAAGTCGGGCATGTCCCTCTACAGCAGGAGTAGTGGAATATTCAAAAATAGCCAAATGATCGCGTGGGGACGATTTTTGATATATTTTGGCATGTTGTTGAACATGTTTTGAGTATGTATCATTTGTCTGCCAAAATCCGCCTGTAGGAGGACATGCCCGACCTAACGCTAGGGGGAGAGGGGAGATCGAGCAGTGGCGAAGCGTCCTGGCCTGCCCGTAGGCCCACCAGAGGATGTTCTGAGAACCTCTTGTGGTATGCACGAGATGTTCTCAGAGCATTCCTGGCCGAGACTGTCTTCGTTTGATTTAGTGCATCGGGTCTACGTTCTGATAGCATTGTTTTAATCATTCGATTGCTGTGGTAGGCCTATAGGAATGTCGGGACGATCGGGCCCTGCTCAAAGGAGAGGCTAAGGAGGGGGGAGCGCAGCGACCCCCAGTCGCCCATTCGCCGCCGCCGGCGGGTCTGACAGCCCACCGGGGGACCATCGGCTTCGCTACCGGGGGCCGATCGCCAAAACTACATCGGCGAGGCATCGCCGATCGGGGAAACGTAAGTCAGGAGGGAAAGAAACACACATACCCAATTAATCGTCGATTCCCGAGAAAATATGGGAAAACATGGGAAGTGGGGGGGAAGACAACAATCCAGAAAATATAGGAAAATATAGGGAATCTTGTTATTTGTGTGTATTTATTTGTGTCCTGGGGCCCCTTCAGTAAGACTCGAGTAAGCCAGAACTCGGGGTTTCCGAAGTTTTTGACGAGCGCGTCCTGGATATTGACGGTCCCGTTTTCGTGGGACGTTTGCAGGAGGAGTTCGCGTCAAATTTCAGGTTGGGTCTCGGCATGTTCATGGCGGCCCTGTCAGGCCAATCCGAGTCCCCCGTGCCCGAGTCTTGCGTCTCCCCGAGCCGAGTCCACGGCAGTGTTTCCCCCCCTGAGCCGGTTCCCCTAACATTCCCCCTCATGCCAGGGGGTCAGATGCCGATCCAAGAAATCTGTTCCGACCTTCGTAAGTTTGTGTTTTATGCATGTTTTCCTGAAAGGATCAGGAGATCGAGAGGCTCGGCGTCGAGCCCATGCTCGCCGAGGAGTACCACTGTATAGTGAGGCGGAAGATCGAGGACATCCTTCTCAGGATCCAGGCCTCCCGAATGCGGCTAGAGCAGATGTGTCGGAGCATCGCCGCATCGCCGATGCATCGGACATGCTGTGCGATCCGGAGTCCTATTTTTTTGCAGTGCGATCCTCCGGCCCCGTCTATTCTGATTCCATTTACGAGGCCTCCGCAGGAGCGGCTTCATTTGCAGCTGCTTCCCCAGCGTGGACGGCGACGAGACTTTCTTGAAGATCTACCTGGATCCCGACGGTGACGTGGTCCGCGCGCTGGCCGAGCAATTCGAGTACAACGTACGCCTGAGCAAGGCCTGCTACCAGTCCACCAAGCGGATCACCAACGTCGAGGGTTCCTTGTGTTTCGCCTACACTCCGTTCACCATGGACTTGTACCGGCGCGGCAAGCTGCAGCCCTTCCGTCGAGTGGACGTGATCCGCATCGCCCGCCGGCATCTATCCAGCCTCATCGACTTGGAGGAGTTGTACGAGCAGGGATTCATCTCGACGCACTTCGCGGTGGCAACGTCGGAGGAGCAGAGTAGCCTCAAGGCGCACTGGACGCACCCGCTGAGGTTCCGCAGGGCGCTCCTGCCCCAGCAGGTCGGAGACTACTTCGGGGAGAAGGTCGGCTTCTTCTTTCACTTCTTCGCCTTCTTCGTCAGGGCTATCGCCATTCTGGGCGCACTCGCGTTCTGCTTCTTCTGCTTGTTCAACTTCGTGAATCTCGACCGATTTCAGGAGAATCGCTGCAGGATGGTACTTGGTGCGGTGGTTGTCTTCTGGGCCCTCCTCTTCGAGGTCCGCTTTAATCGCAGCAGCTCAAGGTTGGCGCAGTTGTGGGGCATGAGCGCCTGGAATGTAGAACGCCTGATGGCAAGCAGAGACAGCAACTTGAAGACGTTTGACGAGAAGCTGGTCGGCAGGTTCTCGAAGACGGGAAAAAACAAGTCGAGCAATAATCATTGCATTAAGCATCGATTGCGCGGATTTCTTGGATCGGCGCTGGACCCCCCTGGCGGCGCCCCATGCGCCGTGCGCTCCCCACGCCAGGGAGGGGGCCCAGCGCAGATCCACGAAACCCGCGCTGTCCCTCGAAAGTTTATGTCCATGTCGTTTTGTCTTCGTTTAGGTCCAGGGAGCGCTTCGGCAACGTCGCGGCGGCCTTCTGTACGGTGTCGTACTGCACCATGTTCATCATCGGCGTCGCTGCCATGAAGATGAATGCGAGTGTATTGGGCCAGGGTGCTATGGACTGGGCAATTTCCCTTGTGGTAATGGTAGCGAAGTGGCTGTGGGGTAAAATTGCACCTGTTCTCACTCGGTGGGAGAACCACAAGACGCAGCAGCGCTTCGACGATGAGCTCTTTCTCAGGTTGGCGACCTTCAAGACTTTCTTCGTTCTCTGGCCTGCGTTGAGCATATTCTTGTTCGACAAGATCACGATGGCCTACTGCGGAGACAGCTTCCTGGCGGCGGTGGAGGCAGCGTACGGGCCCCTGTCTGAGCAGGGTCGCGCCGACGGGTACGTCCAGTGGCCTCAGGGACCGCACGCTGGAGAGGCGGGCATGCTCAACGAGTCCACCTTCGAGGAGAAGCTGAGCATGTACTCGCTGACTAGTGCCGAGATCGCCTTTCGGGATCTGTCCTTGGATAGGCTCTTGCATGAGGACAAGTACAGTGGGGATGAAGCTTGCCTGGCCTTTTGTCTTCCGCTGACGGAGTGCTACCAGGTTCCTTCTCGCAGATCTGCTGTGGATTGTCTGACGAATTGTCATGCTGACCTTCATAGTATGATCGTCGCTCAGTTCGTCACGCACGTTGCTGTGACACTAGCGCTTCTACTATATCCCATGGCTCGAGTTGAGTACGATATCAAACAAGAGGTCTCAGCGGCAGCACAACATGTACAGAAGGGCGGCGCATCGCCTACTGAGGTTGGGTATAGCGTGTTACAGGTGCAAGCGAAGTGCCATCTGTATGCCAAATATGAGTACCAATCGTTTGGAGGGTCTTTTGTAGAGGACACCATGGAACTGATTCTTGGTTTCGTGTATATATCGGTCTTCGGAATGGTGAGCCCCGCAATGGTCGTGATCGCGGCCGCTGTGACGATGGTTGAATACAAACTGCTCCAGACGCGCATGATTTTCGTCACGGGCCGTCCGTACCCCGAGATAGCTGCCGACATTGGCAGCAGCAAGAAGATGATTGTGTTGATCGGAACCGTCGGGGTCTTCATTAACGGCTACCTCCTGGCGTTCGTCATGGGCCCGGCGCGGTCACGGATTTCAAGGGAGGAATAAAGCACCCCGACCCTTACAAACATGGCGTGCGCTAAACAGTCCTGGGCGTCTGCTACCCAGTTCTGCCCTGGCCGATTCCTTTATTTTCCTTCCCTAGATACGTGTTCAGAGGGAGGAGGAGGAGGAGGAGAAGGAGGAGGAGGAGGAGGAGAAGCAGGAGGAGGAGGACGAGGAGTTCTTGAGGGCTTCGCCTGTAGGTGTTTTCTTTGGGGTGTTTTTTTCTAGGCCGCCCGAGGAGGCGCGCAGATGATCGCGCTGCGCGCGTCGCTGTCTGGGCCAGAGCGGCTGCCCTTCTCCATGGGGGCGGCGCGAGCGCGCGAGGGCGCGAAGGTAATCTCAGGCGATCGCAAGCATGGATCAAGGGGGCGTGGATTAACGTCGGGTCCCGCTTCCATGGGAAATCATTGACTTCCGCCGCCGAAAGAGGCCGCACTGGCCGCATTTTGGGGGAGGGCACCTCCCCCGATCCCTGGATTCGGCGACCGTGCGCCAAATGCACGGATCGCTGATCTATGTATGTGCGCCCCCGGTAATCGCGCGTCGCGCATTCTTGATGCACGAAATTCGGTGACCTAGGTTGTTTCACCCTCTAGGACTTTCAACCAGAAGTTTACAATCTTCCTGTGCTTCGGCGCCGGCAGCCTGTTCCTGCGCACGATGCTGCACAACGTGCTGGCCGGCGACCCTCGGGACGTGCGCAGGATAGACGACCACAACAATGACGTGCTGGCGAAGTTCCGGCCCGTCGAGATCGGCATGGAGTTCGTGCAGGGCACCCAGCGAACAAACAAAACGCACAGCCATAAGTCTTCGGAGGTCCAAGCGGATCTCTTGGGTCGGAGCTGGACCCCCCCCACCCTGCAAAGCCCGCGCGGACCTCCGAAAGTGCATAGTCATTCAGGAGGGAAAAATGGACACAGACACAAATTAACGCCGATTCCCAGGAGCACATGGGAAGTGAATGGGAGGGACGACGAAAATCAAGATGGACAAAATACAGGGAGTCTTGGGATTGGCTTATGTTTGTTTGTGTGCCCCTGGGCTCCGCCACTCATGCCGTCCCGCCTCCTCCCAGGCAAGCACGGCGTCCGCGTCGACCTTGGACTCTGAGCGGCAGCCGAGCCGCCTGGGCGGGTGGGCCGCCTTCGGCTCGGGGCCTTCACGTCACGGGGGCCAGCGCTAACGCGGGCCAGCCAGTCCCTTCCGATTCCTTTTGGCTGACCCCAGGCTTGGGAGGCACGTGGAGCTGATTGGGGAGCTCCTTTGCGGCTGGTCAGAGTTCTCGACTTGGCCTTGGTTAACCCGGGTCAGCGTTGACCCGGGGGGGGCGGGGACGCGCGGGGCGGGCGGGGTGCTTCGAGTTGCCTCGAAGCGGCGTGCCCTCGCGACAGCCATGGTCAACACGCCAGGCTTCGATGCCAACGATCTAGTGTCGCATTCCCCGCGTCGCCCGCTCGGTGGGCAGCGGCGCAGCGCTGACCTCGGCCAGGGCGTCCCTGGCATGCCCGCCAGCCTCCGCCGGCGCGAGCCAGCCCCCGGCGGGCCTGCCGAGGCCAGCCGGGGGCCGGCCCGCCAGCGGGACTTCGGACCGCCGCCTCCGGCCAGCGACGAGGGCGACCACGGCGTGGGCGCCGTCGCCGTCCGCCTCGCTGTTTCCGTAGGCCTCCTGGGACTCCTCCTCCTCCTCTTCCTCCTTCCACTGTTTCTGGGGGGCACCCCTACACAAACGGCTCCATAGTATCGTATATGTTTCCAAGCATCACGCCCTGTTTGCCCTGAGATTTCAATGCTTGGGGCGTTTTGCATTCATTAGTGATCGAGGTGGGTTCGGAATGAGAGGGTACGAAGACCGACAGCAGCCCCTGTTCATAATTAGTGTTCTTGCTCGGGCTCGCTTGGCCCGGTGTCTGCGTGAGGTACGGTGTTCGGCACCTTGCGTCCGCTGCACCACGCCGCGATGCCGTGGGTTTTTCGGGAGTTCGCCGCCGGTGGTTAGGAACAGGTCGTTCCATAGCGATGCGGGCTCAACCAGCCGACTGACGTTGCTTTTGCCACTGGTGGTCAGGGGATCGAGTCTCCAAGCGATGCCGTCTCAATGAGCTGGCAGCCTCGCGAAGAATTTTGTTGCCACCCCGAGTTAGGGTGGTCCAAGCGATGCCGTCTCAATGAGCCAGCAGCCTCGCGAAGTTCTCTGGTGATAAGATTTGAGTCACAGTGCGTGACGCCGAAATTGAATTCGTAAATGAAGCAGCCAATCGAAGACGCCTACGGCGAATCACCGCCGCCCCCCCCTGCCTTTTTGGAAGCGCCTGCGTGGCCGAAAGTTGGGTTTGAGCTTGGCCAAGCTATCGGGCCACGCGTTCCCCGAGTAGGTTTCGAAAGTTTTCGGGGAACACGGAGTCGGGCGAGCTATCGGACCAGGTGGTTAGTGTAAGGCCACCTTGAGGCCATCGGTGGCCGTCTTGGGTGCATCTCGGGGCCATCTTCGCTGTCTCGGAGGCCTTCTTGGCCGTCTTGGAGGCATCTTGGAGGCCATCTTGGCCGTCTTGGAGGCCATCTTTGGCGTTATCGGGGCCATCTCGGGCCGTCTGTTGTGGGCCTCTTGGGTTGTCATGGCGCCATCTTGGAGGCCTCTTGGGCGCTCTTGGGACGATGTTGGGGGCCTCTTGGGCTGTCTTGGCCGTCGGAGAGCTGATAGAACGAAAATGCCACATTCTTTCAACAACCTAAGGGAAATCAATGATTTGTGCCCTTTCGGGCCTTCCTGGAGGACGTCTACGTTGGAAACGCCATGAGGTTGCATTGGGAGAGCGGTATTGAATAGGAATCAAATGACTCATGCGAAATATATCCTATGCGTGGATGTCTTTCCTCATCCCGTCACGAGTCCAGGCCGTCGATGTTAGATCGCTTCCGTGGGTTTTTTAGGCTCAAGAATTGCACCAAGGCAGTGCGTATGGATTACTGGCTCCCTGCCGCCCAGTACATTTGGCAGGGAGCGTTCGCCTATCTCCTGGGCAGCAACCTGCAGAGGTGCCCACCAGTCCACGTTCCTTCTTGCCCCGCCATACCGAGCTGTGTGTGCCCGCCTTGTCCTGGCTGTCCGACGTGTCCCGTTGGCTCCCCCGCTCCCGCCACGCCCTCGGCGAACGGCGGGGGGAGCAGCGAACCAAGACAGCCCTCCTCCGTCTGGTCTGTGGTGCTGGTGAACGAGGTTTTCCTGCTGGTCCTGGCGCTGGCCTACGGCGCTCTGTCGTGGAACCGTGTCGTGCTGATGTGCTGCCGCCGCAGGACTGGCCGTGCAGAACGTGGGCCCAGTGGGAGCAACACTTCATGGGATGCTCCAGGGAGCGTCGGTGCACTACGAAGGAGAGCGGATGTGGCACCAGCGTCTGATCCAGGGCGACGGTGGTGGACTCGACTGGAGAGTCATTAAATGGATGGTGCTCCTCGGTGCGGTGGTCAATGACATCTATGAGGAAGGCTACTCACGCCAGGGGAGAGACATCGCTGCGGTGAGGTTCGCATCAGATCGAGCTGCTCTCCCTCGAGGTTCGCATCAGATCACTCAACGCGGATTTAGGAGTTAGGGGGGTTAAGCTTTGGGGGTACTCGGGGGACGCGTATGTGCCGAGAAGAGGAATTGAGCATAAGGAATTATTTGGCAGCGTGGACTCACGTGGACCCCAAACAGTGCGCGATTGCACCCTGGATGCGTAACCAACGTGTGTGGTGCAAGATCCGCGCTGCAAGCGATGTAGTGAAGCAGACGTATCGCAAGCTGGGTCGTGCAACCTGTGGTGTGCCAGCCACGTCCCCACCCAGGGGCCCCTTCCTCGATACATAGCCGCCTCCGGCGCCAGGAGGCGCCGGGAAAATCAGCTACGCGAGCTGATTCTGAACCCCCCCCTTTGCTATCCCCCCCTTTCGCCCGACCCGACAGGCCCCGGCGGACGCGGGCAGCGCCCACGAGGCGCCCACGAGGCGCCCACGGGGCCGGCAGAGGGGCGACGCCGCGGCGGGCCAGGCTGGCGCACGGGGCGCCCGTGTCTGGCCTGCGGCACGTCGGCGGGCCGAAGCGATTGCCCAAGGGTTCCCACGGGGGACCTCCACGGGCCACGCGCATCGCGTAGAGACGGGCCTGGTCCCCCGACGGGGGGATTCTGGGCGAAGAATCAGAGATACTCAGAACTTCGTCCCAGGATGCCCCAACATGTTTTTTGGGGGTTTTATATAAGAAGAAGAGGGTCCCCAGACCACGTTTTGACTTGTTCTGAATACCCCCCCTGTAGAAGCACAGGCCCGACCTGAGCGCAGTGCGGGAGAGCAGCTCTCCAAGGTGGTTGCCCCTGCATCCCCTTCCCCTGCGGCCCCTCCTCGGCCGCTCTCGCTGGGCGCGCCCCGCCCGCGGCGTGCCGGCGTGGCCTTCCGGGGGCCCTGTGGCAGCCTTGTCGTCCGCCCTCTTTCCGCGCGGGCTTCGCCGCCTGCCGCCGGCCCCCTTCTCTTGAGAACGGGACTTGCCAGGGCTGTGCTTCGGCACGAACCAAATCGGTACGGGAAGAATGGGTACAGTGCCCAACAGCAGGCTTCCCCCCACTGGCCTGCCGCCTACTGGAGATCGAGAACTCCTGACGACCTGGGGACGGAGTTGTCCTGGCTCCCCGCGTCCCGCCTGGTGCTCCTCTCCAGGGCGGCGGCGCGAGGTCGCGAAGACGATGTCGGGAGCCTCGAGGCGGGGTCAGTGCAAACGGGGGTCAGCCATAGCGCCAGTGCTTGCAGGATCCAGCAGAGCCACTGATCTGGGCCAGCGCGCAGGATCCTGCCGGACATTGCCGGATCCTGCAACGCCAGACTGACCCCGGTTTGTGCTGATCCGGGTCAGTGCGTCCCGATCACGGCGCTTCGCTCATTGCGTCGCGCGAATTCGATTACGGCCTGATCGCGCCGGGCATCGACCCCAGCGGCGGCTCGCTCTCGGCTGGCAATCTTCGTCATCCCCCTCCTCGCCCTCCTCGCTGTCCCTCCTCGCCCTCCTCATCTTGCTCCCCCCCTCGCCCTCCTCCTCGTCCTCCCTGTCCTCGTTCTTCCCCTCCTCCTCGATTAGGTGCTGTCCTTCTAGCGACCGTTCAAGGATGCACCATCCCTGCGGTGTCAGAAGCCCAACGCCGACGCCAGCGCGACGCGGGCCTGTCTTGGGTGGCATGGGTCGTCGGCCGGCCGCGCCGAGCGTGGCCCTTCGCATTCTTGCTGGTTCCCGAGGCGGAGGCGCGCGCCCAGGCGCTCTCCAAGGCGCTGGAAGCCAGGCTCCCCGGGGGGGCTGGCCAGTTAGAGGAGGAAAAGGTATCGACACCGCTGCCCTCCCTTCGCTTTCGCCTGTTTGGACCTCCCGGGAGACCTTCCTCGCCACCGCTGGATTCGCCTCGGGCTTCCGGTCAGAACGCACCCTGGGAGAGGTCCAGGGAGTAGCTGTATTGGTGTATTTGAGTTTCCCAGTCAGAGCCCCGAATCATCATGGCTGGGGGCGGTCAGGGGTAGCTACACATTCATGCCTCGCGGACCCAGGCTGGAGTTGCCCCAGACTGGAGTTATCCCAGATCGTTCCCAGATCATGGGGGCTGGGGGCAGTCAGGGGTAGCTATTGGTTCGTACGTCGTGGACCCAAAAAGGAATTACCCTGGGCTGGAATTATCCCAGAAAATTCCAGCTTGCAAGCTGGGCCCATGCCAAGATCTAGGCCTCCAAGATGATGTCCGAGTGGATGGGGTCGGAGGATCGCGTCGCATCGCCGATGCATCGGTGATGCGGCTCGATGCGGAGCACGATTTTCGCCACGCCGACGGCGGCGATGCATCGCCGACGCCTCCGATGCATCGCCGATGCATCGGAAGAGTCGAACAACACAAAAACTTCATCATTACACATTATTTCTCAGAGGTTAGCGCGGATGTCTCGGAGGTTCCTTGGGGGGCTGGTCAGAGCCCCGAATCATCGGGATTAGGGGCAGTCAGGGTAACTGCAGATTCGTGCCTCGCGGGCACAGACTGGAGTTATCCCGGATAATTCGGGCGTCCAACCTCTCCCGAATCATCGGGGCTGGGGGCGGTCAGGGGTAGTTACAGATTCGTGCCTCGCGGGCCCAGACTGGAGTTACACCGAACCAGAGTTCTCCCGGATAAATCGGGCGTCCAACCAATTCCGAATCATTGGGGTGTGCTATCCTTTTAATTCTTAGTTCCTCCTCTTTTTTCGGCTCTTGATTTTCGGATGGGGGCAGTCAGGGATAGCTACTGATTCGTGCGTCGGGGCCCAGACAGGAGTTGCCTTGAACCGGAGTTATCCTGGGTAACTCGGGCATCCAACCATTCCCGACGCATCGGGGCTGGGGGCAGTCAGGGGTAGCTATTGGTTCGTACGTCGGGGACCCAAACAGAAGTTTCCCCAGGCTCGAGTTATCCCAGAGAATTCGAGTTTCCAAGTTGGGCCCATGCCAAGATCTAGGCCTCCAAGATGATGTCCGAGGGTGGATGGGGTCGGAGATCTTCGGCGCGTCGCCGATGCATCGGTGAGGCGGCTCGATGCGGACCCAATGTCTCCACGCCGACGGCGGCGATGCATCACACGATGCATCGGCCGATGCATAAAACGCCCATACATCTGCGATGCATCGATGCGAGTGACAACAAACAAACTGCAGAAACATGAATTCACGTCGGAGGGCCGGCGCGGAGTCCTGGATCGGCGCTGCGGCGTCCCTAGGTGCGGCTCTGGTGCCGCCACGGTGCGCTCCGCGCGCCAGGGAAGGGGGCCAGCGCGGGTCCCAAACAAAAAGTGCGCGGGCCTCCGAAAAGTGGTTGACGGGGTGTTCGGTAGTGGGCTGCCGCACTTTATAGCAATCCACAAGTCGGGGGGGTTGCAGCTTCTTTTCTCTCATGAGAGGAGAAGGAGGGCAGCAGTGCAGCCATGAGCCCCCCCCGCATCCTTTGTCAGGATAGACGAGCTCGGCAACCCGGCGGAGCTGCGGGGTGACATAGAGAGCCTGCAGAAGGATTTGGGCCAGCTGAAGACCCAGGGCGCAGGGTCGGCTGACCTGCTGGGCGACGTGGATCTCAGACTGCTGAAGGCACAGCCTGCGCAGTTGACCGAGCTGCGAGGCGACGTGGAGAGTCTGCACGCGGATCTCAGACTGCTGAAGGCACAGCCTGTGCAGTCGACTGAGCTGCGAGGCGACGTGGAGAGCCTGCGGGCGGCCCTCGAAGACTTGAGATCCTCCAGTTCGAAGGCGTCGGCGGCCGCAGAACTCGGGGGCGAGCGGCAGCAGCGACTCGTGGACGAGCTTGACGCACTGAAGGGCGAGGTCGGGCGCATCGCGGAGCGGCAGAGCACGCTATGCACGCAGAGCCCGCAGCCAGTACTGAGCGAGGCCTCCGAGCTCAGGCGCGACCTCGATGCGACGAGGGCTGCGGCTGTCGAGGGGAGAAGCACGTGGACCATGACCAAGATGCCGCGGGATCTGGGGGGGGGGGGGTCGGCAGTTTTGCTCAGTTCTCAGCGGTCTGCCAGCCTCGGGACGCTCTCCGGCGGCTGCGCCACGCCGAGGGCGTTCCACAAGGGCTCCCTCGAGGGCGCGAAGTTATTCGCGCTTCGCGCTTCGCGGTCCTCGTTCCTTCTCCCCCTCCTCCTCGTCCTCCAATTCTCCCTTTGGGAGGGCGGCGCGAGAGCGCGAAGTATTCGCGCACGCCTTCGCGCTTCGCCGCAGCGCGAAGCGCCGAAGTTGGGAGCCTAGGTTCGCAGTTTTGTTCACGTTCTCAGCGGTCTGCCAGCCTCGGGACGCTCTCCGGCGGCTGCGCCACGCCGAGGGCGTTCCACCGGGGCCCGGCCTGGAGCGCCCCGAACGGCCGCCGGGGGCCCGAGGTATGGCCCCTAGAACAGCCAGGGGCCCCCAAACGAGGCGGTGACCACACCGTGCGGTGAGTCGGTGGGGATTCGGGCTCACCGCACGGTT
>CAUYUJ010014950.1:545414-553723 GCA_963575745.1 Prorocentrum cordatum | reverse complement strand
GTGCCGCCGCCGTCGTCATCGCCGTCGCCGTCGCCGTCGCCGTCGTTGCCGCCGCCGCCACAGCCGCCGCCGCCACAGCCGCCACCGCCACACCCGCCGCCGCCGCCGCCGCCGTCGTCGTCGTCGCCGTCGCCGTCGTCGTCGTCGTCGTCGTCGTCGTCGTCGTCGTCGTCGTCGTCGTCGTCGTTTTGGTCGTCGTTGTCGTCGTCGTTGTCTTCGTCGTCGCTGTCGGCGTCGTCCTTGGAGTGTGTCGGGGGTCTCAAGTTTTCGGGGGTCTCCCAGGGGAGGGGGCCCGAGAGGTGCGGCGCAGGAGGGAGGGCTTCCGAAGAGCCCGCGAGGGCCCCCGAGCAGAGACTTCCGACGCAGTGATTTTTCAAATCGCGGCTCCCTCAAAGGTCTGGACCCCTTCCCTGGGACCGCTTTCTCAATCCGCGCCGTCTCATTCTTCGTCTCCTCCACTGCCCCCTCATCCCCCCTTCTCCTTCCCTCCCCCTCCGCGTACCCCTCTCCTCTCGTCTCCTCCTCTTCCTCCTCCCGTCTCCCCCCCTCCAACCTCCTCCCCCCCCCTCCCGCCCGCCCCCCCGCCCATCTCCCACTAACTCCCTCCCCGCTCCTCCTGCTCCACCTCCTCCTCCTCCTCCGCCTCCTCTTCCTCCTCTCCTCACTCCTCCTCCTCCTCCTCCTCCTCCTCCTCCTCCTAAAAAACCTCCTCCTCCTCCTCCTCCTACTCCTCCCCCCCCCTCCTCATCCTCCTCCTCCTCCTCCCTCCTCCTCCTCCTCCTCCTCCTCCTCCTTCTCCACTTATTCCTCCTCCCCTATCCTCCCTCCTCTCCTCCTCCTCTCCTCCTCCTCCTCCTCCTCCTTCCCTCGCTCCTCCTCCTCCTCCTCCTCCTCCTCCTCCTCCTCCCTGTCCTCCTGCTTGTCCCTCCTCCTTCGCGCTTCGAGATGCTGCTGCCGGCCGCGCCGCCGCCGCCGCCGCTGCTGCTGCTGCTGCTGCTGCTGCTGCTGCTGTGCTGCCTGCTGCTGCTGCTGGGCTGCCTGCTTGCGCGCTCAGCCTTCTCCTCCTCCTCCTCCTCCTCCTCCTCCTCCTCCTCCTCCTCCTCCTCCTCCCCTGCCTCCTCCTCCTCCTCCTCCTTCTCCCTCCTCCCCCCCCCCTCCATCCCCTTCTCCTCGATTCTCCTCTTCCACGTCCGCGATCCGAACACGCGGGCACTGCATTGCGGCCCGCATTGAAGGCGCGTTGAGCCCCCAGAAGCCGAAGACGGCCAGCCAAACGCTTCCCGCCGTACTTCTGTTTTCACGGCGCGGGGATTCAGTGTAAGAGAGGGATGTTTCTGTTGCTCCGCGAAGTTGTTTCCCCCTCAGCGCTTGGGAAGGGCCCCCGACCCCTGACTCAGAATCCGTAGTACTTTGGGCGATGTCGCAAGTAGGGCGAAATTTCCGCGAGCTCCTTTGATGCCGATTTCCGCCCTACTTTGCCGTCGCTGTTTCCACCATGATCTGTAGAAATACCTACCCTATTCCTGGCATCGCTCGAACGTGTGCATTTTTTCTCGGCGAGGACCCTGGAGGAGCATCCTGGACCATCGAGCAAAAACACACACGCACGAAACCGAAAAATGCACGGGAGACGGGCGTCCGAGCGACGGCAAGTATTTGTCTGAGGCGGCATTTTACGCCCTCCTGTTTCGCATCGCTCGGGGTGCGGATCCGGAGTCGAGGCGCCGGGCGACGAGACCTGTGCATCTCTGCTGCCCCCCTGGCGGGACCCTCCCTGGGTCCAGGAGCTGTGGCGCCAGCCGGGCCAGGAGGGCGTGGCGCACACACCGCTGCTGGGTTCCGCGGGGACCTGGCCTCCCTCCCCCTCGAGGGCCCCCCCCCTTGGGGGAGCCATGGAGCTCGTCGCCCCAAGAGGAGGTCGGGGGTCGACAGACCTACTCTGACACGTCGATTAGTGAATTGGCCGTTTTCGGCTCGCGAGAGGGCGTCGCCGCCGTCATTTTTGGGGGGCCAGGTCCGTCGGTTTCAGTCCCAGGCCGTTTTCACTAAGGGGAGGTTTACTAAAGGGAGGTTTGTCCACCGCCGAGGAGGGGCCCCGACGAGGGGCGCCGCCTCCGCGCAGGGCCCTGCGCGCGGGGGGCGGCGCCTCTCCGCACGCGCCCGCGGAGGCCGCCCTGGCGCCGCCGGCGCCGACCCGCGGCGGCGGCTTGCGGCGGGCGGCGGCCTGACGGCCAGTGGTCCTCCGCGGCCCTCCTCCCTGGCATCGCTCGGGCATGTGCGTTTTTCCTCGGCGCGGACCATCGAGGAGCATCGAGGGTCCTCTTGCGACAGAGAAGCGTACGAGGCCGAGCAAAGATGCAGGGGGAAGGGACGCACGAGCGATGGCAAGCCTCCCCCCGGTTCAGAGGAGGGAGGGGTACCAATACCACTACCCTTCCCTCGTTTTCGTCTTGTTCCCTCGTCGCCACCGACGCCTCGAAGTTCTGGTCAGATCGCACCCCAGAAGAGATCTGGGGAGCAGCAGTATGGGTACGTTTCTGTTTCCCCACCTCTTGTTCCTCCTCGTCCTTCATCCTCCTCGCTCGTCCTGCTCCCTCGTCGTCCTCCTTCTTCTCCTCCTCCTCCTCCTCCTCCTCCTCCTCTTTCCTCCTCTCTCCTCCTCCTCCTTCTCTCTCCACCCCGCCTCCTCCTCCTCCTCCTCCTCCTCCTCCTCCTCCTCCTCCTCCTCCTCCCTCCTCCCCCCCTCCTCCTCCTCCTCCTCCTCCTCCTCTTCTTCCTCCTCCTCCTCCTCCTCCTCCTCCTCCTCCTCCTCCTCCTCCTCCTCCTGGCTCCTGGTTCCTGACGACTGGAAAGTCCTCCGGACGTAGCCCTCCTCCCCCTCCAGGGCCAGTCGGCCCTGGGGGGGTGATCAAACTAAACAGCTAGGTCACTTTTGTGATCGTATGTGGCGACGAGGTTATCTGTAAAGATGAAAGTAGATGGAGTAGGCAAACACGAGAGGAGGAGGGAGGAGAAAGAAACCACATAAACCTCAAGGAGGAAGAGAAGAAGAGAGAAAGAGAGAAAGAGAGAGAGAGAGAGAGAGGTGGCGGCAGCGGCAGGCGTTGTGCGGTGCCGAGTGTGAGAAGGCAGCGGGTGAGGCCAGACCATTATTCTCTTGCACAGCTGTGCTCTAGAGCTCGGACATCTTTATTTTCGTGTCGTGTCGTGTCGTTCGTCCCCCTGGCCCCCCCCTGCCCCCCCCCGTCTAGGCTCCCCAGGGCAGCCCCCCTGGGCCTCCCGTCCAGGCTCCCCAGGGCAGCCCCTCTGGGCCTCGGACACCTTTATTTTCGTGTCGTGTCGTGTCGTTCGTCCCCCTGCCCCCCTGCCCCATCCCCGCCCAGGCTTCCCATGCTCTTGGGGAGCCACTGGTCCTGGTCCTGGCCTCCCTGGCCCCGCTGGCCCTGGTGTCCTGGACCCAGCCTCCCCCCCCTGGCCCTGGCCACAAAAAGTGAACTCCTGGAGGAAGGAGGCGAAAGCTTCCTGTCTCCAGCAGCTCCTTTGTGCAAGAGCCAGGGCACGCGTGCCACTTGTTTTCGGTGCCGCTAGCTCTAGGGTGGAAGGCTCAAGGGCCTCTGCCTCTGCTCATAGGACCCCCCCACAGGCGTCCCCCAGGTCAACGACGGAGTCCTGCGCCTGCAAGCAGGCGTAGGGTTCCCAGTACGTTGACCTGGGGGCCGCCTGGGGGGGGGATCCAGCGAGCGTGAGGGAGGTTTGAGCCTCCGTGGGTGAGGTAGCACGCATGTAAGCGGTGCCATGCTTGCCAAGGTGCAGGGTACAAAGGCCTCTCCCCCTACCCTCAGAAAACCCTCGCACACCTCCATCAGCCCCGCGACTAGTACCCTCACCTGTCAGGCAGGCGCAGGCCACCTAGACCGCGAGGCTGGTAGCCACGTGGGGGGCTTCTACCGGACGGAAGGGAGATCGCTCCCGCACTTGTGATCCCCCCCGCGTCACCGTCCCCCACACCTATTGTTGCAACGCTGCGGCTTGCTGGCAAGCGCTGAAGGCAGAGGTGGCCGAGGCTGGGTGGGAGCTGCGTGGAGGCAGGCTGAGGGAAGACTGTGGCAACACACAGAGTGCTGATGCTGACTGCGTAGCATGGTTGCGCCAAAAGCGTTGTCTGTGCGCGGCGGCGTCCCTGGCCCTAGCCAGGGGGGCCTGCAGTATGCCTCCATCACCAACCTCGATCGTCAACCTCCGCTTGCTACTGGTAGCTGCAACGCTGCGGCGTGCAGGCAGCACAGAGGGCCGAGGCGGCTGAGGCTGGGTGGGAACTGCGTGGAGGCTGTCCGAACAAGGTTGGGGGGATAATGTGGCAACCCACAGAAGAGATGCGTGCGCGCTGGTGCTGGCTGCCTAGCAAGTTCTCTGGCCCTAGCCACGAGGGCCTGCAGTGTGCGTCTGGTTTCCCCCCAACCCCTCAATGTGAGCATAACCATCCCCCTCGCCCACTACTGGTAGTTACAACGCTGCGGCGTGCAGGCAAGCGCTGAGGGCAGAGGTGGCCGAGGCTGAGGTTTGCACGTGTGGAGAGCGGCGCCCTTCCAACACGTGGTTCTCGCTCCATTGCGGCACTTAGTCGTTCAACACGTTCTAACAACTATAAGGAAGGTGGCGCGTTTTCAAAATGGGGTTATCGCCTCAGCGCCGCGCACATTCCTCTTAAGCGCTTGCAGCTGTTGCAAGGATGGGCAGCGGCTCCCTCTCGACCTGGGGTTTTCGCTGGAGACTCCTCGAGCTTGAAGATTATGAGCTTTGGCAGATGTGGCAGCTGCACAGATGGAGGACGGCTGCTGCTCGAATTGGGGTTCCGCTCGAGACCTGTGCGGTGCTCACTTTGCCAGCAGCGCACGCACCTGTGCAGGAGCTGCACGGGTGGGCGCGGTCCTCCTTCAAGACGGGGAGCTTCCCTGGGCACTCCTTTGCAGTGCACGGCCATCGATTTTCGTACCCATCTGTCGTTGAAAGAAGATGCCCTTGGGTTCCCATATTCCAATCTACTTCAGGCGCCTTCCTACTTCAATGATCGAGTGGCTTCCCCTTCTCCGTCCTCCTTGGGGGGCGGACGGAACCCTCCTACTTCAACGCCTTCAACGCCTTCCTACTTCATGTTTCTACCTGCTTTGTGTTTCACGGCTCATCTGGAGAATACTGCATGCGGGCGCAAGCGGTTCGGCCACCGTCAGTCGACCCTCCACCTCACTCTGCGGCGCAGCCATGCCGTCACGACATGCAGTGCCTGAGGGTGGAGTTGAGGATCTTCGGTGATCTGCGTGGGGAGAACGACAGTTTCATGCCACTACCCGCTTCTCCCGACCGATGTGCATGCTCGGCCACGCACCAGACGGATGCATGTATAATACTAGCTCTCTCTCTCTCTCTCTTTCTCGAGCACGGGGGCCTCGTTCGCTGGCATGCCCACGTGTCGTCTCTGCCTTTCGATGGGGTCGCTCCCCCGGGGAAGGCTTGTTTTTTTATGGGGGGAGGCTCGGGACGGGAGGGTTTTTTGTCTGTTTCTTTCAGTTTTTGTTCGGTGTGCCCTGGGTTTGTTATTTCCAGCTTTTTCGTTTTTGTCTGTCTTCGGTCTTCTTCTGTCTTTTCTGACATCCCTGACGCAGCTTGAGATCACTCCGGTCCTCCTCCACCTCCTCTTCCTCCTGTTCTTCTTCCCCTTCGTCCTCCTGGTCGTCCTGCTCCCTCGTCCCCATGGTCGTCTTCTTCCCTCGTCGTATCGTCCTGCCGTTCTCGTCCTCCCCCAACTCTTCGCCGACCACCTCCCTCGTCACTCCTTGCTATCATCCCCTATGTGCAGGCTACAAGTTGGGGTCCCTAAGCAAAGGGTGTTTCCCCTTGGCCAGGTCTGTCTTGAAGGACTGTCTAATGGCGGCTCGCCTGTTCAGAGACCTGGAAGGTTAGTCAGTGATCCTTTCTTTTCGTACTCCTCCCTCGTCGTCGTTATCCTCCCAAACTCCTCTCGTCGTCTTTCTCCTCCTCGTCTTCCTCCCTCCTCGTCCTCCCTCCTCCCTCACTGTACCCCGTATCCCTCCCCCTCGTTGTCCTCATCGTTCTTGTCATCCTCGTCCTTGTCTTCGGCGTCCTCCTCGTTCGCTGCATTCATCTATCGTCGTCCTTCTTCTCGTTCGCATCCGTCCAGGTCCTCCGTGGGCCCTCGTTCTCCTTCCCCCTCGTCGTCGTTGTCGCCGCCGCCGTCGTCGTCCTTCACCTCCTCTTTCCGCATTCCCATCCCCCGTCCCCAATCACACAGTACAAATACTACTCTCCTCTCTCCCCTGACCCTGTGCGGAAGAGTCTCTCTGCGTATCTTCGTTATGCACAGGATTGGGCCGCGTTGTTCTTTTGCAGAGGTGTTTTGACAATCCGATCGTTTTCGGTGTTTCGAAATGGTGCCCCCCGCTGCAGGCGGGGCATCATTCTCGGATCGGCGTGCTGCCCCCGTCGTCCGGAGCGGCGCTCTCGCCCCAGCGCGGGCCACTCTTCTGGATCCGAGTGTTTTTTCATCGTTGTCGCCCCCCTCACAGTTCCCCTCGTCCGCCCTCCACTGGTCATCCTGCTCCTACCACCCCTTCCACTCCACTTCCTGCCGCTGCTGTTCGTCATCATCCTTCCTCATCCCCTTTTCCTCCTGCTCGACTTCCTGCTCACCCGCCACCTTCTCCTCCTCCTCCTCCTTTTTCTCCTTTGTATGCAGCTCCCTGTTTCCGATTGCGCATAACATGATGGGGTCATTTTGGGAGCTCCAAGTTGGCTATGACAGTCGTCCGCGGATAGGAAATCAGCATAATGGGAAGGGATGGGAGGAAGGGAGGGAGGGTGGGATAGGATATCAGATATGGCGCGAGCGCACCTAGTTTGTCCGCTTCCCCCTCTCCCCCCCGCCCCTCCTCCTATTATTCCGCCGCCATCCCTGTTCCTGGGACCTACTTCTTTCCTGTTGCACCACCAGACGTCCCACAGGCCAGTCCGGTCGTTTCGCTCGATATTCCCTTATTGCATATTCTTACCTTGAAGCTCGAATCTTCCAACAGCTATGCGCATGGAGGCTGGTACCTTTGCGAATTGGAGCTCTCGCCTTAGCGCCGCGCGCATTCGCTGTTACATCATCTCGCAACAGTGATACGGATGGAGGCAATGTTGTTTTCAAGCAGTGGTTCTCGCCTGAGGCTTCAACACAAACCACAACTAGAGTAACATCTGAGACAGCTCTGAGGATGGAGGGCGGTTCTTTTTCAAAATGGGGCTATCGTCCGAGTCTTCTTCGAATGTAAAGATGCGAAGCCGTGTGCACACGTCACAGCTGCACGGACAGAGGGCTGTGCCTTTTCCAAGTGGGACTCGCGTAAGATGCCCTCAACATGACTGGCCGACTGTGTAAGCATGGGCATCCCGTGCACGGAGTCAGAGCGGTTCCACCTCACAGCGGGCTTCGTGGAGTTGTGTGAGTAAACCGTGCCGCGGCCCTTGTGATCGTTTTTAATGTATTGTTTTTTCCGACCGGCGCGGGCCCTCGCACCCCCCCTTCCCCCCCCCGCCCCATGGAGTAGATCTTGGCTGTTTTTTGACGGCTGTTTCAGGCAGGTGGAGTCTCCCCCACAGGACCCACGATTGCAAACAGTCGCGTTGAGCAGAGGTCCGGAGCCAGACCGCCCCCCTCCCCCTTCCGCCCAACGTCGAAACGCCGAACAAGAAGACGTTCACCTTGTAGCCTGCTGGAAGAAGGACTGCATAGCGGCTCCTTTCTCAGCAGGGCGCTCCCGCCCGAAAGGCAGGCCCATATACATCTATTGTGTGCTCGTCTCTCAAGGGGGCGCTTCTCAGTACGAAGATGAAGATGACCTGCAGCATCGTTGATACGTCTTGGGGTTGCTCTGGTCCTCCTCCTCCTCCTCCTCCTCCTCCTTATCCTCCCCATTCCCCCTCCTCACCCTTCTCCCCCTACGTCCCCTTCTTCCCCTCCTGTTTCAAAAGGCTCTGCGCCAAAGCCAGGGCGCCAGCGGTCAGACGATACCGCGCGCCTCAAAGAAAGCACGAATTCGGAAAGGCTTCGTGTCGCCGCGGGCCGTGCAGAGGGAAGGCTTACGCCTCCTAGCTGCTTCTGAGGGACTCCTCCTCCTCCTCCTCCTCCTCCTCCTACTCGGTCTTGGGACGGAGAAGGAATACACAATGGAACTGATCTATCTGTGAATGTAGTTCATGCTCTTAACGTTTTGGCTTACTCGATTTCTCATACGATTAGAGCTGAGCTGTTT
>CAUYUJ010014950.1:522914-540414 GCA_963575745.1 Prorocentrum cordatum | reverse complement strand
CCTCCCTCCTATTCCTCCTCCTACCCCACATCGGTTTCGACACACCTTCCGAGGAGTCGTTGACACGCTGGGTTTCCAGCGGGTGGCGGGGATGAGGAGCACGGCTCCCCCAGTTGAGGCACTTGTCGGACCCATCGTCCTCCTGCGACCCTCGCACCCCCCCTCCGCCGCCCAGTGGTGGGCATATTTCACGAGCGTGAGACGCTTACACTGTGCTTCGGGCGACGCCCCGCATAACCTGGTGTAGACACGTGTGGTTCCCGCATGCCGATCACGCCCTTCTCGCTTTCCGGCATCGCGCCGAGGGGGAAATTGAGAGGGGGCAGGCCTCCTCAGAAGGCGGCGCAGCTTCTTCCACCAAGCCCCCTGCCCCGCCGCCATCCTGGCTCAAGGCCCCGCCGCGGCACTTGCGAGCGCGCAAGTGGCGGCCCGCGACGCGTGCCCATCGCCAGCTCAGGGCTCGCGCGGCACGACGACTCGTCGTCCGTCGTCTGATGCCCGTCGTCCGACCACCGGCGTCCGTCGTCCTCGTCGTCGTCCGTCGTCGATCGTCGTCCATCGTTCCACCGCCGACCGTCGCCGCCGCCGTAGAGCTCCGTCCGTTCGTCGTCCGTCCGTCGTCGTCGTCGTCGTCGTCGTCTTCGTCGTCGTAGGCAGTCTGTCGTTCCACCGCCGACCGTCGCCACCGCCTTCGTCGTCCGTCCGTCTGTTGTCCGTGCGTCGTCGTCGGTCGTCGTCGCCATCCGCCGCCGTCGTCGTTGTGAGCCGTTGTCGTCGCCGTCGCCGTCGCCGTCGCCGCCGTCGTCGTCGTCGTCGTTCGTTCGCATTCGGGCGGAAGGCGCCGCCCGCCCTGGCTGCCGGCGAGGATGCCCAGCGGCGAGGCTCGTGGTGTCCTTGCCTCTCTGAGGGGTGGCGGAGGGGGTCCGTCGTCGTGGTCCTTCGTCATCCTTCGTCGTGGTCGTCGTAGTGGTCGTGTTCGTTCGCCGTCGCATTCGCCGTCGTAGTCGCCGTTGTCGTGGTTGCTCGTCGTCGCTCGACGTCGTCGTCAAAGAGAGATGCGGAAGGCCTCGAGGTTTCTGTTCAGCGCTTTTAAGGTGTCTTGCGGAAGCCTTTTCGGCAGTCTTCGGCGGTGTTCGGAGGTGTTCGATGCCCTCGTGTGATTTTCTGTGGTCCTCGGGAGTTTTCGACAGGTGGTCGGAGACTCTCGGAGGGTGTCGGAAGGTTCTTGCCGAGATAGAGAGAGGGAGGAGTGCGCGATCAAGTGGACCCTCCAGAGGCCTCGCAGCACCCAGGGAATCTTATGATGCTTTCTGGCTTGCCTGCCGCGGGACGCTTTGTTTTCGGGTGTAGCCCCAATTTGTCTCTCGTAAGTTACACTGGACTGACTGGCCGACTGGTCGTACCCTTCAGGCGACCGTTTTGTTCTCGGCCGCCGAGTGCGCAACCTATCGGGTTGCTTGCGGCAAGTCCCGCCACCCTGCCAGCCCGGCACCGTGGGTGGCGATTGTCAGGAAGCCGTAACGCGTGACACATAGTATCCTGAGGCTTGGCAGAGCCGCAAAATGTGTCATGTTCTCCGCGCCGTGTCAGTGGTGGACATGGAATGAAAGCGAATCTGAATATGGCGATGCTGAAGGAGAAGGATTGTGGCGGATGATGGGAACGAATAACCTCATGATGATGGTGATGATGATGATGACGATGATGATGATGGTGATGATGGTGATGATGATGATGATGGTGATGGTGATGATGACGGTGATGTTGATGGTGATGTTGATGATGTCGATGCTGATGTTGATGACGATGACGGTGATGACGGCGGCGGCGGTGATGATGATTGTAATGGTGTGGTGGCGATAATGATGATGGTGGTCATGGTGATGATGCTGATGCTGATGCTGATGCTGATGCTGATGCTGATGCTGATGCTGATGATGATGATGATGATGATGATGATGATGATGATGATGATGATGATGATGATGATGATGATGATGATGATGAGTAGGAGGAGGAGAAGGAAAAAGGACGGCTGTCACATGTTTCACGTTGGGTCTTCAGCTCTTGAGGAGTTATAATGGAGCTCATTTGGGTCGTCTCGGGCCTGCCGTATGCTTCTGTGGGGCAATCTTGGTGGTTCCTCTGGCCACTTTGGGCCGTCTTGGGGCCTCTTGGGTAGCCTTGGGGCTCTCTTGGGCCCTCTTGGCCGTCTGGGGTCTCTTGCGGCCATCGCGGGGTCGTCTTTGGGCCATCTTGGGCCATGTGGGCTATCGAAGGCCGTCTGTGGTCCCTCTGCAGACTCTCTCCAGCCAGCTTGGAGCTTTTTTCGGGCCGCCCTGGGACGTCTAGAGGCCCTCGTGGGCTGTCTTGAGACCGTATTGGAGGAGTATTGGACCTTCTGAGGCCATCTTGGAGGCCGCTAGGGCTGTCTGGAGCAGTGGAAAACCCGAAAGCGTGAAGACGCTAAAACTTCTCCACGACCTAAAGGACATCCATGATCGTGGTTTCTTCGGGCCCTGCTGGGGTCGTCTTACAGTCTGACCGAGGTAGAAGATCGAGGTCGGTTCGGGGAGGGTACCTTAATGTTAGTCTTGTTTTTGTTTGATGTTCCTGTGCATCCTGGGGATGGTACCCTTGGATGTTCTGTTTGGTTTGGCCGGCGGAGAGTCTCATGTGCTGGAAGGATGCCCTCTTGGGCAGTCTTGGGCGCCTCATGGGCCGTCTTGAGGCCACCCTGTGCCGCCTTGGGGCCACCGTGGGCTGTGGGGGGCTGCTCGGGCCATCTCTTGGCAGCCCCGGTCGCATGCCTCGACCGTCATATTGGAAGATCGGGAGCGCGGGCCATTGTGTGGCCTCGGCAGCGCGGATCCAATATTCTTTACAGTGGAGACCCATGCCAAGAGACGTCCTGCTTGCCTCCATGGTGCCCTGGGTTTCCTGGGTTTCGATGGTTTTGCTATGGAAGACGTGACGTCCCCACACCGAAAGTCAGTGGACGTCCTGGGGTCTCAGGGTTGGATTTCTTGTGGAAGATTTCGTGCGGTCGAGCCCCTATTGTACAGGGAGTCATGGCCTCGGGGGCACGGGCCCACTTTTGTGCTTCACGATGGCTCATGGCCTCGGGAGTGCCGACCCGATGCTCTCTGCAGGGGGCCGTGGCCTCGGGAGCACGGGGCCCCACTTCCTGCGTCCTGCGATGGGGCGTGGCATCGGGCGTGCCGCCCCAAGGTCTTGCTCGGAGGTCGTGGCCCTGGAAGGGGGGGTGGGGTGGGGTGGTGGTGGGGGGGGGGCGCCGCGTGCGGCACTCCGCTGGAAAGGGGGAGGCGCCGCCCCCCGAGAAGCCGACAATGCACCTCTGCCGGCCAGCCGTCGGCAGCTCTGCCGCGGCTCGGCGTGCCACGGGGGCACGGCGGCGGACGGCGCAACCAGCAGCAGGCCGTTTCACTCTCGGCCGCCGAGGGGGCGCTCCTCCTCCTCCTCCTCCTCCTCCTCCTGCTTCTCCTGGTACTCTCCTCCTCATCCTCCTCCTCCTCCGCTTCTCATGGCGCAACCAGCAGAAGGCAGTTCCATCCTCGGCCGCCGAGTGCGCCAGCACCAGCAGGCGGCTTTACGCTCGGCCACCGAGTTCGCAACCCTGTGGCGAACCCGATAGCACGCCGTTTCCTTCTCGGCCGCCGAGGGCGAAACTTACGGCGCAGGATAGCGCAACCCGTGGCGCTCTGCATAGGTGGCTACCCCCCCGACGCAGTCATCAGTGCCGCGCTCGATTTATGCTCGTCGTTTGGGTTGGCGGTGGGGCCCAAGCGGCGAGCTGTCTTGCGATTTTAGTTGTTTTCGTTCTGCCCACAAGCAGGAAACGAAGAGGAGGAGGAGGAGGAGGAGGAGGAGGAGGAGGAGGATGGGCAAACTAACGATGATTGTGTTGATGCTTATGTTGATGCTGCTGATGTTGACGATGCTGATGATGTTGATGCTGATGCTGATGCTGATGCTGCTGATGATGCTGGTGGTGATGATGATGCTGATGATGATGATGATGATGATGATGATGCTGATGGTGATGATGATGATGATGAGAGGAGGAGGAAGAGGAGGAAGAGGAGGAAGAGGAATAGGAGGAGGCTGAATAAGAAGAGGTGTATAAGTGTTGTGGCGGACGATGGGAACGAATAACTTCATGATGATGCTGATGATGATGCTGATGCTGCTGATGATGATGGTGATGTTGCTGTTGCTGTTGATGTTGATGACGATGATGCTGCCGTTGATGGTGTTGACGGCGGCGGCGGTGATGATCATTGTAGTGGTCGGGGTTTGTGGCTTCATACTCTAGGAGGTTGGAGTTCAGATTTTTGTTGGACCGCACCTCCCCACAACTGGTCCCAGCAGGTGCTGCCACGATGCCGGGCAGTGCACAGGGGGGTCACCAGCGGGAGGGTCACCACGTTCTCTCGGACATCGCGGATCGAGCAGGAGACGGGATCGAGGATCGAGGTGGTCTGAGACGCTCTGGGGCGTCTTTGGAGGGTCCAGAGGAAGAAGCTGAACTCGGACCCGGCTGAACTCGGACCCAGCTGAACTCGGGCCCGGCTGATCTCGGACCCGGCTGATCTCGGACCCGCTGAACTCGGACCCAGCTGAACTCGGACCCGGCTGATCTCGGACCCGGCTGATCTCGGACCCGGCTGATCTCGGACCCGGCTGAACTCGGACCCGGCTGATCTCGGACCCGGCTGATCTCGGACCCGGCCTGCCTCCGGCGCTCCTCCCGGCTTCCGGCTGGGGTTCTCCCGCCTGGCGCTCCTCCCGGCCTCTGGCCGGGGTGCTCCCGGCCCGGCTCCAGCTCGGCGCTCCCCCGGCCGGCGTCTACCCGGCGTCTCCCACCCGGATGATCTCGGACCCGGCTGATCTCGGACCCGGCCGATCTCGGACCCGGCTGAACTCGGGCCCGGCTGTTCTCGGGCCCGGCTGATCTCGGACCCGGCCTGCCTCCGGCGCTCCTCCCGGCCTCTGGCTGGGGTTCTCCCGCTCGCCGTTCCTCCCCGCTTCTGGCCGGGGTGCTCCCCGCCCGGCTCCACGGGCCGGCGCTCCCCCGGCCAGCGTCTCCTCGGCGTCTCCGACCCGGCAGATCTCGGACCCGGCTGATCTCGGACCCGGCTGATCTCGGACCCGGCTGAACTCGGACCCGGCTGATCTCGGACCCGGCTGATCTCGGACCCGGCCTGCCTCCGGCGCTCCTTCCAGCTTCCGGCTGGGATTCTCCCGCCCGGCGCTCCCCCCGGCCTCTGGCTGGGGGTGCTCCTGGCCCGGCTCCGCGCCAGCGCTCCCCTGGCCGCCGGCGTCTGCCCGCCATCCCGCCGTCTCGGACCCGGCTGACCTCGGACCTGGTCCCGCCCAGGCGCTCCCGGCGCGCCCGTCCTCTCTGGCTGCACTCGGACCCGGCTCATTTCGGACTTGCCTGAACTCCGAGTCGGTTGATTTCGCTACTGGCTGATCTCGCATCCACCTCCTGCCAGGTGCGATCCCGCCGGTCCTCCCGACTTCCGCCTCGGGTTCTTCCGGCCGGCGCCCTCCCGCCTCCGGCGTTTTCCCGGTCGGCGTTTCCTCGGCGGTCTGGCGCTGTCCCGGCTCTCGGCCGGCGCGCCACCGGCGCTCGCCCGGCGGCTCCGGCGCCTCCCCGGCGCTCTCCTGGTGCTTCTATGTCCGCGGCGAGCACGCGAGAGCCCCATGTTGAAAAGTAACCTCCCTCCATCTCTGTCACTGCGACAGACGTTCACGACGATTGTCCGCGGCCATCAGGCGAGAGCCCCATTTTGGAAAGGAACCTCCCTCCACCCGTGTAACAGACTTCAAGACGATTGCACGCGGCGCTAAGGCGAGAGCCGCATTGTGAACACAAACCGCCCTCCATCGTGTAAATGTTGCACAATAGTGCACTTCGGATCATACATGGCGATCGTACATGGCAAGGGAGTCTCTGGCGAAACGCCTGCCTCCCCCCCCCCTACGCACACGCGCACATTCCGTGGTGCGCCAGGGGGGATTTCTTTTTAAGGGGAGAGGATGGGGGGGGACGAGGAGGAGCGGGAGAACATGAAGAACGGGAGCCGTGGCCGTCTTACGGGCTCTGTGGCCGCCCTGTTCGTGCGTGTGGGCGGTTTGGAAGGTGTTTCTGGGCCCAGGGCGGGCGGCCCCACAGCACTTCCTCAATCCTTTCACATGGGCCACAGGAGCATGCTCAGACGCCCACGCCGTACAGGCATGCACTTGGATACTGACGTGCATTTTCGCGCGGTGGCTCTCAGGCTCAGAATGGCCATGGCAATGTCGACGGTGATGATGGCAGCGACGGCGGACCACGATTCCGACGGCGACGACTGCGGCCACGGAGACCATCACGACGACGACGTCGACGACGACGACGTCCTCTTCCTCCCTCCTCCCTGCTCCTCCTTCCTCGGTGCTACGGTGCTATGTTATCGAGACTGCTTGCTCGTGCGCTCTGCCACCTATGTGTCACATTCGGCGGATGAGAATAAGTAGCATGAGTTTGACATAGACGGCGAGGAAGAAGGGCTCGACGACGAGGACGAAACATACGACGACGACGACGACGACGACGACGACGACAACAGTCAAGCACTCAGTTCATTGCAGGTCCTTCGCTCTGAGGGCGTCACGTCTTGGAGGCCTCTTGGAGCCATCGCGGGGCCCTCTTGGGGCCATCTTGGAGGCTTCTAGAGCCTTCTTGGTGCTCTCTTGGGGCCCTCCTGGGCTCTTGGGGCGCTCCTGGGGCCCTTTTGGAGGCCCTCCTAGGGCCATATTGGAGGTTTCCTGGCCTCTCCTGGGGCTCTCTTGGGACCCTCCTGGGGCTCTTTGGGGGCCCTCTTGGAGGCCTTGAGGCCTCATCGATGAAAGATTTGGGGGTTCTTTCAGTCAGTGCTCCCGTCGGGACCCGAAAATGAGCCTCTTGGGGCCCTCTTGGGCCGCTCTTGGGGCGGTCCTGGGCGATCTTGGGGCCGTCTTGGAGCCCTCCTGGGCCTCTCTTGGGGCCCTCTTGGGTCATCTTGGAGCCATCTTGAGGCCTCAAGAGCCCATCGGATGCGAAAGGGCGACAATGCAAAAAACATCGAAAGACACAATGGATTTCAAGGATTTTGGCTTCTTGAGGGCTTCATTGGAGGGCTCGAAAGGCACTTGGAGCCGTCCTGGGGCGGTCTCGAGAGCTCCTGGATGTCTGTTGATAGCTATCTTGAACCATCTTGGGAAATCTTGATTGACCTTGGAGGCCATCTTGAGCTCTGTGAGGCCCTCTTGGAACAATCTTAGGCCATCTTGGGCGCTCCTATTCCTCGCGGGAAGCCCCATCTAGGCCCAGGGGGGGGGGGTAGGGGTAGGGGGAACCCCCTCCCCGAAGGGGAAGAAGGGGGTTTCGCAGAACGAGCTCGCTAGACCACTCACGCCCTAAAGGGCTTGTGGGATTATCGGGAACGCACATTCCAGATGGCTCGATGGGCTCTTTCTTGCATTGCGGTCCTGAGAGACGGGGAGGGGACGAGGGCGCATGGCCGGCCGAGTTCGGGCGCGGCCGGGTCCGAGATCAGCCGACGGCTGAACTCGGACCCGGCTGATCTCGGACCCGGAAACTCGGACCCGGCTGAACTCGGACCCAGCTGATCTCGGACACGCTGAACTCGGACCCGGCTGGTCTCGGACCCAGCTGATCTCGGGCCCGGCTGATCTCGGGCCCGGCTGGTCTCGGACCCGGCTGATCTCGGACCCGGCTGATCTCGGACCCGGCTGATCTCGGACCCGGACGCTCTCGCTGCAGCGCGGGCCTCGGTCCGAAATCAGCTGGGTCCGAGTTCAGCTGGGTCCGAGATCAGCTGGGTCCGAGATCAGCTGGGTCCGAGTTCAGCTGGGTCCGAGTTCAGCTGGGTCCGAGTTCTCGGGTCCGGGATTCTGGGTCCGAGATCAGCTTGGGTCCGAGTTCAGCTGGGTCCGAGTTCAGCTTGGGTCCGAGTTCAGCTGGGTCCGGGTTCAGCTGGGTCCGAGTTCAGCTCGTGTCAGAAGGGGGGTCCAGACGGAGGCCCGCCTCCCGAGGAGGCGGCGAGCCTCTCAGTGGTGACCCCCCTCTGCGCTGCTTGGCAGCGAGCCCGGGGGGGGGAGGGGAAGCGAGGAGGGGCGGGCCTTCTCAGAAGGCTCAGAAGCCCCCCCGGCCGTCTGGGAAGTTTTCTCGGCCTTCCCCGAAGACACAGAATACTTCTCCGAAGGCCTGAGGGCTGCTAAGACGTCCCGCCGCGACCATGTTTTATTTATTTTTCTTCCCAAATCCGCCTGAAGGAGGAGGTGCCCGACCTAAGGCTCTTTGGGTAGTGGGACACGGGGCACGGGGTGTGCGATCATCCCCCTTGTCGCCCCCTTATGAGGTGGAGCAGGAGGAGCACGACGAGTACGAGGAAGAAGAGGAGGACGGCGAGCTGGAGGCCGCGGATGCAGAGGACCCGGCGACCAAAGTGCGCTTCCTCACACTTCCACTTAATTGCTGGTGCTCCTTTTCCTGCTGCTGCTTCTCCTCCAGCCCCACCTCGTCCCCCACTCCTCCCTATTCCTCCCCCATCCTCCTTGCTCCTTGGTCCTCCTCCTCCTCCTCCATTCCTTTTCCTGATAACTAATTTCTCCCTGTCGCACCCCGAGGCCAGTTTTTTGGGCGGTCCCGGCGTTTCGCCTGAGACCTCCTCACCATTTATGGCCCTAAAGCTTAAACGTTGATAACAGGTTTACAGATGGAGGGCGGGTCGTTTCAAAATCTGGCTCTCGCCTTGGCGCCGCACGCATTCGTGTAACATTGTAACAGCTTCACGGACTGAGGGCGGGCCATTTTCAAAATGTGGCTCTCGCCTTAGCGCCGCGCACATGCGTTTGAAAACAGTTGCTAGAACTTCACGGATTGAAGGCTGGTGGTATTCAAAATGTGGTTTTCGACTACGCGCCGCGCACATTCGTTCTAAACAGTTGAAAGAGCTTCACAGATTGAGAGCGGCTCCCGTTCAAAACGTGACTCTCGCCTTAGCGCCGCGCACATTCGTTTGTAGAATGTGCAAGAGTTGCGTTTTACGGATCCCCATGATCAGCGTACCAGACATGGTGTTTTGGAAGGATTTTGGATTTCGAGAGTGCAACAGTTACGTGTTTTCTTGGTGTTGAAGTCCCAAGACTTGGTGCTCTGGCCCGACTCAAGACCGTCAAGACGCAACAGTCAGGTTGATCCGTGGCGTTGGAATCCCGACGAAAATGTTTTGGCATGCTTCAGGGTCTTCAAACGGTTGTCTTCCAACGAGGCAGTTCCCTGTGGAAGTGAACCGTTGTAGGGGTCTATGGTGAGGGATCTTGGAGGGAGGGCTTATTCCAACATCGTTGATGACTCTCGGGTCTTCACTGCTCCTCCTCCGCCTCCGCCTCCTCCTCCTCCTCCTCATTCTCTTCCTCCTCCTGCAGCGGGACAGGGCCCACCGTGACCAGACCCTTCGCCTTAATGGATTTCCACGAACGGTTTGGGCAAGAGCCCTCCGACAGGCCCGCGAATCTTGGCGTCTGCACCTCCTTTCGGATCTGTCTCGGGCTCTTGTCGTGCCTCACGTGCAGAGGTGCTCTCACACCCGAGGTGCTGAGGCCATTGGAGCGTCTGCGGGCGCCGCTCCCAGGCCGCAGAGCGGCGGCGGGCTGGGTGGCCTTGACCGTGCTTGCGGCGCCGGCCCAGCCTTCGAGCATACGTCGACGTGATGAGGCTCCTTCTCCGTGTGGGCAGACGTCGTCTACGGTGATGTTGGCGTCGGTGGGCCAGTCGGCGACGGGCCGCACCTCGGTGATGGGGACCGCATCGACCGCTCCAGCTGTGAAAACACAGGGGCTGGGGTCCTGGTCCCACGCGGCCAGCTTGGCCGCATCGGTGGCGGGGAGTTGGGTTTCGGCGACGTGGAGGGCCCTCTGGAGGCGTCCGGGTTCCTGCTGAACCTCGCGTTGCAGCCTGAAGCTTGCGAATGCAGATCTCCGCGAAGTTGAGACGGTGCTCCGACGGCGCCAGAAGCTTCTGCAGAGTGCCCCGCATCTCCTGCCGAACTCCTTGGAGCGCCGTCGCGCAGATGCCCTGGACTTGCAATGCGGTGCCCGACATCTGGTGGGCGACGCCGTTCTCGAGCGCGGTGACGATGGCGGCGTTGGTGTTCGCATCCTGGCGTTTGCAGGTGGCCCTGCCCCCGCGTGGGGCTGATCCAGAGTTCTCGCTAGTGGCAGCAGGGTAGGCGGAGGCGGAAACAGTAGGCTGTGTTGCTGCGCCTGCGCCAGCTGCGAGGGCGGCTGCACCCGCGGCAAGAGATCCATGATGTCCTGCGGTTCCGCGGTCTCTGGCGGCAGCTACCCACGCATCAGGTGGGGGCTGTCTTCGGAGCTCTTGCGACGGGAAGGTGACCGTGTCCTCCCTCATCAGGCCAGGGGGCGGCGACGTCGCCCACGTAGAATTGCTGAGGCTGTCCATCAGCTTGTCCAGAAGGTTGCTGAGATTCCAGTGCAGCAAGGTGTACGGCATCTTGGCTTGAGTCTTGCTGGCGAGGCTGTGCAAGAGGAGGCACGTTGGCTTCATCGTGTAGATGCTGATGAAGCTGCGCAGGATGTGGTCCGCGTGCAGTCCAGCGCAACTGTTCCTCTGCTGCTGCGGCATCGTGCGCATCGCGAGCTCTGCGTTCCCGGCGGTGATCCTTGCGCCCGGGTGTCCCTTGGCTGCGAGATGTTTCCCTGGACCCTGGCCTCGAGGCGGACACCTCCACATGGATCGGCACCACCCATATGTCAAAACCGATGGCGGCCCTGGGAACTGCTTCGGCCAGGCCCGGAAAGTCGTCCCCGCGAGGGTGGTCATGCGTCCCCAGCTGGATCCAGCTCGGGTCTGCCACTGCCCGGTCAAGCTCCCTCCTCTTCGCGTACCGGCCTCACGCCATGTTATCAGTTGGCTGCCGTGACCTCATGTGTTTGAACGGCCGCACGCGCCGACAGAAGTAGGAGCGATTGCAGCGCTACATTAAGAATCAGGCGATCATCTTGCTTCAGGAGTGTCATGGCTACGAAGAGACTGTTGGGAACAAACAAGACATTGAGAACCCAGCAATGCTGTGTCATCTGGTTTTGTCTTGAAAGTTGTATAACCAAGAATGAGAATAATCGTGCTAGCACTGATCGTGATACTAATAATGTCCGCGATGCGAATAATAGGCGAGGCGCACGGCACGGCCCCATGCAGCTACATCCCGCGCAGGGCGTGGCCTTCTCATCATTCCCCGCACAGCGCGGGAGAGACGGATCCCTGCACGTTGCGAATTATTAAGGGTTGCGGCACGCGCGCGCTGAGGTGCGCAAAGTCCCCCATGCGTGGGCCGCGCTCCCCGCGAGGGGCGTGCCGAATTGCTTCGGGGACCACGCGAGGAAAAGGGCGCGCGCGGGGCGTGCCGAAATGGGTGGGGCGCCTACATTCCGACGCGCCCAGTGAAACCTCAGGTGGGCTCTCTACAGGGGCGGGGACAGCAAGGGCAACGTGCCGAAACGGGCGTTGGCTGCCACGCGCGGGCGCCTAGCGAGATCGCTCGTGGGGCCCCGAAACAATAACGCGCGAAGGGTGCGCCGAAATGGGCGGCGGGCGGAATGCGCCCGCGCCTTAGACCGTGGGCGGCGTTGCTTGAAGGGCAAGTTCCGCGCAAGGGGGGCGCCGACATGGGCATCAGCCGGCACGCGTTCGCGCCCGACGGGGCAGAAAGAGGGGGGGGGGCCCGAACAATCTTATGGAATCCGGATGAAGGTTGAGGGGCTCGCGGGAAACAGCCAGAATCCTACGGACTGTTCAGGAATCTCGCAGAATCTTCAGGAATCCAAAAGGCTTCTGGGGACCCGAAGGAATCCTGAGGAGTCTTCAGAATTCCAAAGGGATCTTCCGGAATCTGCGGGGATCCCGACGGATGAATGCGAACCCCAGTGGATTCGGCAGAACTGTTTGACATCTTTCGGAAACGCAATGGGCCCCGAGGAACCCTGGACTATCTTCAGGAGCCCTTGGACAAGCAAAGAAATCGGCAGGAATATTCGGATTCCCTCCGCGATCCTGCGGAGCATTGCGGGGTTCTTAGGACGCAGAGGGTTTCCGCCAGGATCCTTCGAGGCCCAGGGTAATCCAGAAGCATCTCGCGCAGGGATCACTTGGAGTCCTGAGGAAATCCTTCTGGATTCAAAAAGAATTGGAATCAGCGCTTTGGAGTGTCCAGGAGCCTGGGGGGAACCTGAGGAACCTGGAGAAATCGGTAGAAACTCTCGAGAAATAGTTTGGGATCCTCGGGGGCCCGTTGGCGCCCTTAGGGGCCCCTGCGAAACCTGAGGGACCTTCGGCATTCTCCAGGATCCAGAGGAGCACGGGCGAAGCTGAAACAAATACAAGACCCCGAAGGACTCCTTAGAGTCCGTTTAATCCGGAGGAACCCATGCTATCGCGCATATGATGCCTCGCTCTTGTTTAGGCAGCGTCCGCTTACAGTCAAGTGTCCAGCAGTTTCGCGGAAGCTCCGGCTTGCATTCAGATGGCAGAGCGTTTTCTCGGTACGTCTGTGTGCTATTCCTCCGCCTCCCCCTCGTTTCTCTTCTCCTCTCGTCTTATCTCCTCTCACCTCCTTTCTGCTCCGGCCTTGAGTGTAGGGTCGGTAGCCGTGCCAGGTTTTGCTTGGCGAGGCGGCAAAGGGCCGCGGCCGCGGCTCTTGGGCCCCCCCCCAGTCGCCGCGCGCGCGGCGGCCCTGCCTTCTTCTGCGGGGAAGAATACGACTCGCGAGCATGGAGGGTGGCCCCAACCTCCGCGCGCGGTGGCCCTGCCCTATTCTGCTTGGAATGCGAACAACAAAAGCAGCTGCGGGCGCGGCGGCTCTCGACCACCCCCCCCGCCGCCGCCCGCGAGGCGGCCCTGCCCTTTCTGGCGGCGTGATGAATAATGCTCCTCGGGGTCACCACGAGCCGCCGCGCGCGCGGCGGCTCTTGTGCGAGGGTCTTGGAGGCCCACAGCCGCCGCGCGCGCGGCGGCTCTGCCTTTTGACTGCGCAGGGGGAAATGCAGTTCTGGGGCGCCACGAGCCGCCGCGCGCGCGCGACCCTGACCGTTTCCGCGGGGGGAAGAAGAACATTCGGGAGCACCGAGAGCCGCTGTGCGCACGGCAGCTCGCGAGGCCCCCGAGCCGCCGCGCGCGGCGGCCCCGCCGGCTCTCGCGTGAGACAGTGCAACCCGGGGGCAACCGCAGTCGCCGCGCGCGCGGCGGCCTTTCAATGACCTCCGCCGCCGCGCGCGCGCGCGGCGGCCCAGCCCCTTCTCGCGTGGAAAACGCGCATCGGGGGCACCGGGGGCCGTCGCGCACGCGGCGGCTCATGGTGCTGCCCAATCGTACTGTCGCGCAGACGAGGGCAGGGCCGCTGCGCGCGCGGCGGCGGGGGGCCGTCAAGAGCGGCCTGTAGTGTTCCTGATAGTTTTCCTTGGCCGGCAGACGAGAGGGCAGGGCCGCCGCGCGCGCGCGGCGGCTGGAGGCCCTCAAGGTTCGCCACGTGGGCGGTTCCTGGTGCTCCCCAGTTGTTCCCCACGCAGAAGGAGGCAGGTGCCGCCGCGCGCTCGCCGGCTGCGCGCGGCGTCTTTTGGCGCTTCCGAGTCGATCTTCTGGCGCAGAAGAGGGGGGCCGCCGCGCGCGCGGCGGCTGGGGGCCTTCGGGGGTCGCCGCGCACGGTGTGGCTCGTGTCGACTTCGCGTAAGAGTGGCCTTCCACCAGGGGCCCACAAGTTGTCGGGTGATTTTTCTTGTGGAATGAGCTTGACCTCGCGTCGGCGCCCGCATCGCGCGATTTCGCTCGCATCAGAGCGCGCCAGGTTTGGGCCGCCCCTTGCAATCAACAGCAACGCATGCGCGTCGCACCCGAGGGGGAGCTGGTCGACCAGGCGGCGCGTTTTCCGGCCCATGACCAGCCCCGAACCCCAGCCCATATCCCAAAACGTCTGCCTTGAATGTCTTTGGATAGTTTTGAATATCTTTGAATATCTGTGGATGTGCTTGAATCTGTCTTTCGAACCAGCGGGGATCTTTGCTGTTGTAAGTTACCCAAAGATATTCAAACATATCCCAGGCTCTCGGATGGGGCCGGTTTTGGCCATGACGCCGGGCCTGGTCAGACGTCGTCGCGACGCAGCCCGGCAGCGCTGTGCCTCATCGCGGCGGCCCCCATCAGCGTCTGCTTTCGCAGCGCCTTCGAAATGCCAGTCGGGTCGCTCGAAGTCAATCGGCGGAACTCCGCGGTTGCCCGTTGGCGCAGCAAAAATCTTTCGAGCGGCGCCGCGCTGATCGTCGATGCAGCGCGGCAGCTCCGGCTTGCACGATCGCGCTGGGCCCGCGCGGGCGCCCCTGAAGCGGCGCGCCAGAGGTCACTCAAGCCCGGGGTCACTCCTGCGCATAGTCGATCCTGGCGCTTCCGCGTAATAGCCCCCCATGCAGAAGAAGGCAGGAACGCCGCGCGCGCGGCGGCCAGGGGGCGTCAAGGGCAGCCGCTCGCGCGGCGTCTCTTTGCGTTCCCGGGCGTCTGTGTAAAAAAGATCGGCAAGGCCGCCGCGAGCGCAGCGGCTGGGGTTGCCCCCGAACGTCACGCCCCACGCAGAAGAGGGCAGGGCTGCCGCGCGCGCGACGGGGGGGCCTCAAGAGCCGCTGTGCGCGGCTGCTTTTGGTGCTCCCTAGCCAGGATTGTCCACGCAACAGAGGGCAGGGCCGCCGCGCGCACGGCGTCTCGAGGTGTTTCCATGTGTATTAATTCCCTCGCGGAAGATGGCAGGGCCGCCGCGTGCGCGGCGGCTGGGGCGGCGGAGGGCCGCGCGGCGGCCGGGGGCCATCAGTGGCAGTCGCGCGCGCGGCTGCTGTTGGCGCTCCCAGGTTGTATTTTCCATTCAGACGAGGGCAGGTCAGCCGCGCGCGGGGCGGCTCGGGGCCCTCGAGAGCTCGTTGATATCGATTTGATTGTTGGCAGAAAAAGGCAGCGCCGCCTCGCGAGCGGCGGCTGGGCGCCCTGAAGAGCAGTCGCGCGCGCGGCTGCTCATGGCGCGCGGCTGCTCTTGGCGGCTTCCCCGAGCAGACGAGGGTTGGGCCGCCGCGCGAGCGGCGTCTGGGGGCTCAAAAGCTGTCGCGCGCGGTGGCCTTCGATATGCCCCAGTGTGTTTTTCCTTCGCAGAGCGGGGGCGGGGCCGCCGCGCGCGCGGCGACTGGGGGCCGTCAAGAGCCGCAGCGCGCGCGCGGCTGCTCTTGGTGCTCCCGAGTGGTATTTTCTACGCGAAAGAAGGCAGCGCCTGGGTGACCCGAGAATTTTTCAACGCGGGAGAGGGCAGGGAAACCGCGCGCACGCGGCGGCTGGGGGAGGGGCCCTCGAGAGCAGCCGTGCGCGGCGGCCCCTGGCGCCCGCGACTTGTATTTTCCAATCAGAAGTCGGCGGAGCCACCGCATGCGCGGCGGCTCTCCGTGCGCCCAGGTGGTGCTTTCCACGCAGGCGACAGCCTGGCCGCCGCGCGCGCGGCGGCTGGGCGTCGCCAAGGGCCGCCGCGCTCGCGGCGGCTCTCGGTGCTCCCAAGTTGCATTCTACAGCGCAGAAGAGGGCAGGGCCGCCGCGCGCGGCGGGTGTGTGTGTGTGGGGGGGGGGGCCTTCAAGGGCCGCCGCGCGCAAGGGCGGCTCTTGCTGCCCCCGAGAAGTGTTTCTCCACGCAGAAGACGGCGGGGCCGCCGCGTGCGCGGCGGCTGGAGGCCCTCAAGAGCCGCCGCGCGCGCGGCGAGGAGTATTTCTCCGCGTCGGAGAAGGCAACGCCGCCGTGCGGGCGGCGACTGGAGGCCATCAAGAGCCGCCGCCGCGCGCGGCGTTTCATGGTGCTCTCGAGAAGTATGTTGCATGACGACGGGGGCAGGGCCGCCGGGCGCGCGGCGGCTGTGGTTTCTCGAAAGCTGCCGCGTGCGCGGCGGTTCTTGGTGTTCCTGGGGCTTCTGAAGCCGTCTGGCAAGTCTTACGGGTAAGTTTGGGTTCGCCGCCATCAGCTACATATCCGCGCGCGTGAGTATTGCCCTGTTCTTGCAATGTCGGTCGGCGCCCCCCCGGGTTTACTTTCGGCTTGGCTCATCGGGGTGCTCTGCGGGTTCGGGTTCGGCTGCGCCTTGGCTGCCTGTCCTGTACGGAAGGGCGGCCGAGCCAGACGCCCCTCGCGTAGAGGTTGGCGCAGGACCGCGCGCAGGTAGCCAACGAAGTTTGCCGCCCCCCCCCGCCTCTGCGCGGCTGGATCATCGGGAAGGTCCAGGTGCAAAAAAGAGGGGTTGGGGAATGGACAGGATGGGTGGAGGTTGGGCCCAAAAGGGTTGAAGATAAGGGGGTCTTCCTTCCCTCCTCCTCCTCCTCCTCCTCCTCCTCCTCCTCCTCCTCCTCCTCCTCCTCCTCTTCCACGCCTACCCATTATCCTCCCCTTCCTGCCGCCGCCGCCGCCTCCTCCTCCTGCCGTTTCCTTTTCCTTCTCCTCCTCATCCTCCTCCTCCTCCTCCTCCTCCCGCCCCTTCTACTTCCCGTATCATCATCCCAGATGGATGCGGGGGGGAGAGGCGGGGATGGGGTCCCGCGGGCCTTGCTGTCCTCCCCCTCGCGGAGGAGGGTGAAGCGGGCGCCGCCTTCGAGGAGGACGCGGCGTCGAAGAACCTGATCTACACCGCGAAGGACGCCAGCTCAGGTCAAGCACCTAACAGCACCAGGAGGCGTGATACCCAGGTCGCGGCCGGCCTGTGCGAAAGCTCGGTGCAGGTGTTCAAGCAGTGGCGAAGCGTCTTGGCTCGCCTATAGGCCTACCGAAGAATGTTCTAACATTTTTTTTGTGGCTGCAGCGAAATGTTCCTAGAACATTTCCGGCCGGGACTTTTTAGTTTTAACACATCGGGCTGATGTTCTAAGACTATTGTTTTCTGTTATTAGAACATTTTGGGGTTCTCAGAGAATCTTGTGGTAGGCCTATAGAATGCCGGAACGGTCGGTCCCTGCTCAAATGCAGGTGCGGCCAGACGGACTCCAGCGCTCGGCCTTCCGCGTGTGTTTCCAGCGTGGGACAGTTCAACAGTTCGCAGTGCCGCAGCCCGGGCTGCTGGGACGCGCGAGCAGCGACGTAAGAAGCGAATCCAGCGCGTGGCCTCCGAATTGTCCAGAGTAGTAGTAGTAGTAGTAGTAGTAGTAGTAGTAGTAGCAGTAGTAGTAGTAGTAGTAGTAGTAGTCGTCGTCGTCGTCGTCGTCGTCGTCGTCGTCGTCGTCGTCGTCGTCGTCGTCGTCGTCGTCGTCGTCGTCGTCGTCGTCGTCGTCGTCGTCGTCGTCGTCGTCGTCGTCGTCGTCGTCGTCGTCGTCGTCGTCGTCGTCGTCGTCGTCGTCGTCGTCGTCGTCGTC
>CAUYUJ010014950.1:430197-517697 GCA_963575745.1 Prorocentrum cordatum | reverse complement strand
CTTTTCGGCACACCCCTCACACGCTTCGTGGCCCCATAGGGAGCTCCACCTAAGGCCCCAGTGCAACCGCCCACATGCGCCCCGCACACCCATTTCGGCACGCCCTCACACGCTTTGTGGCCCCATCGGGAACTCCAACGAAGGCCCCGTTGCCACCTCCCGCACGCGTCACGCACGCCGATTTCGGCACGCCCTCACACGCTTCGTGGCCCCATAGGGAGCTCCAACGAAGGCTCCAACGCTACCGCCCGCATGCGTCACCCACGCACATGTCGGCACACCCCTCACGCGTTTCGTGGCCCCATAGGGAGCTCCACCTAAGGCCCCAGTGCAACCGCCCACATGCGCCCCGCACACCCATTTCGGCACGCCCTCACACGCTTTGTGGTCCCATCGGGAACTCCAACGAAGGCCCCGTTGCCACCTCCCGCACGCGTCACGCACGCCGATTTCGGCACGCCCTCACACGCTTCGTGGCCCCATAGGGAGCTCCAACGAAGGCTCCAACGCTACCGCCCGCATGCGTCACCCACGCACATGTCGGCACACCCCTCACGCGTTTCGTGGCCCCATAGGGAGCTCCAAGGCTCCAGCGGCTGCGTTCGCATGCGCCCACCGCACCGATTTCGGCACACCCATCACACGTTTCACGGCCCCATAGGGAGCTCCACCGACGGCCCCAGTGGCTGCGTTTGCACGCGCCCACCACATTTATTTCGGCGCACCTCTCACGCTTTTCGTGGCTCCATAGGGAAGTCCACCGACGGCCCCAGCGGCTACTTTCGCATGCGCCCACCGGACAAATTCTGGCACGTTTTGTGGCTTATTGGGAGCTCCTCCGAATGCGGTGCATACAATCACGGTGCTCACAACTGCACATGGTTGGGGCCTTCGCCAGGCTAATTGTTTCGCAGTTCGCCTTAGGTTTTCCTCTGGTTTTCGATGGAACATCGAAGTTTGATTTATTGGAAAAAAGGAGGCCTCGCTCCTCGATTATAGGGTTCCTTAAGTCAACGCCCCAACTGTATAGGGGGGATAGCATGCTGGGGGCCATGATATCTCCCAGATTGCATGGCCCCCGCTTCTTCCTTCCCAGACATGATCGCGTCGTTAAAATATCAGGACGGGAGGTTTTTGCCAGTTTTCTGCCTCGGGGCGCCCTCGCCAGGCCTCGGGACTGTCAAAAAATGACTCAGGACGAAAATCCGGTCCCCGGGAGGGGGCCGGGACTTCCAGGGACCCCGTATGGAAAAGATCAGGACGTCGCACGTCTGGGTTCAAGACGTCCCCTGGTCTCCCCCCCCCCCTAGGCCGCGCACGTGCCTCGGGCCAGGATCTGCGAACCCCGCTTTTCTTGCACGCCCCCCTCTGTTGGATGCCGCCGACTCCGGAGGCGAGTCGAGCGCGCCGGGGCCAGTGGCCTCGCCCGACACGCGGCGGCCGCGAGGGGCGGGGGACCAGCGAAGCAGGCCACGCGGCTGCTTGACTTTGCTGCCCTCCACCCCCGCCAGGCCTCCGATTCTTCTTGAGAGGCCAAGGCTCTAGGCTCTAGGCCTCCCACATGGGGTAGGAGTAGATGGGGTCGGGGGATCGAGCCGCATGGCCGACGCACCGGCGATGCGGCTCGATGTGGAGTCCGATTTTCCATACGCCGGCGTCGCCGACGCACCGCCGACCCTATTCCGACCGCATCTGGGAGGCCTCTAAACACGGAGCTATTTGGCGCGTTCCAGAGATGGTCTCGCCTTCTGCGCGTCCTAGTTGGCTCCAACAAATGTCCTCTTGGAAACGCGATACAAGAAATAGAACTTTTACACCCATCGGCGAGATGAGCTGTCGCGCACGCGTGCTCAGCGCTCGCGCGCGCGCGATCCCAAGGCGTCCTCATCGCCACAAAATTGTTCCAGGAGGGCCTGAGGCTACAGGCGATAATGTCCAGACGACCCTAGGATGACGCCACCCCAACACGATCCCGCCATGGATTCTGGACCGTCCCAGGCCGACTCGAAGATGACCAAACACATGAGCCACGAGTGACGCCGAGATGATCCGATGGCAACAAGATGGATCCACGCGCGCCCAGGGTGGCCACATAATGAACACGCGACGGCTGCGCGATCCAAGCATGACCAGGATATGATCTCCAGATGACCTCAAGACGACCCCGACATGGCAGGAATGCTGCAACTTCGGAGCCCCACGTCACTTCGAGCCGATCCCAGCATGGCGGGATCCGTGAACGACCAGGGAGATGTGTTTACTAATGGGTGGGATTGCAATCTGCCTGAATTAAACTTATAATTTTCGAGGGGAGTAAGTTAGGCGAGATCCCGCCCGGCCCACGGCAGAAGACTACATTGCTAGGCTTCTACGGGGGTTGGGGGTTCGGGCGGGGCGTATTTACATTCGCTGTCTTCCGCAAGCCTTCCGACGGCCTCCGCATCGTTTTACTTCCGTTGGCTTCCGCTAGCGGGCGTCGGTATGAAAATTCGATGAACTTTCACTGGGCCGATGTAGCCCTCAGCGGAAGCTGGCGGAAGTAAACCGGCGGCGGGCCCGCCAGCAGAACTTGGCGGAATGCGGTGCAAGTAGCAGCGAAAGGTTCGCGTTCGTTGATTTCGGGTCCGCCATGTTGCCCTCCCTCTCCTCCCCCATGTCATCGTCTTCACCTTCGGTGACACTCGGCCGCCCCAGAGGTGCAGCAGACGTGGAACGACTTCCTCAAGGGCGCCGGGTCCTGTTTCTCCTGCATTTGTCCTCGTGTTCCTCCTGCTGTTCCTGGTGTTGGTCGTCCTCCTCACGCTCATCTTCCTGCTGCTTCTTGTTATACTTATCTCGGGGATGGACAGACCTCCCTTTAGTAAAACGTGGTTTAATGAAAACGACCTGAGGCCCAAACTTGGCGGGCGCAAGCCTGGAAAATAACGGCCGCGGCGCCCTCTCGAGAACCGAAAACGGACAATTCACTAATCGACGTGTCATTGTTGGGGGTTCTGTCCACCCCCGATTATCCTACCCATCGTTTCTCGCCCTCATCTTTCCGCACTCCCTGCCCCCTCATTATCCTCCTCCCCCTCCTCCTCCGCCCTCCCATGCGCGCTCTCTAGGCATGCAGGTGGACTTCCCCCCTTCGCTTTCCCCTCCCCACACAATGTCGCCGAACCTCAGAGACACAGTTCGATCCCCTGTGTGTAAGCCCCCCGTCCGCTCTTCCTCCATCTCCTCATTCTCCACTCTCTTTCCATTCCGTTCCCCATCACCCCCTCCCCGAATCGGTCGTCTCTTGTTCCCCCTTCCCGCACTTGATCCTCTCCTCATCCGCGTCGTCATCAATTGTCCTCCCCAGAGCTCCCTGGGACAAGCTGGAGCCACCCTTAACTCCACAGCGACCCCTAGACCGAGCTCAAGTAAATAGCATCCTCTTATCCCTCCTAAAGAATATCCTCCTTCCACTGCTTCTCTCCCCGATCCGCCCCTCTCTCCGTCTCTCTCCTCCCTCCCCCTCCCATAGGACTCTGAGAACAGAGGAGGCATGATGATGGTCCATGGTTGTGGAGATGACGACGACGACGATGATGATGGTGATGATGATGATGGGCGAGCAGGAGAAGGAGGAGAAGGAGGAGGGTAAAAAGAACACCAGAAGCAAGGCGAAGTCTTTAATGATGAAAGTATTACGATAATGATGAAGACGATGGTGATGATGATGAGGAAGAGGAGGAGGAAGGACTACAGGAAGCCCAAGACCCTCCCTCTCGTCCCAAGCCCCCTCCTCAAAAGTTGACAAAAAAGTTCCTCTCCACTACAAAAAAGCTCCTCCAGGAAACATCCGCACCCTGTCGGCTTGCTTTACAGGCGAGAGCCCCATTTTGAAACAGAGTGGAATGTCATGTTTCTAGAGAGCATGGCAGTAATGAACGCGAAAGGGTATAACCATGCAATGTAACGAGGTGTCCAGCAATATGACCGTTTTGAAAAGTGCGGCTTCGGTCTGTGCAGTGATTACACCAGCTTACATGTCTGCTGATACTGTTCGGGCAAGTCGCAAGCGAAAGCCACATGTTGAAAAACAAATACGCCGTCCACCCGTGCAGCTGTTGCAGTTGGTCACGTTCGCAAGAGCCCCAGTGTGAAATGAAGCCGACCCCGACCATTGTGATTGTGAGAAACATGGTAGATGAGAATTCGCGCGGCGAGAAGGCGAGATCATCATATTGAAAAGAAGCAACCCTCCATCCTTGTAGCTGCAGTTTGGGACGGGCGTGGCGACCATGCGAGAACCCCATGTCGAATCCACCAGCGCTTCATCCTTGTAGCTCTTGCAAGTTTTACAAAAACATGGGGCCAACGCTACAGCGAGAGCTCCATTCTGAACACGGCCCATCAATCGCTGTAGTTTTTGCCACATTTGAAACTGCGCCAACGCGAGAGCTTTTATTTTGAAAACGATTCACCCTCCATCCTTGTAACTGTCGAGGCGTTCAAGCTTAAGTGACGGAAGTTGTGATGATTTCCCAGGCTCAATGTCTCACGCTTTTGCGCATTCCCACCCTAGCCTAACCCCCTCTGGCTCAAGCTCCGTACCCCCCTTGGCTCAAGCCGTGTCGGCTCGAGGTTGGTCGGCGCGACCTGGGTCCGCTGCCTCCGGGGCCGGCCGGATGGAGCCGCCCTCTGCACGGCGGCGACGGCTGCGCCGCGCCGCCGCCGCCCGCGCCGCTCCGGCGCCGCCCCCTGGCCGGCCGCCCGCTGGGTGGGCCGCTGGCCCTGCGGCCGCTGGCGCTGGCCTGGCCGGCGTTCTCTCGCGCCGCCTGCCCCCCGGGCGGGCCGCCTCCGGCCCACTGGCCCAGCCGCCGCCGTCGCCGCCGCGTCTCGGGCGGCGCGGCCCTGGGCGCTGCCGCTGCCGCCTGCGGCGCGGCCCTGGACGCTGCGGAGGCCGCGGCTGCCGCCGGCCTCTGGCTGGCCGTCGCCGCTGCGGCCCGGGCGGCCCTGCTGGCCGCGCGCGCGGCCGCGCCCCCTGCTGCCGCAGCCGCCCCCCCTGCGGCGGCCGCGGGTAGCTCCGCGTCGGCGGCGGCTGCGTCGGGCGGCGCCTCGGCCGGTGCGGCCGCGCTGGCGCCCGGCGGCGGTTGGCGCGGTGGCCGGCGCCGCCGCGGCGGCACGAGTCCTGCCCGACGGCCTGCCCCCCGGCCAGCCTCCCGGCCAGCCCGACTGCCATGCCAGCCCCTCGGCTTGCCTGGCGGCCTGCCCCCTGGGCTGCCCGACTGCCAGCCTCACGGTCTGCCTGGCTGCCAGCCCCATGGCCAGCCCGGCCAGCCCCACGGCCAGCCCGACGGCCAGCCCCGGGGCCAGCCAGCCCCGCGGCCAGCCCCACGGCCAGCCCGACTGCCAGCCGGACGGCCAGCCCGACGGCCAGCCCCATGGCCAACCCGATTGCCAGCCCCACGGCCAGTCCGACGGCCAGCCCGACTGCCAGGGCCAGCTCGACTGCCAGCCCCACGGCCAGTGCCCCGGCCAGCCCGACTGCCAGCCGGACGGCCAGCCCGACGGCCAGCCCCACGGCCAGCCCGACTGCCAGCCCCGCGGCCAGCCCCGCGGCCAGCCCCACGGCCAGCCCAACTGCCAGCCCCACGGCCTCGCTCACGCGACGAGCTACGACGCAGTACGTTGTATTGGCCGAGGCGGGCAAGCGCCCACAGACCCGAGTTCCAGGTTCGAAGCATCGTCGTTGCCTTGACCTTGTGTTGGCCAGGGAAATCACACGGGGGCAAATGAACATATTACTCATCATTGTCATCATCATCGCCGTAATCATCATCATCATCATCATCATCATCATCATCATCATCATCATCATCATCATCATCATCATCATCAGATAATCATCATCGTCATCACCATCACCATCACCATCATCATCATCATCATCATCATCATCATCATCATCATCATCATCATCATCATCGCCATCGCCATCGCCATCGCCATCGCCATCGCCATCGCCATCGCCATCGCCATTGTCATCATCATTCTCGTATTCATCATCACCACCACCATCACCATCAACAGCATCATCATCAGTATTATCATCCCTCCCCCTCACATCCCTCTCACGCGCAAGCTCGCCAATGCCTTTGCTCAGCCGTGACTCACCCGTGGAACTGTTCAATGGCGGTCCGATCGCAGACCTGGCAACGGTCAGTGATCCCTCCCCATCCCCCTCCCATCCCTTTTCTGCTATTCCAAGGCGCCGAGTCACGCGAGGCTGCCGGGGAAGCCATCTACGCGGCAGTCTTCGACGCGGCGCCGAGTCTGCAGAGCCTCTTCAAGACGCCGAGGCCGTCGTCCGCCGGAAGGGCAGAAACTCATCGCCGCTTCGTGTGACCCCGCCAGCCCATGTAGAAACGATTCCCCGGCAAGTTGCTGGCGAGAAAGAGGGGGAGGACTTAGCGAAACAGAGCGGGCAGCAATGGTGTACCGGGAGATCTGGGAGCGATGGAGTGGCCCTGGAGGGTTTCTTGGGGCCATGTCTGGGGCACGCGTAGGGAGCGAGGGGGAGGAGGGCGAGGAGGACGAGGCGGAGAAATGACGCACGAGGAGGACGAGAGGAGGAGGAGGAAGAGGAGGAGGAGGAGGTCGATACTTATATGGGAGCGAGGCCTGACTTGTCTTGCGTTGTCCATGGGCGCGTAACTGAGGTGGGGCTCCGCGGTGCGGGTGCCGTTGTTGTACTTGCCGCCGTCGCCCGCCCCGTGACGGACCCGTGACCAACTCCGCGACCCACCCGCAACCCACCTGCGACCTTTCTGCGGCCCACATCCGCGGCCCACCCACACTGTTGTGCAAGCAGCAAAGTCGCCATATGCGGCGATATTTTGTTTGTTGATCCTGTGTTTCATGGCAGTGCTGGCGGTGGGCTTCTCTACTCTGGCTTTCAAGCCTCGCGACCCGCTGACCCCCCGCCCCCTGACCCACCCACGTTGCCTTGCAACGCGATCGGCTCCTGGGCAGGCTGATTGTTTTGAAAAGATGCGCCTGCGGCGGACTTGTTGACTTTGGCGCCCAACCCCCGCAGGCCTAGCAGGGCCCCTACCAGGAGCCCCCTCTGTCTTACCCGCTGCCGCGGGGTTTAGATGCTTAGCTCGTCAGCCAGGCAGGCCATCGAAAACCAAGCAACATGCGACCTACCCCCCCCCCCAACACCACGCCACACCGACACGTTTTGCCCGTCGCGGCCATGCGCGCGGCGGCGCGGCGTAGGCAGTCGAGCGGGAGGACGCGCGCGGCCGGGCCAGATCACGCGGCGCGGAGACCAGGGGCCCACCCATGGGGATCGACCGGGGCACTCGGCCGCGAGGGGGGCGGGGGAGCGGGGGAACGGGGGAGAGGGGGAGAGTGGCGGAGGCAGGAAGTGCGCAGTGCGAAAGGGCAGCGGCACTCCGAAAGAGGGGGAGGGCAGCAGGCAGACAGCCGGACCAAGGCAGACGGTGGGATGGAACGAGCACCTAAGTGGCGACAGGACCGTGGGGAGACAGCGGAGCCCCCCCAACCACCCACACACACACACACACACACACACGCACGCACGCACGCACGCACGCACGCACGCACGCACACACACGCACACACACGGACAGACACACGGACAGACACACACACACACACACACACACACACGGACAGACATACACACACACATACACGCACACACACACACACACATTCACACACACACACGCACGCACGCACGCACGCACGCACGCACGCACGCACGCTCGCACACACACACACACATTCACAGGCAAACAGGCACACACACACACACACACACACAGACACGCAGGCACACACACACACACACACCTTACACACGCACACACACATTTCACCGGTAGTGGCCTCGCGCGCGGCGACGAGGCGGAATCAGTCAAAGCGGCGGAGCGGGCGCGTGCGACCAATCCCTGAAGCGGGATTGTTTTTGATCGCCCCGCTAGCCAGCATAGAAACTTAGGGACACATAGCCATCCAGGCATGGACGGCGAGAAGGGAAAGCGCTGCCCGTCGCGGGACGTCCCACGCGAGGACGAATCGAGCAGCCGCCATGGAGGACATAGTCAAGCAGGCGTGGTTGGCGGGGAGGAGGACACCAGCCGCGCGCAAGCAGACGTCCCGCCGAGTGGCACGACGCACCACGCACACACTCAGACAACAGCAACTCAAAAACGTACCACCCGAGGGGTGGTCTTGTAGGCAGCTTGCACGTATCGTCCCTCGCGGCTCCCGCCCCCTCTCCGCCAGGGCCGTCATGGCCATGCGCTTCATGAACGGCCTCAACCAGATCATCTCCTCCCTGCAGGACCCCAAGGCGAACCGCCCCAGAGTTGTTTTCTTTGATTCGGAGCCTCCTGGCAATTGGTTTAGAGCCTCCAAGTAGTAAGTATATTCCTCCTCCTTCTCCTCTTTTCCTCCCTTTTCCTCCTTCCTCTCCTTCCATCCTCCCCTCTCCTTCTCCATCCTCTCTCTTCCGACCGCGGCCGAGCGCCTCAGGGCCGAGGGGTGGTCCGCCGCCCACAGTGGGGGGGGAAGGGGGGGGCGAGGGGAAGGGGGAGGAGAGGGGAGGAGAGGGAGGAGGGGAGGAGGAGGGGGAAGAGGAGGAGGAGGAAGAGGAGGAGGAGGAGGAGGAGGAGGAGGAGGAGGAGGAGGAGGACGAGGAGGCGGAGCAGGAGCAGGAGGCGGAGGAGGAGAAGGAGGAGGAGCAGGAGGAGGAGCAGGGAGGAGGAGAAGGAGGAGGAGGAGGAGGAGAAGGAGGAGTAAGAGGAGTGAGAGGAGTGAGAGGAGTGAGAGTGGCTGGAGGAGCGGGATGGTTCAGCCGCCCTAGCGTCGACGGTGCCGACGGCGGGATGAAGAAGAACGGACTCCAGATCGAGCCGTGTTGCCGATGCAGTGGCGGTGCGGCGCGATCCTCCGAGATGCCATCCGACGACGGACGACGGACGACGATAGTCCGCCGCCAGAATTTACCCATGTCTGTCGCCTCGGAGTCGGGCCACGGGACCTCGAGGACCTCCTGAGGAGCGCAGCTCTGGATATCTTCCCGCCCCCGGTGGCGGGAAGGTGTCCAGATCCACGGCGACCAAGCTCAGCCACGCGCAGAGAGGGGTGGGGGGAGGGGGGGGGGGCTTCTTGGAGGCACCCCTGCTTCTTAGAGGCCGCGGTCCTTATCTATGAAAGAGCGTGTTCTACCGCTGCTGGAGGAAAACCGGGGGGGGTCACTGGGGGTTCCCAACCCGTCCCCCCCCCCCTCGAAAACCGGGGGGTGTCACTACCGGTTCGAACCCCCCCCTCCCTCCCCCCTTCATCATGAAAAGGGGGGGGTCACTACCAGTTTGAACCCCCCTTTGCCGCCGGCAAAATATTCTCGCTCCCTGAGACAGTGGGGCAGTGGTGGGGGCAGTGGGACAGTGGTGGAGACGGTGGTGGTGGGGACAGTGGGACAGTGGCGGGGACAGTGGGAGAGTGGTGGGGACGGTGGTGGCGGGGACAGTGGTGAGGGGACAGCGGGACAGTGGTGGGGACTGCGACAGTGGGACAGTGGTTCAGACGGTAGTCGTGGGTGAAGGCGGTGGTGAGGACGGTGGCGGGACAGTGGTACAGTGGGGAGAGTGGTGGGGACAGTGGGGACAGTGGGACAGTGCAGTGGCGGGGACAGTGGGGACAGTGGGACAGCACAGTGGGGCAGCGGAGGGGACAGTGGGGATAGTGGGACAGTGGTGGGAACAGTGGGGACAGTGGGACAGTGGCGGGGACAGCGGGGACAATAGGAAGAGTGGGACTTTGGTGGGACAATGGTGGGGGCAGAGGGGACAGTGAGACACTGGTGGGGGCACTGGTGGGGACAATGGGGAGAGTGGGACCGTGGTGGGACCATGGTAGGGACAGTGTGGACAGTGAGAGACTGGTGGGGGCACTGGTGGTGACAGCGGGGACAATGGTGGGAACAGTGGGACAGTGTGGCAGTGGTGGGGGCAGTGGGACAGTGGTGGGGACGGTGGTGGTGGGGACAATGGTGCGGGGACAGTGGGACAGTGGTGGGCACAGTGGGCCCAGCGGGACAGTGGTAGGGACGGTGGTGGTGGGGACAGTGGTGAAGGCGGTGGTGAGGACGGTGGTGGGACAGTAGGACAGGGGTACAGTGGGGGCAGTGGTGAGGACAGTGGTGGGAACAGTGGGACAGCTCAGTGGGACAGCGGCGGGGACAGTGGGGCGGTGGTGGCTGTGGGACATTGGTGGGGACCGTGGGGAAAGTGGGGAGAGCGGGACCGTGGTGGGGACAGTACAGTAGGGACAGTGCGACAGTGGGGGGGCACTGGAGGGACAGCGGGGACGGTGGTGGGAAAACTGAGGACAGTGGTGGTGTGGACGGTGGTGCTGGGGACAGCAGCGGGGTATGTGGTGCGGACTTGTGAAAGAGCGCGCCCGCAGCGCCGGGAATATGGGAAGGAGGGCCCCAGCTTCAAGCTACCCCCCCCCTCTCCCTTCCAAAAGGGGGGGGGGCTTCAGAATCTACCCCCCCTCCCCCTCCCTTCTGTCAGGGTTTCTAAGCTAGGGGGGCCCTGGGGGGGGCCTTCGAAGCTACCCCCCCCCTTCCTTTTTCCGGAGCAGAAGGTGAGCACGGGCTTCCCTTTCAAAGGGGGGGGGGGGCTTCGGAAGCTTCCCCCCCCCCTCCCTCCCTTTTTGGTCTGGACACAAGGGGGGGCGGCTTCAAGATACCCTCCTCCGCCCTCTTTTGCAAAGGGAGGAGGGGGATTCCGAAGCTCACCCCCCCTCTCTTCTGGGGTTATGGCAAAATGGCTAAATCTCTGCAGACAGGTACGCCCCGCAGCGCTAGAGAACGCAATGGAGAAGAACGTCGATACCACACGCGAGCTCAAGGCTATGAACACGACGGACGCGGACTGGACCTACTTGATAGAGACCCTCAAGTCCATTGCCAAGCCCTTCCTCGAGCGCAAGAAAAAGGAGCAGCAAGGCGCCAGCAACCAGCTCATGGCCGACAAGCTGGCAAACACTATTACATAGTGCAGAACCACCCAAGCAGTACATCGGCACACACCTCGGCGTGGACATAGAAGGAAGGCTCGACATTCTCACTCGGGCGATCAAGAACCAGAAGCAACTCCAGGAAGCGAAAAGGAACAGATCTCGAGGCATTGGTATTCGAAACATGGCAAAACAAGGCAGCATCAGCAGGTGCGTGGCAGGCACCAATCATGGCAAGATGAAGCGCAGCTACACCAGAACTGCACGTGCCAGACCCAGTCTCGCAGAATGGGCACAGCACGTGCCCCAGGCTGGCGCTCGAGGGGGAATTTCGAGCCCTACCTATCGACCTCGACGAAGAGAAGCGCCTACTCCAAGAAAGCGCTAGCGACTTCGACGACGAGCTCAAGCCGCAGCCCCAGGCGCAATGCGCAATATTACGACACGAAGGACAACGTAGCCAAGCTTTTCTACGGGAACAAGAAGCGCCTGAGGTATTTCCAAAAGAGGGCATTGGTTCTTGAATGGTCGCCCCCAGAAGAGATATTCCAGATCATCTTTCAGCCGACGGTCATTGCGAAGAGGAAACCGCAGACGCTGGACCCCAGGTGCAACGAGGAGCTGATCGAGGCGCCGTGGACAGACGAACGCTTTGAATGTATTTTGGATCATACCTACAAGGTCGGCTTCTCATCGCAACCAGAGCTTCGCGCCCGGCGAGATGAACGCCGAGCCCATGATTTCCAGGACTACGTACTTTGCACATGATGTGCCCGTCTTGGCGATGCGTGCGCCGTCAACTACACTGCGAGTCGCTGCCATGGTCTCCACCGCCACATGCTCGCGGCTGCTGGCCACGTCTTAGGAGAGAAGTTCCCATGGTTGCATCGCGCATCGTCGCGCCCGGTCTTCAGCGAGCGAATCTCGACTTCATCGCATCCAGCAAGGACGCCGCCAACGCGTTCCCCAGCACTATGATCGACAAAGTTGCGCAAGTCATATTTACATGCTCGGCAGGCACAAGCAGAAACTGTGCGCCGCTGTCAAGGTCGACGGCTTCGACAAGTCCGGAGATTTCATACTGGGATCTGGCTTTCTGCCTGGATGCAGCGCAGGACGTACTTCCTTCAATTTTGCACGCGAGCAGCCAGTGGGCCAATGGCTGGGCCATGTGACACAGGACTCAGATCCGTTCGCCGCTGTCCCCCCCGTCGCTCCAAACATGATCGACCTCTCAGTCAAACTGCACGTGGGCGAAATCCTCGAGACCTCGCAGGGCGGCCCGATGCAAGCGCGCAAGACCTGCAGGACAATCTACGCGGACAAGGGCAAGGAGGCGGGGAGAGGACGCGCTTCAGGGCAACCGGAGGGCCATCTACATGGCGCTCATTCCGACCCTGTTCACCGGGGATGTGGGCGGAAGACTCTAGCAGTTCTCGCGGAGCATGGGCAGTTCTTGGACATGATCAACGCAGCGACGTAGCTACGCAAAGCCAAACGCACCCGAATCAGCAAATGCTGCGACTCCAACAAGGCGAAGTTCACTCTCTTCATCGAGCAGGGCGCCTGGACGGCCGCAGCGAACGAGGAGGGCCCGACGGACGAGCAGAAGAAGCGCGCATCAGTCCACGGACACCACCCGCAGAGCCCTTCTTCAAGTTGGCGCAGTGGTAAAGGAGGGCAGGGCGTCTGCGGGAATCATTGAGGATGAACTGGCCGCCTGGCGTGCAGGACTTTGAATTCAGATATGGATGCCGATGCATGCGCGACACGGTCGGTTGCGAGTTCGGCATGCGCGCTGCCGCGAACTGAAAGAAGGCGCCCGCCGAGAGCGGGCGACGGCGGCTGCTCAGAGATATAGTGGGATGCTGACTCCGCCCACCGAGGCCGTTCTTCTTGTGTTTCTTCTTCTTATTCCATTATTCCTCCTCCTCCTCCCCATCCTCCTCCTCCTCCTCCTCCTCCTCCTCCTCCTCCTCCTCCTCCTCCTCCTCCTCCCCGCCCTCCCTCCCTCCCCTCCTCCTCCTCCTCTTCCTCTTCCTCCTCCTCTTTCTCTTCCTCTTCCTCTTCCTGTTCCTCCTCCTCCGCCTGTTCCTCTTTTATGTTGCGTTGAGCAAACCTGAACCTACGATTGTGGCGTTATTCTTGTTATTGTTCTTCATCATCCTCTTTTTGTCTTCGTCTTCTTCTTAGTATTATTCTTAGTATTCTTATTTTCTTCCTCTTAGTCTTATTAGTATTAGTATTATTAATAGTATGATGAATACCATTATTATTAATATGCCTGCTCCTCTTCCTCCTCCTTCTCCTCCTCCTCCTCTTCCTCCTCCTCCTCCTCCTCCCCCCCTCCTCCTCCTCCTCCTCCTCCTCCTCCTCCTCCTCCTCCTCCTCCTCCTCCTCCTCCTCCTCCTCCTCCTCCTCCTCCTCCCCCCCCTCTCCTCCTCTTCGGCGTCGGGCCAGGGCAGTCTCGCCCCCGTCGCTCCCGCCGCGGCGGCTGCGCAGTCGGCCCGTGGGTCGTGGTCGGATGTTCTCTCATCCTGGTTTGTGTTTATACTTGTTTTGTATTCTTGGCCCATGGGTCTTGGTCTCGTTTTCTTATACCTAGTTCGTTTTCTCGTAAGTTACCTCTTTCGGCCCATGGGACGTGGTCGCGTTTTGTCGGGCAAGGGTTCGTTTTCTCGTGTTCTCGATTTCTCGGCCAATGGGTCGTGGTCTCGTTCTCTCGGACCCTGGTTCGTTGTGTCGTTTTCGCGTTTTTTCTGCCCCTGGGTCGCGGTCTCGTTTTCTCGGACCTTGGTTCGTTGTTTCGTTTTCTCGTTTTCTCGGCCTTTGGGTCGCGGTCTCGTTTTCTCGGCCCCTGGTTCGTTGTCTTGTTTCTCGTTTTCTCGGCCCCCGGATCGTGGTTTTGTTTTCCCGGACGCTGGTTAGTATTCTCGTTTTTTCGTTGTCTCGGCCCCAGGGTGGTGGTCCCGGTTTTTCTGGCCCTGCTACGTTTTCTCGTTTTTTGTTTCTCGGTTCCTGGGTCGTGGTTCCGTTTTCTCGGACCAAGCGTTTTCTGGTTATCTCGGCTCTTGGGTCGTAGGTCGTTTTATCGTTATCTCGTTTCTTGTTTTCTCGGCCCCTGGGTCGTGGGTCGTTTTCTCGGGTTCTCGTTTTCTCGGCCCCTGGGTCGTGGTCTCGTTTTCTCGGGGCCCCGTTCGTTTTCTCGTTTTTGGTTGTCTCGGCCCCTGGGTCGTGGTTTCGTTTTCTCGGGGCCTGGTTCGTTTTCTCGTTTTCTTGTTTTCTCGGCCCTCTGGTCGTAGTTTCGTTTTCACTGACCCTGGTTTGTTTCCTCGTTGTCTCGTTTTCTCGGCCCCTGGGTCGTGGTCGTGTTTTCTCTGACCCTGATTCGTTTTCGCGTTTTCTGTGCCTTTGGGTCGTGGTCTCGTTTGCTCGGACTTTGGTTCGTTGTCTTGTTTTCTCGTGTTTTCGGCCCCTGGGTCGTGGGTCGTGGTCTCCTCTTGTCGGACCCTGGTCCATTGTCTCGATTTCGCGTTTTCTCGGCTTCTGGGTTTTGGGGTCGTTTTCTCGGCGCTGGTTCGTTGTCTCGTTTACTTATTTTCTCGGCTCATTGGTCGTGGATTCATTTTTCTTCGGACCCTGGTTAGTTTTCTCGTGTTCTCGTGTTCTCGGCCCCTGGGTCGTGGTCTTGTTTTCTCTGACCCTGGTTAGTTTGTTTGTTTCTTTGCCCATGGATCGTGGTCCCGTTTTCTCGGACCCTGGTTTGGTTTCTCGTGTTCGCCGTTTCTCGGCCACTGGATTGTGGTTTTGTTTTCTCTGACCCTGGTTCGTTTTCTCGTTTTCTCTGCCCCTGGGTCGTGGTCTCATTTTCTCTGACCCTGGTTTGTTTTCTCGTTTTCTCGTTTTCTCTGCCCCTGGGTCGTGGTCTCGTTTTCTCTGACTTTGGTTCGTTTTCTCGTTTTCTTATTTTCTCGGCCCTCTGGTCGTGGTCCCCGTTGCTCGGGCCCCGGTTCGTTTTCTCGTTCTCTTGTTTTCTCGGCCCCTGGGTCGTGGTCCCGTTTTCTCAGATCCTGGTTCGTTGTCTCGTTTTCTCGTGTTCTCGGCCCCTGGGTCGTGGTCTCGTTTTCTCTGACCCTGATTCGATTTCCATTGGGTAGTGGTTTTGTTTTCTCGGCCCCTGGGTCGTGGTTCCGTTTTCTTGGACCCTGGTTTGTTTTCTCGTTTCCCCGTTTTCTCTGCCCCTTGGTCGTGGTCTCGTTTTCTCGGGCCCCGTTTCGTTTTCCCGTTTTCTCGTTTTCTCGGCCCTTCGGTCGTGGTCTCGTTTTCTCGGGCCCTGGTTCGTTTTCTCGTTTTCTCGTTTTCTCTGTCCATGGGTCGCGGTCAAGTTTTCTCGGACGTTGGTTAGTTTTCTCGTTCTCTCGTTTTCTATGCCCCTGGGTCGTGGTTTTGTGTTCTCTGACCCTGGTTCGTTTTCTCGTTTTCTCGTTTCCTCGGCCCTTGGTTCGTGGTCCCGGTTGCTCGGGCCCCGGTTCGTTTTCTCGTTTTCTTGTTTTCTCGGCCCCTGGGTCGTGGTCCCGTTTTCTCTGACCCTGCTTCGTTTTCTCGTTTTCTTGTTTTCTCGGCCCTTGGGTCGTGGTCTCTTTTTCTCGGACGCTGGCTTGGTTTCTTGTTGTCTCGTTTTCTCGGCCACTGGGTCGCAGTCTCGTTTTCTCTGATCCTGGTTCGTGTTCTCGTTTTCTCGTTTTCTTGGCCCCTGGGTCGTGGTCTCGTTTTCTCGGACCGATGTTCGCGTTTTCTCGGCCTGGGTCGTGGTCTCGTTTTCTCGGGCGCTGGTTCGTTGTCTCGTTTTTCGTGTTCTCGGCCCCTGGGTCGTAGTCTCGTTTTCTCGGAACCTGGTGAATTGTCTCGGTTTCTCGGCTTTTGGGTTTTTGGGTCGTTTTCTCGGGCCCTGGTTCGTTTACTCGTTGTCTTGTTTCCTCGGCCCCTGGGTCGTGGTCTCATTTTCTCGGGCAGTGTTTTGTTTGCTCGTTCTCTCGTTTTGTCGGCCCCTGGGTCGTGGTCTTTTTTTCTCGGACCCTGGTTCGTTTTTTCGCGTTTTCTCTGCCCCTGGGTCGTGGTCAAGTTTTCTCGGACCCTGCGTCGATTTTTCGGACCCTGGTTCGTTTTCTCGTTTTCTCGTTTTCTCGGCCCCTGGGTCGTGGTCTCTTTTTCTCGGACCCTGATTCGTTTTCGCGTTTTCTCTGCCCCTGGGTCGTGGTCTCGTTTTCTCGGACCCTGTGTCGATTTTTCGGACCCTGGTTCGTCGTTTCGTTTTCTCGTTTTCTCGGCCCCTGGGCCGTGGTCTCGTTTTCTCGGGCCGTGCTTCGTTTCCTCGTTTTCGCAGCCCGTGGGTCGTGGTCTCGTTTTCTCTGACCCTGGGTCGTCATCGTCGTCGGTCGTCGGTCATCGGTCGTGCGTCGTCCGTCGCCGTCTTCGTATGACCTCGTCCTCGTCGTGACGACCACGACGAGGTCATACGAAGACGGCGACAGGGAAGGCGACAATGATGGCGACGGCGGCGACGACGACGACGAGGACGACGACGGCGTCGTACGAAGACGTCAAGCGACGGCGACGGCAACGACGACGGCGACGGGGGAGGATCGTCCGGCAGGGGGAGTTCAAGGGAGGGGGGTGGTAGATTATAAGCCATCCCCCCTTTTTGGAAAGAGGGGGAGGGGAGGGTAGCTTCCGGCAGGGGGAGAAAAATGGAGGGGGGGGGGGGGCTTGCGGCAGAGGGGGTTAAAGGAGGGGGGTAGCTAAGCTTTCCCCCTCTTTCGTAAGGGGGGAGGGCGGGTAGTTTCCAGGGTGCCGAAAGGGGGGGAGGGGGGGGCTGCTAACCCCCCCCCTTTGGAACCAAAGGGGGGAAGGGGGGGGTAGCTTCCGGCAGAGGGGGTCAAGGGGAGGGGGGGGGTAGCTAAGCCCCCCCTCCCTTTGGAAAGGGGGGGGGGGGTAGCTTCGGAGTGGCGAAAGGGGGAGGGGGGGGTAGCTTCAGGGGGGAGGCGAAAAAGGGGGGGAGGGGGGGGAGCTTCCAGCAGCGGAGGTGGAAGGGAGGGGGGGGTATGAGGGGACCCCCCCCTTGGCTCCGGCGCTGGGAGGTGAAGGGGAGGGGGGGTGGTTCGAACCGCGTCTCCCCCCCAGTTTTCCGCTGCCCCACTGTCCCGAGGAGCGGGAATTGTTTGCCTGCGGCGAAGGGGGGCGGGAGGTTCGAACCGGTAGTGACCCAACCGGGTTTCTGGAGGGGTGGGGGGGGGGGGGGGGTCGAACCAGTAGTGACCCCCCGGTTTTCCGGAGGGGGGGGGAGGGGGGGGAGGGGTTAGGAGGGGGGGTTGCCGGGGAAGAAGGGGGGGGGGTCCAGCAGGGGGAGGGGGATTTTCGAAGGGGGGGGGGAGACCCCTGGGTCCTGGAGGAAGAGGGGGGGGAATCTTCCACGGTAAAGCGGCGGTGGATCACGCTCTCTCTTATCTGTAGATGTAAGGCTGGCGCTTTCTAAGAAACAGCCTCCTTCTAAGAAGTCCTCCCCCCCACTCCACCCCCAATTGTGCGCGTCGCCGACAAGCTGAAGCTCCCGGACTTCGCCTCCTCTTTGTGCTGCCGCGCGTGTCCGCCATCTCGCTGTGAGGGAGGGCGCAGGGAGATTTAGGGGGGGGCCCAGGAAGGCCCACCCGTAATCAAGCGTTTGACACACCTTCTTAGGTGCGGAAGGCCACGCTCGCTGGAGCTTGGAGCAAAACAATTGTATATGCTGGGCCTGGCGCGCCGCGGGGCCCTCACTCGTGAGAACGCCTCGAACCAAGCGAAAAGCCACTGGAAAGGCTCCCAGGGGCCTGACACACACACACACACACACACACACGCACGCACGCACGCACGCACGCACGCACGCACGCACGCACGCACGCACGCACGCACGCACGCACGCACGCACGCACGCACGCACGCACGCACGCACGCACGCACGCACGCACGCACGCACGCACGCACGCACGCACGCACGCACGCACGCACGCACGCACGCACGCACGCACGCACGCACGCACACGCACACACACACACACACACACACACACACACACACACACACACACACACACACACACACACACACACACACACACACACACACACACCACACACACACACACACACACACACACACACACACACACACACACACACACACACACACACACACGCACACACACACGCACACACACGCACACACACACACACACGCACGCACGCACACACACACACACACACCGCGTTGCACCGCGCGGCATGGCGACTTGTTCGCAGCCCGACGCCCTGACACGGCGGGCTCCCGCAGCGCCAGGCTCGAGCCCCGTCCCGGCAGAGGCGCCGGGCCGCGCCGCCGTCATGGGGTGCAGCTGCGCCAGGCCCCTGCCCGGGAGGCCGGCCTCCCCTCCGCCGGAGGCGGCGGGGAGCCCCGCGTGGGAGCCGCAGTCCAGCGGCGTGGCCGAGCCGCCCCAACAGCAGGCGCTCGAGAGGGCCACCGCCCCGCTCGGCGGGGAGCTCAGGGGAAGCGTTAGGGGGGGGGGGGGATATGCTCGAGTCGGGCACGTCCCCCTGCAGGAGGAATACCCAAGAATTGCAAAACAAATGATATGGTGACGACTGTGCTCTTTTGACTAGTTCTAGTGATTAGTTGGCCATCTTCTTTTCCTTCCAACACCAGCCTGTATGAGAACAGGCTCGTCCTAAGAATAGGCTGAGCGCGGGATACATCGACCCTCAATCACCCATTGATTGCCGAACGGGGCGCGATGGCCGCGATGGCCCACCCCGCACAGGAACGTGCGGATCCGCTGCCGGGGACCAGCCGCAGACCTCTCGGAGATGTATCGCCGAGTCCAGCTCGACGCGTCCCGCCCTGAGCTGGTCCCCCTCTGCCGCTGCCCCTCAGGAGCGGGGCCCACCGCCGCAGCTGCTCCCAGACGCGGCCCTGGAGGACCTGGACGAGGGGGCCCGGCCCCCGCCCGACCTGAGGAGCGGGTCGCCAGCGGTGCGCGCCGGCGCGGCGCGGCACGGGCCCCACGCGGTGTCGGGGCCGTCCGACGAGTTCATCGGCCAGGCTTGTATGCCTTGGCCGGGCGCCGCGGACGGGCATCAGGCCCTCGTCTACGCAAAGGCCGCGAGGACGGCCGCGGGGTACCTCGCGAAGCGGACGCTGGACGCCAAGTGGGTTGCCTCGCACGTCGACCTGGCATACTACTGCAAGGTGCCGTTGGCGCTCCTGGAGGTTGGCATGGAAGCGGAAGCCGCGCAGGCCCTGGACGTTGCCCTGCCGCTCTGTAGGGACGGTGGGCAGGGCAGTGCCAGTGAGCTCTACAGCACCCTGTATCCACAGTGGCCGTGGCTGTGCATCGGCATGGCTGCCGTGCGGCTGGACCGCCGCGAGGTGGCCCAGATGTGCTTTGACCGGCTCGACGCCTACGTGCACCCCATCACTGGCAGTGGCCTGGTGCAGGAGCCGCTGGGCAGCATCACCAGCTGGGAGGCGGACGTCTTCTCCACCGCACTGGCCACAAAGGCGGCCCTCGTTCGGGGTCAGGGCCAGCACGCCGCCACGTCTGGGGACTCTCTGCTGCGCGCCCTGGAGGCCAACAGGGATAACATGAAGTCCCGCCGCTTCAGCCTGCGATGGTCGTGGGCGGACGGCTTTAACGAGGACGAGCATCCTCTGTGTTGTGTCACACAGGACGGGAAAGGTCAGCTATACTCCATGCTAGGCTTCCCCGCACTTGTTCTCCTGGAGCTCTCCATGGGCGCCGCTGGCAGTGCCATTTCTCCCCAGCGGGCCGCGGCGTTCCGAGAGGGGGCCTCGGAGCTGCTGGGGTTCCTGAAGGGCTGCAGCGGCCTGGTGGGAAGCTCCACGTCTCACTCGACGGCGCTCGCCGCGGCGATGGCGTGCGACCACGAGGCCGCCACAAAGATCGGGGACGCCATGCTCGCCATGCGGACACCATCGGGCATCTTCTCCACCCAGAGCGACGTGGACACCGTGGAGTCCTTCGACCAGTCTGCAGACATTGTGCTGATGCTCAGCCGGATGGGCAAGATGATGGGCGGGACGACGCGGCTATGACCGGCGGCGCGCTCCCGCATGGCCATGCGTCCGCAGGCTGCCGCGAGCGTGTGCGACCCGCAAAAACACTTGTGAAAGTCGCTGAGCGAAGGACCCAACCAAGTTTCGAAAAACAAGAAACTGGAACGATCGGAAATGGCTACAGAAAAGCAATGGCGAAGAGCGACAGCAGTCCCTGCCCATTTTGAACGGGCTCGCTTTCGGCGTCGCCAGGGACGTCGTCCATTTGAGACAGATGGTCGCCTGCCCAACAGCTGCTGCTGTCGGAGTTGGGCAGCACCAGCTGTTGGGCATTGTACCAATTTGTTTCGTACCCATTTCGGGCTCGCCCAAAGCAATTGCAAGTTTTTGTGCTCCCTCGACTCTGTGTGGCTTCTTCGGGCTGAAAGGGTTGGGCTGGATGTTTTCTATTACAGAAGTCTGGGGGCCTCTTGGGCATCCCGTGTTCGTACATGTCAAGAGTCAGCAACGATGAGGTTTTAAGAAGAGTGTCAGTTCAACCGCTTTCGAATACTCTCGCTTCAAGGCAGGTCGCATTGTACAAGAAAATTGCGAGCAACAGCGCCAGATCTTTAGTCAGGGAGGTTCTGTGCAACCCCGACGTGCCCCGCGAAACTGGGCGACCTGGAGGCAACGATGCCGCCCCCAGCAGCAGTGGGCAACAGAAACATAGAATGGCTTGATCATCTCAGCGTTTTGTTATGGTTCATTTCAGGTCCTCCTCTTTTTCTTCCTACCCTCCTCCTCCTTCTCCCCTCCTCCTCCTCTTCCTCCTCCGCTGTTGGTTTGGGACAACATTTGTTGTTGAGCATCGTACCCATTCTTTCCGGGCCCATCTCGGGCGTCCGAAGCTTTGAACAGATCACGACGTCGGAGTTCTGGGTCTTCCTCTTCGGCCTTTCCTCCCCTGTCCGTTCATTCGTCCCCCCGGGTGCCGCTGCCTGGGCCGTGGCCTGCCCGGGCGCCCCCGCGCGGAGCACCAGCGACTTTGAAGGGGCACGAGGGAGGCTCTGAAGCGGGGACGGTGCCGAGAGGATGTTCGGAGGTTGCCTGAGATGGTTTTGGCCCCACTTGCCCCCAGCCTCCCGCGCCAGTTTGGGCCCCCGGGTGTGCTCTGGGCTTCGTGAGAGGCGCTCTGGAAGCCGTTCGGGCCTCTGTGCATAGGCTGGGACCACCTCGGGCCAGGGTCGCTTCTGGGAACATCTGGAAGAAGGGGGAAAGACCAGCGAGCGGGACACGGGAAATTGTATGATGAAAACGGCGACGAGACAAAGGTTGGGGGCAAGCCATTGCCAGGGGTCGGGGTTATGCTCCGTGGGAGTGCCCGAGGCGATGAAGATTGTGGTCGAGACCTTGGCCTTCCAGCACCTAGACCTCGACGTGACCATCCCACGGACTGCGGCCTCGTCCTGCTCCTCCGCATCCAACTCGTTAGTGTCTTCTGTCTCATCTGCGCTCCTGCCGTCCGCTGCCTTGTTTGCTACAGCGATCAGCATGTCACCATATGTCACCGCCTGAGGCAGGTGTTTGAAGGGCTTCGCCTCACGTGGGCGATTGCGGGGTCGCATTCGCTGGTGGGTTAGACTGCGACTTGCGGAGTGGTGCGTAAGTTGAACTGCCATCATGTCCCAAATGCTTGCTTCGACCTGGGTGGCGACTTCAGCTGTGCTCGCCGTCAATGCCTTGAAATTCTTCGTGCGGCGGAGACGCTTACTATATTCTTCCGTGGGCAGTGTCGGTACGGATGGCCCAAGCTGCACCGCCCTCCCTCGCCTGCCCCACGACCACGCGAACGTGCAAGCGACTACTTCTTCAATAGAAGGTACGATCCTGCAGCCCGAACGGCTTCAGCTTTCAGGGCTGCCCCCGTCAATCTTGACATGCAGCGATGGCGGTGTACTTGTCGAGCCGTTGTCTCGAGCTGTTTCGTCCGAGGCTCGCCTGGACGGCCAAGCTGCAGCGCGCCCTCCCCCCCCCGCAGAGGGTCTCCGGGGCCTATGGCGGCGAAGGTAATGACCGACGACACCGACCCCAGCGCGGCCTACGTCCTACGTGGATGCCAGCGCTACGACGAAAGAGGAGGAGGGGGAGGAGGAGGAGGAGGAGGAGGAGGAGGAAAAGGAGGAGGAGGAGGAGGAGAGGAGGAGGGAGGGAGGGAGGGAGAGAGGGAAGGAGGGATGAGGGAGGAGGAGTGGCCCCCCGTGGAAGCTGGCGGTCCTCGGCCTGCCCCAGGTGAGCGTGCCGATGCTCTGGGCCTGCCGGATCCGAGCACCGCGATCTTCTGGGGCGCGCCGGACAGCGCGGCGGCGCTGCTGCTGCAGTTCGGGGGCGACGATAGAGAGGGTTGAACAGCCCAGGGGCGGGCGTGACACGTGTTTACCTGGGAGCCTCGCCGAAGGCATGGACCATCGGCGCCCCTGGATACACGTATTGCTCTCCCCTGGGCTATTCGCCCCCATCGTCGCCCCTGAGCAGTGCGGGCCGTTCACCGGGGTCTTCGTGGGGCCCCTCGAGGGGGCAATCTACGGCAGGCTCGCCTCGCGCTTCGGGCGCCGCAGGCCCGTCATCTTCGTAGGGCTCGTGTCCAAGTGGATTGCAAGGATGCTCTTCGCCGGGGTCGACTACGTGGTGCAGGGCGAGACTTGCTGATTCGCCGGCGCGATGTTTCTGGTGATGGACGTGACGATCAACGTCCTGCAGACTCCGCACCGTGATCTTGTCGCAGACCTGGCATCCGAGGACCAAGCCCTCCCAACGAAGGTCATTTTTGCATGCCTCATGGGCGTGGGGAACGCGTTGGATTCACAATGATGAAGCTATACCCCAAAGCCATCGCACACAAGGTCGAGCTTATGGTCCTGGCTTGTGCTCTTAACACCCATCCTGTCGGAATCCAATCTGCGGTCGCAGAGGAGACGCAAATACGTTTGGAGCCTGGTGAGCGTCCCAGCGTGTTCCAGCCAGTTATTGATGTTGCCCAGGCTGTCACAGGCAGCCCCAAATTGCTCTACCACTTGGCATTCATGCGTTGCCTCGTATGAGCTGGACTGAGTGTGGAACTCGTTCGGGGGGCAGTGGTTTGGCGTGTCGGTGTACGAGGGCGATTTCAGAATAACTGCAAGAGAAGAGGAGGCGGATAGGTGGGGCGAAAACCAGCGGACATTCTCCACCGCCGGCCTGGGGGAGTCAGTCGCGCAGCTGGTGAACTCGCTGCTCATCATCTTCGTCATGCTGGATAAGCTGGTTCCCCCGCGGCTGGTACACGCTCCGTGCATCCTTGTGGGTGCCGTCGTGAGTATCGTCGCCGCGTTCTTCGTCGGGCACTACTGCATGCTTGCACTGCTGCGCATGATGTTCTCCCTGCTGCCCCAGGTGGGCTCCTTCGCCATCCCCTTTCGGCTTCGTCGCCGTGCTCAAACAGCGGGCGGAGAGGGAGGGCAAGCACGTCAGCACGGCCCTGCAGATGGCCCTTGTGAACCTTGGCGTCACCGTAGTCCAGGAGATTACCATTGTGTTGACGGGGCCGCTGGATCATGGCAGGTCTATCGCTGACGCCCTGAAGATCGAGTTCTCCTTGGCGGGCGTCATGCTGACGATGTCCGGCATCGGCGCTGCTGCTGCTGGATGACAGGGACGAGGACGACACAGACAGCGACGGTCCCAGCTGAGGGACAAGGACAGCGACGGCAAGGACAGCGGCGACTCCAGCTCAGGGTCCAGCTCAGGTTCCAGCTCAGCATTAGGCGCTGGCCTGGGCTCCGGCAGGACTGGGCCGCGCGCAGTGGGGCATGGCGGTGAAGCAGTATTCCTCGCCTTGGATGGGACGGGTGTTCGGCCGGGGAGGGGCGGTTCGAGGTCCTGGTCCATGTTTGCATCCGCGCGAATCCTCATTCTTTGTCCGCCCTGGCGTGGTTGGAGCCATGAGGGAAGGACCGGGCGCTTTATCAACGGCCACTTCCTGGCTGAATGGACGCAGGGGCTTTGGGGCCACTTCGCTCTTCGCAGAGCGCCCGTGGTCAGGACACTGGCTCCAGCTTCTGCTGCCGTGCTGCTGCTGCCGTCGCCGCGAAGGTTCCTCCCACCTGCTCTCCACGTGTCCGCAGCTACTTTGGCTCCAGGCCGCTCTGGTTCGAGGGGAGCCGCAGCGGCCGCTGCCGCGGGGCCGGAGGTCGGCCCCGACCTCAAGCGTGCCCATCGGGGAGGCGGGGAAGGGGTGCCATGTCGTCGCTGCTGCCGCCGCCGCTCGGTCTCGCTTCCCACGCGCTTCACCTTGAACCTTCTCCTCGTCCTCCTCCCCCTCCCTCCTCATCCTCCTCCTCCGCCTCCTCCTCCTCCTCCTCCCTCCTCCTCCTCCCTCCTCCTCCCTCCTCCTCCTCCTCCTCCTCCGCCTCCTCCTCCTCCTCCCCTCCTCCTCCCTCTCCTCCTCCTCCTCCTCCCTCCTCCTCCTCCTCCTCCTCCTCCTCCTCCTCCTCCTCCTCCTCCTCCTCCTCCTCCTCCTCCTCCTCCTCCTCCCCCTTTCCCTCCACCTCCGCCACAGCATCGATCATCGGGCATCGAGGGGGAGAAAGAGGAGGAGGAGGAATCTGAGAATCTGAGGTTGAGAAGAGGTCGAGCAGGAGCAGGAGGAGGGCCCTCCTCCTCAGCAGCTCGCCCAGAGCCGCGGCCGTCACCGTGCCCAGGACGGCTATCTTCCGCGACGCCATCGTCGACCTGCTTGTGGTCGAGCTGGGCGCGCGCTACAGCAAGAAGGCATGGCAAAGTCGGCGCCGTCGCCGCTTCGTGCCAGCGTTGAGCATATCTCAGTATGTACTGTAACCCAGGCTTGTTCTCGTCGTGAACAAACCCTACGGGCGGTTTGAGGAGGTTTCTGGGCCCCAGGATTGTCAAACAACGGCTCGGGACAGACACCAGTCTTGGAAAAGGGGTTTACGGCCTCGTAGCAAGGTGTCGTCGTAGCGTCGTAGCGCCGACGTTGTGCTCGTAGATTCTGTACCGTTCGCAGGTTACCGTGCTGCTCGCAGACTGCTGTGGTGTTCGCATGCTTGTTGCCCGTGCTCGCGGACATGGTACGGCGCTCGCATGCTATTCTGGCACTGGCACGTTATCCTGGCGAAGGACCAACCATATGCAGTTGTGAGTACCGTCGTTGCGGGAATGGCCTTCGGGGGACCTCCTCATGGGGCCATGAAGCATGCGAAGGGTGTGCCGATGTGGAGCGGGGCCGCCATGTGGGCGCTGCCATTGAGGCTTTATGCGGAACCCACTATGGGGCCGCGAAGCGTGTGAGGGCGCGCCAAAATGGGGCGGGGCTGCCACTGGGACCTTCGGAGGAGCTCCCTATGTGCCACGAAACGCTCTACTGTGTGGGAGAAACGCATGCGGACACCGCCACTGGGGCCTTCGGTGGAGCTCCCTATGGGGCCACGAAGCGTTGCACTGGGCGGGAAAAACGCATGCGAGTGCAGCCACTTGTGCCTTCGGTGGAGCTTCCTATGGGGCCGCGAAACGCTGTACAGGGTTGGGTCCCGCATGCGAGAGCAGTCACAGGGGCCTTCGGTGGAGCTCCCTATGGGGCCACGAAGCGCTGTTCTGGGTGGGGGAGACGCATACTGATGAGGGCAGAAGCAAGGGGGGGAGGGGGGGGAGGGGGGGGGGGGAGGGGGCCCCTGATTTCTCACCCCCCGCCTTCGGGGTATCTTCAGGCCAGCGACACAGAGGATCGCGCTCCCTCGGCCGTCTTGAGCTGACAACAACCCGAAAAGGCGAGATTGCGAAACTCGTTCAACAACCTATAGGAACCTAAGGATGTTGGCTTCTTCGGACCCTGTTGGACGTCCCACTGTGGCCAGGGACGAGGGGTCTAGAAGGTAGCAACCATGCGGGAAGTACGCAATCCTTGAGCGGGCGCGCATGGAACGAGGATTCAGGCATTAGTTGACATGCTGGAAGTGATACATCCTCGAGCGGACCCGCGTGGAAGGGGGTTCAGGCTTCAGCTGCCATGCGGGAAGCGCACCATCCTCGAGAGGGCACGCGTGGAAGGGGGGGGCGGCATTAACTGCCATGCGGGACGTGCACCATCCTCGAGCGGGCACGCGTGGAAGGGGGGGCGGCATTAGCTGCCATGCTGGAAGTGCACCATCCTAGAGCGGTCACGATGGAGTGGCCCCACTGAGCAGGGCGGATGTACGCAAGAGTCTGCGGGTACAGGGAGATGCGGTGATGCGGTCCTGTCTTAGAAATCGGAGAGCCCTACCAGACAGATTCGTTCTTTTCTACGCCTCAACGTGCCAGGGGGCACGATGGCGGATCTTCGCCGTCGTGTCGCGTCGTCGTGTCGTGCCGTCGTTGTCGTCGTGGCCACCTCCCGGCCCTGCGGTCCTGGCCCTCCCTGGCAGTCCTGGCCTCCAGCCTCTCCGTCCTCGCTGGCCTCCCCCCCCCAGGGTTTCGGATTGCTTTGTCGTCGTCGTCGTCGTCGTCGTCGTCGTCGTGTCGTCGTGACGTGTCGTCGCGTCGTGCCGTCGTATCGTCGTGGCCTTCCCTGGCCCCCTCTGCCCTGGCCTCCAGCCTCCCAGTCCCGGGTGGTGGTGGCAGCCAGCCCTTGCATCCAGTCTCTCTTGGCGCCCCATGGCCTCCCGGGCCTCTCTGGCCTCTCCCCCCCCCCCGCCGCCGCCGTCGTGCGCAGCACTTTGCTCGCGGGTCGTGCAAGAGTCAGGGCGCGCGCGCCCCCTGTGGCAGCTGCGGCAGCTGCGCAGGCCTCGACTGTTTTCGGTGGGGGCTTCGGCCAGCCCGAGGTCGGGGAAGGGGAGCTCTGGCCTAGACGACACGCTGGTTTTCCCGGACACGCGTCGGGCAATTTCTTCAGGTAGCAGTTTGCGGAGCCCTGCGAGGTCGATCAGCACAGTCTCACCCACTGGGTGGCCCACGCGGTCGCGAGCCAGAGGGATGTCAAATCTGTTAGGAGGATCGCCTGGCCGTGCGTCTCTATTCCCTCTGGTGCCCCCCTCGATCTCCATCCGCACTCCGGGACAGATGGCAACGCCATGGATCTTGACGGAGCCCTCGGACCACGCGCGCGGCTGCCTGCATCGTCGTGCTCACTCTCTTTTTTCGCGTGTTGTGATGGTATCAGGGCCTAGCATGCTGTTTCGTACACTGTTGCGATCGCAAGTCGGCGGCGAGCGATGGGGGGAAGCGAGAAGGAAAAGGCCCTCTCAGAAGGCGGCGGGGCTGCTCAGAAGCCTCCGCGCCCTCTGAGAAGTGCCCTGTGCCATCGGGGAAAGCTCAGAAAACTGGTTTCCAGAAGGCGGAGGGACTTCCGAGCCTCCTGAGGAGGCCCACCCCCTCTCGCTTCCCCCCCACGGGCTGGCGGCCGAGCAAGGCTGCTGCGGCTCTGGCAGGGTCTGTCTTCCTTCTCGTCGTCGTCCAGTGGCGTCCCTCGCGCACGGTGCTCGCGGGCATGCTGCTGCGCGCACGTGGCGCTACGACCGAGCCTTGCCGCAAGACTGACGCGCGATCGCGGCGCTGCGGTATTACTGGGGGCCCGGCGGATTGGGGTAGGAGGCGTTACGTTGTGCCCGCCTCCCCCCTCCGCTCCCGCTCTCCCATGGCGCCCACTATGGCCACGAATAAGAAATATCCCAGCATTCACGACTGTCGGATATCTCTGTATCCCTAAAACTGACCAGCCCAAGGCGATTCTGATATTGGGGATGTGCATCAGTAAGTTAGGGGTAACTTTTTCAGATCGGCACCGATATGAATCGATGGCAACTTTAGTTTCGGGGATCCGTTCCAGGCTGGTGAGCTGCCTCCGCCGCCATCGTCGCCGTCAACGCTGTCGCCGTCGTCCTCCGAAGGCCCGGGAGGGTTGGAGCATCATGCTCAACTACACCGGCGGTGCTTACATCTACACGAGGCCCGAGCTGCCTCCAAGTGAGGTGGGAGAGGGGGAGGGGCGCAGGGGAAAGGGCGGCAGGGAAAAAGTGGGGAGGAGGAGGAGGAGGTCGTGCGCTGGCGGCAACGGTCCGCTTTCAGCTGAGGCGATAGGAGTGGAGCGAACTCTGGTTGCGCATCCACGGGCGAGGAGGAGGAGGAGGAGGAGGACCAGTTGAAACTCAAGAGTCATCAACGATGTTGGAATTAACTCTCCCTCCAATCTCTCTCTTCATAGGCCCCTACAACAGTTCATTTCCATTGAGGGGGCTGCCTCGGTGGAGGACAACAGCTTCAAGATCCTGAAGCGTGCCAAAGCATTGTTCTCGGGATTTCAGCGCCACGTATCAACCTGACTGCTGCGTCTTGACGCTTCAGAATCGTGCCACAACGCCATTTTGGGGATTTCAACACAGCGAATCAACATAGCTGTTGCGCCCGCATAGTCCTGAACCCTTCCCAAACACCACCATGTCTGGTGCGCTGAGCATGGGAAGCCGTGAAACTCTTGCAAATGAGAAAAAACGAATGTGCGCGGCGCTACTCGAGAGCCGCAATTTTGAAAAGCAGCTGCCTTCAATCCGTGAATTTCTTGCAACTCTTTGAAAACAAATGTGCGCGGCGCTAAGGCGAGAGCCACATTTTGAAAAGGAGCCGCCTTCAATCCGTGAAACACTTCCCATTTTGTTTAACAAATGTGCGCGGCGCTGAGGCGAGAGCAACATTTTGAAAACGACCCGCCCTCAATCCGTGAAGCTTTTGAATTTTGTTGAAAACAAATGTGCGCGGCGCTGAGGCGAGAGCCACATGTTGAAGACGACCCGTCCTCAATCCGCGAAGCTCTTGCAATTTGCTGAAAACAAATGCTCGCGGCGCTAAGACGAGAACCACATTTTGAAAACGGCCCGTCCTCAATCCGCGAAGCGCTTCCCATTTTGTTTAACAAGTGTGCGCGATGCTAAAGCGAGAGCCACAGTTTGAACACGACCCGCCCTCAATCCGTGTAGCTCCTGCGAATGTTCAAGACGAGTGTGCGCGGCGCTAGGGCGAGAGCCACAGTGTGACAGCGACCTGCCTTCCATCAGTGAAAGTGTTGACACGTCTACAGCGTGGGGGTCTCAGGCGAAACGCCCAGCCCGCCCTACAAATTGGCCTCGGGGTGCGACAGGGGGGAATTATTTATAAGGAGACGGCATGGAGGAGGAGGAGGACGAGGAGGAAGAGGAGGAGGAGGAGGAGGAGGAGGAAGAGGAGGAGGGAGAGGGGGGGGAGGAGGAGGAGGAGGAGGAGGAGGAGGAGGAGGAGGAGGAGGAGGAGGAGGAGGAGGAGGAGGAGGAGAGGAGCAGAGAGCAGGAGCAGAGCAGGAGCAGGAACAGGGCAGGAGCAGGAAGTGGAGCAGGACCAGGAGCAGGAGGAGGAGGAGGGGGAAGGAGGAAGAGGGGAGGAGGAGGAGCAGGAGGAGGAGGAGGAGGAGGAGGAAGGAGGAGGAGGAGGAGGAGGAGGAGGAGGAGAGGAGGAAGAAGAGGAGGAGGAGGAGGAGGAGGAGGAGGAGGAGGAGAGCAGCAGCAGCAGCAGCAGCAGCAACAGGAGGAGGAGGAGGAGGATGGGGTGGAAAAGGGGAGGCGGGAAGGGGATGGGGGAGATACGAGAGGAGGGACCGTGGAGGGCACCACCCCTCCCGCCCCCATTCCCCCTCCACCCCCATCCTGCATCTGTCCTGCATCCGTCCTCCCCTCCCGCCTGGCCCCGCCCCGTCCTCTTCCCGTCCCTGCCCTCCCTCTCCCCTCGTCTCGGGAGGGGAGCCTTCCCTGCCATTCCTCGGGAGCCCGAAGGCCCCTCCAGAGCCCTTCCCGCCCGTCCCCTCCCCAGAGCCCTCCCCTCCCAGAGCCCCCGTGGCCCCTCCCCTCTTCCTGTCCCTTCCCCCCTCCCTGTCCCCCTCCTCGTCAGCCGCCGCCCCGGCTCGAGGTTCTGTGCGCGGATACCAGTTATCCGTGAACCTGTCTCGGGGCAGCTGCCATGCGCGTCGGCCCGCGCCTGTGAGGCGAGCGGGTCCGGCCGCGACACGAGATGCTTCCTGGGGCGGCCGCGCGGCCGGCCCAAAGGCCCCTGGCGGCGGCGCTCTGCCGCCTGGGCTGGGCCGCGCGGCGCCGCTGGCCAATCCGAGGCGCAGACGTCGCCCTCCTGGCGCGCAGGGTCGCGCAGGTGCTGGACGAGAAGATCGTCGTGAAGAAGTCTGTGGAGGACCTCGGCGAGGTCGACCTGAAGGGAAAGACGGTGCTGATCCGATGCGACCTCAACGTGCCCCTGTATGTTGACAAGGAGATCCCGGACGAGCACATCACGGCCTAGTTCCCGAAGGATACCAAGTGCGCCCCGGAGCGCAAGGCCCACGACGAGGTGAAGGGGGAAACCAAGTTTGACCCCGACCTGGCAGAGTGCCTGGCCAGCCTGACGGGCCTGTTCGGGAACGATACGCTCGGCACCACGCACCGGGCCCACTCCACCGAGGACGTGACCGAGCTCCTGGAGACGAGCGTCACGCGCCTCCCGCTGAAGGAGGAGCTGGACAACCTGAAGGGTGCTGTGGTCTCCCTGAATGCGGACCGGAAGATCACGGACGAGTTGCGCATCACGGCTTCGATCCTGACGACCAAGGGCGCCAAGGTGCTGGAGTGCTCCCAACTGGGCCAACCCGAGGACGGGCCCGAGGACAAGCTCTCGCTGAAACCAGCGGCGAAGAAGCTGGGAGAGCTGCTGACGAAGGACGCCAAGTGCGCCCTGGACTGCAAGGCCCACGGCAAGGTGAAGGGGGAAAACAAGATCGACCTCGAGCTGGCAGACAGACTGGCCAGCATGACGGACCCGTTCGCGAACGGCACGTTCGGCACCACGCACCGAGCCAGCCTGAATTACCTGAAGGGACTACCTCAGGAGGAGCTGGACTACCTGAAGGGCGCCGTGGACAGCCCGGTGAAGCCGAGCAGGTTGGAGGAGGACTGTGTCTCCCAGCATGACGCGTTACTGGACGCCGTAGTGTCGCCCCTCAGTTGTGTAGACTCGGTGTTTAGAGAGAGGCGCGCGCGCCGGCCGCCCACCTCACACGACTTCGTACTGTGCCGCGCCTATACTAGACTGGCGCACGGCGTCTGGGCCCGTATGAGGCCAGACCGCCCATGACACTCTCATTTCTGTGCCGTACTGCACCCTCTGCGAGGAGGCTGTTAGGCCTCGGAGGGCGGCGTCTGGGCCCAAAGGAGGCTTGACCGCACGCGTGATTCGTTTCTGCTTTTCTGCGAGGAGGCTGCCAAGCCTCGGAGGGCCCTCTCCCTGTGGGCCCCTTCATAAGTTGAGGGGTCCCCCCCTAGGCGAGAAACTTCTGCGGGCCCCTCTCAAGAAGGGAGGAGGCCCGCGACCGCCGTGCAGGCAAAGCCCGTCGGAAGGACCTTCGGCACGCGCAACTGCGCTCAAGCCTGTGACCACCACCACCCTCCTCGTCCCTGCCCCCCCTTTCCCCGCCCCACGCGTCCCGCAGAGCCCTTACCCAGCTCGGACGCCCTTCCCCCTCTGTCAGCTCCTTTTTTTCCGATTGCGCATAACACGATAAGGGGTCCTCTTTGGAGTTCCAGGTGCGCTTTGACGCGCATCGGCGGCTTGAGAAAACAGGGCAATGGGAAGGGATGGGCGGGAGGGGCAGGATGTCATCATCATGTGGCGCGAGCGCACCTAGTTTGTCCCCCTGCCCCCCTCGGCCCCCGCCAACTCGTTTCCGGGACTGGTCCGTCGCCGCGGCCCAGCACGGGCTTCAGAGGCTCAAGGCCAGGAGCAACATGCCACAGGATGTTTTTTTTTTTTGCCACGCCAGGAGGTCGCGGGCTCACCTGGGATCTTCCCCCGCCCTCCATACTTGGGCCCCCTTCCCCAATCCCCGCCCCTTCCCGAGGACAAAGTTCGCCGACCGCCTCAGGATCTTGGCCTCCAGCTGGGCCACGGCGAACAATAAGAAGGACGGGGGGTGCGCAGGCAATTTCACCATGCGCCCCTTTCACGAGGATGAGATGAGTAGAAGGAGGACGAAGAAGGAAGGGAGGGACGGAGGGAGGGAGGGAGGGAGGGAGGGATGAGGATCCGCATGCGGGAAGGAAGAGGAGAGGAGGCGGAGGAGGAGGGCGGAGGAGGATAGAGCGGGATGAGGAGGTGCAAGGCTTTAATTTCCCCCGCCCGCCCCCCTCCAATCATTTGTTCCCTTGCTGGCGATGTGACACGTCACTCACGATCCAGTACGCACTCGAAGCGAGCGTTCTACGTGCGCCCACTATGTATGCATGAGGCCGGGCTGCGTTGAAAACGGCCGCGGAAGGGGGGGACCCCGACCGGCCAGTGCGCAAACGAGGCGACGCGAGGGAGACGGCGCGCGTGCAGGCCTGCAGCCAGGGCAGCCAGTGCACGAGCAGCCATCGGCGACTGGTGCGCCGGAGGCGGAGCAGCAGCCAAAGGGGGACGGGCGAGGCGCGCGAAACGCAGCTGGCCAGGAAGGAGAGAAGAGTACTGACCGAAGAGCGGCGAGGTGCTTGCTCTGGCAAGCTCAGCAGCGCAACCACACGCAAGGATAAAGAGAGGGCGACCGGCTTCCCTCCAAACACACATGCGCACATACATGTTTTGGTCTGTAGCGGCGAGGTGACGACACTGTCGCGATGCGCTAAGCCGGGTCACGCTTGTGCAAACTTGCACCTGGCGTACGGTGCAGGCGTTGGTTAAAGAATCCGCCCAGGAGGCTGCAGACCCTGGAAGATTCCTTCTCGGATTAGGGCGGCGGTGGTATCCATGGCCTATCCGCGATTGGAATCCCACTGGCTTCCAGACCCTGGATTCCTTATCTAAGGGTTCCTTATCCAATGCCCCCACCGTCCGCAGCCATTTTGGCTCAAGCCGTTCTGGGCTCAAGCTTTGCTTGAGTCTTCCGCGCGCGTCGGTTCAGAGCGGCTTCGCGCGCGGGGGCCAGTCGGTTGATGCAGATTGCCTGCTCCCCCGAGTGCCTGGGTGCGGTGGCCGAGGCGTTCACAGGCAAGCAGGTTCAGGTGCTCGTGCTCCGCGATGCCGACATCGTCGAGCTTGCGATCGCCAAGACCCTGCGAGACGAGGAGTCGTGTTCGGCGCCTGTCAAGCAGGGAGTTGAGGCTACGGTCAAGGAGCAGATCCTCAAACTCTTCGGCTTCGGGTCTGTACCCAAGGGTTCGGTGGCCCCGCCAGCCGCCGTCGCCAGCACTTCGGGAGTACAAGAAGCTGCAGGCGCAGGCGCGCTCGGAGGGGCCCCAGGTGAAGCCACCCACCCCGCCGCCAGCACCAGGGTGTCAGAAGGTGCTGGCGCGGGAGCCGCGGGTGGCTCACCAGGAGCCCTGGCTGGCTCGGGAGACGCCAGCCCTTGCCACGGAACCGCCTGCGTCCAGCGTGAGCGCTCCAACGCGAGAGCAGGCGGACAGGAAGAACCAGACCTTGCTTCACCTGCAGTTGGACCGCATCTCCTCGCAGCAGGAGGCGCTGGCCCAGGCGGTGAAGGAGCTGCAGCAGAAGAAAGCAAGTCCCTCGCCTCGGAGGGTGTCGGCTCCGGCGTCGTGTTCGGCGCCTTCGCAGGGGACCCTCAAGAAGCGGCGTTGGCGCCGGAAGAGGGCCAAGAAGAAGGAGGAGCTGGAGCTGGAGCCGGACACACCACCACCTTGGAGGAGGTCGCCCCCGTGGAGGCGGTGAAGACCTTCGCCTTGGATGTGCTCGACGAGGGGATCAGCACTGAGGGCGAAGAAGTGGCGGCGCAGCAGGCTGCCCCTGCCGCCGGCCTTCGCACGCTCAGCGACAAGGACAAGGAGGAGCTTAAAAAGCAGCGGAAGCTGCTCGACGTGGAGCGCAGCCTTCGCAGGCCTGGCTGGGAGAAGGACCCAGACACGGTGCCGCTGGAGGTGCCCAACGCAGAGCACCAGCGCGCGGGCCTCGAGTGGATCTGGGAGCAACTCGTAGCCAGGGCGAAGGATCACAGAGCCCGCTTCCCAGAGGAGTGGGACTGAGGGCGCCTTTTCGGGCCAGGCTGCGTTGTAGAGCGGCTTGGCCCCCTTTTCTCCTCTCAGGGTCGCGCTCACAGGTGTTTCTCTCGTGCGTTGCGCGTCCTTGACTCGGACAGCTATCCCCCTTGATGAGCTGCGGCGGTGGCGCTGCGGTATGCGAGTGGCATAGGCTGCCAGGGGCCCTGCGCGGCTGCGCTGCGCTTTCGGGGTTTCTGCCTGCATGGTTTTCTCTGTGAATTTCAGTTCATTCATGGATGTGGCGACAAAAAAAATGCCCCCACCGTAACAGATGGGTGGACTGGATGGTGGCAGTCGCTTACAAAAGAACGCGCGGGCGCTTCTGTCCGCGGAAAATGCCACCACGGCCATGCAAATGCAATGTAGCTGAGCACGCCAGGCAGACAAGAGCGGAAGGGCAGAAAGAGACGACGTGCGACAAAAGCGCGGCGTTCATGAGCCCACATCGGCGGACAGTGCGAATGGTGCCGATGCTGCCTGGCTGTAAGGGCGCACGGACAATATGAAAAGACAAAGACCACATCAGTACGGCAGTTGGGAGGCCATGTCCACATGGAGGCTTTCTCCGAAGGGCTTAGGCGACCCGTCCTTCTCCTCTCTCCTCCGTCCTTCTCCTTTTCCCTCCTCCTCCTCCTCCTCCTCCTCCTCCTCCCCCTCCTCGCTCCTCGCCCTTCCCTCCTCGGATCGCCTACGGCCCCGGAGGGCGCCGTCCATGTCCGCGAGCTCACCGCATCAGCCACAACGCTGCTCAACTCCTGGAGAGCGGCAGCGAGGCGGACAAATGACGGAGCTGAGCAGAAGGGCGTGTGCCAGCGTCGGCACCGGCCACGCGCGAGAGCGGCGCCGGCTCCAGGGCGATGGCGCCCGAGCCCTGAAGGTGCAGACCTTAAGGGGGGGAAAACCACCCGGACCAGACAACCGGCGTTTACTAAACGGCCTTGGGCATTCATTACACAGCCCTGCCTTGTTCGATTATTTCTTCCTTCTGTGGGCGCGTTTACTAAACGACTTCGCGTGTCGGGGTGGTTATTATGGGGGTGGACTTTCTGACTTCTAAGACCTGTTCACCGCGCGGGACAAGTCGCGCAAAAAGTCAGGCCGCGACGCGCGTCGCCTGCGATGGAAGGCTGCGCCCTTCCCGCGGGCGGCCACGCCCGACAAGCGGAGGGAGGTCCCCCAGCAGGCCTGGCCCCCCTGCAGGCGGGCGCCGCCTGGCGGGGGAAGGAAGCCCCTGGCGCGAGCCGGCCGTTTCAGGAAAGGCGCGTGCTCGAATCGCCCGGCGACTGGCGTTCAGTGGTCGCGTGTTCTTCTTTTCTTCTCCCGCCGAAGGATAATCTGCACTTGCTTACCTCGCATCGCGCAGTTCACGCCATATAGCTCACACCACAAAGCTCACGTCACATAGCTCACACTGCATAACTTGCACCGCGCAGCTTTCACCTCCGCGGCGCAGCAACTCTCAAAGCTTGGGGCCCACGCTGGCAGACATCTTCGGCGGCGAGCGACGGGGGGAAGCGAGCAGGAACGGGCCTTCTCAGAGGTCGGCGGGACTGCTCAGGAGCCCTCGCACCTTCTGAGAAGCGATCCGCGCCTTCGGGGAAGGCTTCGAAAACCTTTCGCAAGGACGACGGAATTCCGAGCCTTATGAGAAGGCCCGCCCCTTCTCGCCCCCAGCCTGGGTTCGCCGCCGAATCTCGCCCACAACGAGAGGGGGCAGGGGGCGGCGAAGTGATCCGCGCCTTCGGCGAAGGCTTAGAAACCCTTCATGAGGCCGAGGGAACTCCGAGCCTTCTGAGAAGGCCCGCCCCTCCTCACTTGCCCCTTGGGTTCGCCGCCGAATCTGGCGAGGCGCCAGTCGGCCCTGGCCCTCGGCAGCAGCGGCAGCAGGAGGAGGGCGTCGCCCTTGAAAGGAAGCAGGGAGGACAAGGGGAAGAGGAGAGACAGCGGATGGACAATCTATTCGAATCCTTGCACATTCGAGGGGGAATCCGAATCGCCCCCACGCCCCCGACGTCAACGTTGATCTCAGTAAAGGCGGCGCTTTGGGGCTTGAATATTTCTGCCCCCTCGCGCCCCCCCCCCCGCCGTCATGCCGTCAAATTAAATTCAATGTCGGGGGGTCTGCGGGGCATCTAGGGCCACAGGGTTCGAATATAATGTCCATGTGCGGGGGGGCTCGAGGCCGGGCGCCCCGCGCGCCAGCGTCGGGCGTCAGCTTGAAAGCCCCCGGCCGCGGGCAGGGTGCGCAGGCTGGGCACTAGGGCGCCCGCCTTCGAGTAGGTGTTCGCGCCGGGCGGCCCGGGCGGGCGCGCGGCCCCGACAACGCGGGCCTCGTCGAGCCGCGCGGGGGGAAGGAAGGGAGGCGGAGGAGGAGGCGGAAAGAGGGAGGAAGGGGGGAGGAGAAAAGACGGAAGGAGGAGGGCGAGGCCTGCACCGGCGGAGCCAGCTGGACCAGCAGCCGCAGCAGCTGCGGCCAGGCTGGCAGCCGCAGCGGCGGCCGGCAGCAAAACCACTCCCGCCAGAGCTCGGGCAGCCAGTTCTGCACGTGCGCAGGTGGCCCAGGAAAAGTTCGAGGGAGCAGCTGGCGCCAGCAGCAAGCCGCCAGACGGCAAGCCGAAAGGGTAACAACACCCTGCCGCATCGCACGCGCACGTGAATGGCGGGACCCGCATGATTTTGATGCGATTCAGGGGGCGCAGCAGGCGGGTCTCACTACCACGTGAACAACATGGACTACGCGGCAACCAACATCTTGACAGCTATTCCGTCGAATGCTGACCCCGAGGATGCAGACTTCCTTTCCGACGACCAGAACATGATTGATTGTGATTGGGACGGAAACACCTCCTGGACATCGTGGTCATGTCACCGAAGGAATTGTTTTTGTTAGTCGATCAATGCTCCGTGGAGCTGGGACACCAGCACATCATCTTCGGCGTTGGCTGCATGGTCCACGTCTGGGCCGATGTCGCCGTCAACGGGCCTCCCGTTCACCCGTCCAGCGAAGGCTTCGACGCCGTCACGGAAGGAACCACATCAGGTCGGTGCCCCCGAGGAGAGGGCCAGGACCGCCGCGCGGCAGCCCGTGGTCGCGAATCGGCTGGAGGGGCAGAGCACGTCACAAGAACTCGCGGTTCTGCGTCGATTTACTCAGAGGGGATCGGGGGCACTCCCTCAGGCTGCCGCCAGGCAGCGGTGAGGAGGCGCTGACGCTACCCCCTCCCCCGTGGCGCCCGCTGCGGGGGGCATCCATCAAACGTAACCACGGCCAGCAGACCCAAGGTGAACTCGCTCGGCCGCTCCGCGGGATCACAGGTACTTAGATGGCGCCTGCAGGCAGCCAGTGGATGACGAGATGGCCCATCGCGCCGCGAACTTCCATGTGGCGAAGATGCTGCTGGCGGAGACCATCTGCGACAGGGCGCGGAGAGAGCGCAGGCGGTCGCGCCAGAGCGACAACGACGTTTACAAAGAGATGGCCCCCCAGAGCCCGAGAGCGCTTGCTGGAGAAATTTGCCGACGTCGTGCGCAGCAGCAGGAAGTCCAAGAGTAGCTGGCCGACCTCGCGGCGATTATTGGAAGTGCCTCCTACTTTAACAGTAATGGCCACGCAGCCACGCAGCCTGGCGCGACCTCGGCAGCCGCAAGGGAGACGGCACCTCCGACGGCGCCGGTTGCGGCAACCGGCGCGGGGCTTCGAGCTCAGCGGTACTTCGGCCAGCTGCGGAGCGGCGTCGGCACATGCCGCCCAGGGCCAGTCCAACGCCCAGCATGCGATTTCTTCTGCAGGAAGGAACGGAGGGAGGTCAAGTCGGCTCGAACCAAACGGTTGAAAAAGGTTTGGAGGTTGCGGACCTCGAATGCGAAGTCCTGGGCCGGCTTCCAGGACTCCTTCGAGTGGCAGTGTACTTGTGGGGGGGCGCTGATCTTGTTGCTGGCCAAGAAGCTCGGCTCATGCCTGGGGGCCAGATCGACTCTGCAAGAAGCTGGCTGGCCTTTAGGGGCCTCAGTCCTCGCCTCGTTCCTGCAGTCGTCGCAGGAGATCATGCCCTTGCGAACTCAGCAGGGGTCCTCACAGGCATGAGGCGACGCGCGCACGCTCGGGCAGTTGACGAAGATCAACTGGGGATTGGGCCAGTTGCGGCTGGGCGAGTAGCAGTGCAGTTTGCTGCAGCAGCCGCCCCAACTGGCATCCACTGGGGCTCTGTGCACAAGCGCAGCGGGGCGGTTCAGGTGGTCTCGACGTTTAGTTTCCGAGCCAACTTGGGGAATTATTGCGACGTCTGTGGGCGCCATGAGTTTTTCGAGGGGACTTCTATATTGGGCGCGATCTCGGACGGCCTGCGCAAGTTGCGCGAACTGCTCGGAGCGGCTGGCGTGGCGACGACGAGCCCCGCGTGCAACTGGCAGCGCCTGGGCTTTTGCGCGATCTTTCAAGGGCCCACCAAAGCAGTCGGGTCGGTCGCCGCCATGCGCGCAGCCCCATCAATCATCAATCACCTCATGTCTCCGCCCCTTCTGGAGATCCAGCGATTTGACCGCACCTGGGAGGCCCGCGTTCGGCGGACTTGGGCCCCGCCCCCAACGATGCGACCCGTCGGGTGCATCAGCCAAGCCCCAGTTGTCAACTGGTCCTGGGGCCCCGGGGGGGCGCCTGACCATTCGAATTTAAAATCGGCATTGGCGGAGCGGCTTGGGCACGCGGAGACCAACTTGCGCGATCAGTTTGACATTTTTGACGCCCAGAGAGACAGGCGCGTTGGACGAGCAGAAGGATTCAAGAGGGCCCCCGTTCAGCTCCGCGCCATCCTGATTGGGAAATAGCACGACGACAGCGCCCGCGGAGCTTCGCGCGTGGAGAGCCCGGGAACCCCCATTGGGAGGGCAAGGCAGTTCTGGAATCATCCCGAAGCGTGTCCAGTGAACTACTCGGCGGAATCTCAGGTTGCGTTGAGCAGCTAGATCGGGGTTTCGTGGATCCACGGCGCGGCGCCCTCGATGTCGATGCCCAGCAGCTGGGCGGCGAGCTGCCACCAGGAAGTTCCGAATTCGAGCGGTCGGCGACTGCGCCGGCAGATGCCGCAGAAAAATAGCCTTGCAAATGTCGGGAATGCGTTGGAGCAGCAGGGGGATGTGGGCCTGGGAGTCGGCCGAGGCGGGGGCGAACTGGCGCGCGGGCGCATCGGAGACACCAACAGGCCCCGATGGGCTCCTGTGACAAGGCGACGAGGCAGTCGACCACCTGGTAGACGAATGGGGGCAGCAGTAGCAGGACACCGAGTCTGGGCTCGCGGACACGTGCAGGCTGGAGGCCAAAGGAGAAACCCTTCCCCGCCCAACCCTGCAACAACTGGGCGACGCCCTCCGTCTTTCCGGTCATTCCGCGGGGGCAGGCATCGAGGGGCGAATCTTCGGTCGCGCCCCCTCCCGGGCGAGGATGCTCGGGGAAGGAATCGGACGTGGCCGCGCCGGGGCAGCGGCCCAATCCGAACGCGTTGACAGGCAGACCTGGAAGCTCAGACCCGAGGCCAATCGTCGACACTATCTTTGCGACCTGGGTCTGCGCGAGCGTCAGACAGGCTTTGGCAAGACAGCGGGAGCTGGACCGCTGGGTCGAACAGTCCTGGCGAGCGAAGACTCGGGGGCGCGCCGCTACGGGGCGGCGGCGCCGTAGCGCAGCATGACAGCGTCGCGCCCTCCTCTGGTCTGTCTAAGTTCTAAGTTCTACGAGAGCATGTCACACAATCATTGACAACCAAGGGCAAAGCGTCGGCTTCCCGTCGGATCCAGCTCGCGACCTCGGCGCGCACGCTGCATTCGCGGCCCCGGACCACCGCGCTCCAGAATGTCACCTCGTGAGTTTGTGACGGCGGACGGCGCGGCGTTGGCCGGGCGCTCTCTAGCTGCAACTACGGCGAAAGCCCTCGCGCGTGACGTTTTGGTCAGCATCGCCCCTTGCCACCCGGCTGCATTGGTGCGCGACGTGGTCGACGATGTACGCGCGCGGCGCACTGGCGCGCGCCAATTTGCGGCGCGGCAGGAAGCGGGGCCGGCAGGACCTCGGCCGCGGGACACAAGGTGTTCGAGCTTGTGTCGGCAGAGAAGAGGGTTCTCATCACCGCGCGCCTGGACCTTGCGAGCGACCTCTTCAGGGAATGGGTGGGGCGCCCAGTTGTCGTCTCGCAAGTTTGTCGCCGAGTCTTGGGCTCGGGCGCCCGCCCCAACGATCGCGGAGTGATGGTGGCGGCAGTCGAGCGTTTCGAAAAGGGCTTGAGACGTTCTTCGAAGCCCTTGAAACGGAGGCCAGCGGGCGCCAGGGTTACAGGCGCCCAGAGGGTTGGGCCCCAGGCGACGGCCCTCTGGGGGGCTGCCTCTGCAAGCCTTCCGGCGAAACAGCCTCGAGGCCAGCGCGGCGCCGCTGCAAAGGCATCCACCGCGCCAAGAAAGGATCCCCTGTAGGTCTCAAACTGGGCACCGCGATGATTGGAGGGGGCATGCCCCCCCCCCCCCCCCCCCCTCGCCCCAGCGCCCCCAGAAACTTCATCACGGCCAGGTGATCGGGCATTGGGCACGCGCGGTTTGGCAAGGTTGCCCCCCCCCCCCCCCCCCCCCGCGTCCTCCAAGGCATTCCTGGGGCGGCAGCCGCGGATCTGAGCCAGCCCAAATCTCCGTGGAGCAAAGCCTCCTGCCCTGCCCACGTTTTTGTTACTTCCTTTCGGCGGCTGGCATGGTCGGCGGCCTCGGCGGCGGAGCTCATCGCCGATGATCGAGAGACAGGACTTTCGGGAGCTGGCGCCTAGGCAGGTCCAGCGGGTGGCCGCCCGCACAGTCAGGTTTTTTTTTGAGGGGGGGCGTCGCGGCTCTGCGTTAGATGGGCGACGACACTTTTTCCCAGCTCTTCGAGGCCAAAACCACCGCGCGTGGACGGGGCGCCACAAAGAGAGCCTCAGCTCTTTGATGTCACAGCATCAAAGGCGCCAGGCAGAGCAGGCCAGGCATGGCAAATCAAATGTCGCAGAGCGCAAGCCGTGCAAGTCCGCGCCATGGATTTGGCCCCCCAAGGTGGCGGCTGTCTTGTAGCTCACAGGCCAAGACCTCGAGAAGGCCGCCTCTGGGCCCCCCCTGTCCACATTTGGGCCTCGGAGGTCGACGTGGTCTCGGGTGCGCGGGCCGGCGCGCGGGCGCCTCTCAGGGTGGATCTCCGCGGGCGGCTCCGCCCTCTACCGGGCGCGCCCTCCGACCCGGCGCGGGCTGGGGCGTCGCGCGATTGGGGGGCAATCGCGATATGATTGCTGCCGTGCTTGGGGCAGTTTCCCTGGATTGGGTGCCGTTCCACGCGGTTTGAGATGTCGAGGACAGCGCGCTGCTCGCGGCCGCCCGATGCCGCGCGCAGCGCGAGGCCACCTTCGACGCCGTCTGCCAGGGCACCGTTGACTGCATCAGTGACCCTATGCACGCCTGCAGCGTTGGAAGTCGCAGATGCCGCATCTGGGGAGATTTGCATCGTGCGTCGAAGGATTGTCGGGCGATCGAGGTGAAGGCCCACTTGCCGCGCCGCGCGGTGTCAGAGGGGAAAGTCACGGAGTTCGACTGGCAAGGGGGCCGAGCGGCCGACTTACATGCTGGCCAAGGTGCGGCCGCTCACCCAGACGCGGCCACCGGCTATCAGCTGCTGGAGACGCTCGGGGCCTCTGTCAAAGTGGCGCCCCACTGGGCCGCCGCGGGCGTCGCCATGGCTGAGCGCGAGCAGTTTGACAACCCCCCCTTTCCTCCTCCTCGGGGCAGAGTTGGCGAGGCGCGGACTCGGTCGGGCCGGGGGCGGCGAGGTAGGCCCGACAGGCCGCGGGCGCGCCGGAAACGGCAGCCAAGCAGGTCTCTGGAGCCAGACCAACGGCGCGACCTCAGGACCGTGCCTTGTGGGGGCACCTGCCAGCGCGGGCGACGGTGTTTCTCCCGACGGGCAGTCGGCCTGGGCCCCCGAGGCCCGCGCGCGTTTGTTTTTGTTTGGGTGGCGGGGGTTGCGCCTGGGAAGGCGCCTTCTCTGTGGCTCAGCCCCGCGGCGGGACTGCTTCCAGCGGTCGCGCTGTGCCGTCGGCGAAAGCGGGCGCTCAAGTTGAAGTCCACCTCGCGGCCCCTAGCGGCGGGCGCTCGATTTGAAGCCCTCCCGGCGGCCCCGCGCCGCGCAGAGGGTGGGCGATTTGAAGCGAACGGCCCTGTCACTCCAGGTTCTGGTTCATTAGCGCGCGCCAAATGCTCGGCACCCCAGACGCCCGGCTGCCAGTTCGGCCCAGGTGGGGACAGGCCCCAGTCGAGCGGGCAGCTTTCAGCAGAGAGCCACTCTGGGCGTCGTGCCCAGGCGGACACCAACCATTCCAGCGCGGCACGTGCGATGCCAGGTGGCGCCCCCATGTCTGGCGATGAGGGTCGCCAAGTGCGCCCGACCAAAGTTTCTGATGACGGGGGGGCGCCGAGCCCGTCTCGCCGACGCTGCAGCGCATGGGGTATAGAATGGCCACCAAGGCAGATTTTGAAGGGATCCAGTCGTCTGCCAGCAGGCGCGAGGGTGATTGCCGCGTGCTCAGCGGCAGAATGTCAACGTTGGAGTCTCAGATGCAGACAGGGCTTGACGCAGCTCAGGAGGCAGCGCTACATGCCAGGTTGAAGGCTTGGGCCACAGCTCTAGGTAGGGAGCCAGTCCAGTCCAGACGCAGCCAGCACACGTTGGTCAGGCCTTTATAGTCTTCAGGCATGTCTCTCCCCAGGTGGCAGCGCGGGCAGTCCCCTGGGTCTCGCGCTGCGGATTGCGCGGGCTCGGGCAGCTACGAGCAACGCTCCGACCCTAAGAAAATCTGGACCGGCGGCCTCCAGTCCCCCATGCTCGCGTGCGCCATGGTCTTTTTCACGAATCACAAGGTGATCCCGCATTTGACGTCTCGCAGCAACAGAGCCTTCAACGTTTCCTGTCAGGTTACCAACGATGCGAAAGCATTCGCGGAGCATGTCAAGAACGCCGATGTGAAGATCGAGAACGCCAAGGGCGTCGCCCATTTGCGTGCTCGTCGCGACGCCAGTCCTGACGTCCGACGTCGCAATGTGGTCCTCGGCTGAGCGTGGCAGGGCATATCGCAGCATTTTGCTAGCAAGAAATCGGCAATGGCATCGGCCTGGGTGCGAACGGACCCAAAGGCATTCTCTTCTTCACGAAGGACGAGGAAGTCCACATCCCTCGCACGATGTCCGATAATGCCGACGCGCCCGCCAATCTGGAGCCAAACTTTGACGCGTTCAATTTTTTAAAATGGGAAAGGCCAGGTCTCGTCACTGGTTCGGAGTGCCATCGAGAAAGGGGGAATGCCATGTCTAGTGCGTCCGACCACGCGTTTGACCCGCGCGGGTGCCGGGCCGCTTCAAGTGCGCGGCCTTCAGTTGCGCGGGCAATGCGGCGGTCGTCATCAGCGTCGAGTTCCAGTTATGCATGCGCTGCTTCTTCTGCTTATTCGGCCCCCTCCTCCTTCCAGTTCCAGCTCGTCTGTTCCGCCCTCTCTGCCTGGAGCGAGGTCCCCTACCTGTGCAGCCAAACCGGTTCGCCCCGGCGCCGGTTCCTCGATTGTGACCTGGAAGGCCAGATTTTTCTGACCAGCCATTATACGTTTGATCGTTGTTTTGATTTCCCCAGGCCCACGGCGTCGCTTGCATTCAGGAGGCCCGCGGGGCCCAAGCAGATCTCGACCTGCTCGAGAAAGAGATCCAGGGAGTTCTCGGGGGAGGTACTTCTATAAAGATGGGTCAGCTGGGGGAGTCGCATTTTTGTGCATCCTCGGCTTAAGGCGCAATTTCACTTTCTCCGTCGTCGCGTTCTGGTCCCAGGGCGCATACACTAACTACGTTATCATTCATGGTATATTCATGGTAGTCTTCAGACCCAGCAGCGCTATTTTGCAGCAGATAGGAAAGCTTCGGCATGCTCGCATTCACGTGCGGCGCGCTGACGCCTGCGCAGCCTTCCTGGTTGGCGACTTCAATTTCATGCTGAAAGAGGGGTCATGCCACGCGACTGGGAGGGTGAGGTATGGGAGCTGCGGTTGGGCACAATAGTTCAACGCGCCTCTCTCGGATCTTCGCGAAGTCGAACAACATCATTTCACGCGTCGCGTGATGGGCGCGGGTGGCGACGGGCCCGCGCCGGCGTCCGTGGCGCAGTCTGATCGATTTTATTCCCATATGCCCAGCGCAGCCCTGCTCGATTCCAAACCCAACAGCGCGTTGCTCTGGACAGCTAGTGGGGGCTGGCCTTTTTCTGACGACGTTTTTTGGGCCCCGCCGTTATATCGGTCTCGTCCGGAAGGTTTTCGGGCCCCGCCTTGGGCCGCCAATCGCAAGATGCACGGGAATTTATAGGGGGATTCTGGGGGGGTTGGGCACGGGGCCCCCGACCACCACGTTGCCCTCGAGGAAACCAAAAACATCATCAAGGCTGCCGCCAAGGTGGCCATTGGTTACACCCGCTCTGCAGGCGCCCTTTCCGCCGCTGGGAAGGCCCATTGGGCCCTCGCGGCCCTGCGCGCCACTCAGCAACGTTTATAGAGCTGGAGCAGAGGCGTTCGACCCAGAATCGGCCAGTGTCGAACGGTCTGACGCATCAGAATCGGGGGCCTGTAAAGGGGGTGGTGACCACACCGGGTGTTGAGTCGGTGGGAGTTCGGGGTCACCGCACGGTTTTTGGATTCGGGTCGTTCTCCGAAGATGTCTCGGGCGACTGGAGCCTCCAGGGTCCCAAAACCGTGCTCTGACGGACCGTGCGGTGAGGTCCTGGGAGATTTCGAGGTCACCGCACGGTCTGTCACCGCACTGTTTCGGGACTCCACACGGAAGCGGCCGATCGCTCAAGGTTGAACGGTCCCCGCGGCGTCAGAAGCCAACGCCGAAGTCGGCACGACACGAACCTGCCGTAGGCACAAATTTTAGGATGTCCGCGTCCATTTCCTGGATCAGCGCTTGGCCCTCCTCCCTGGCGCGCGCCGTGCGCCAAGAGCTGCGCCGGAGAAGCTGCCAGGGGGTCCAACGCCAATACATACGATCCGCGCGGGCCGCCGAAAGCTTATGCCCATGCTGCGTCTTCCTGCTTTAGAAGGGAATGCCTTATTTTTCCCTTCCTCTGTTAATTAAAGCTGTGCTCGGCCCGCTTAGCTTCGACCGGAAGAGGCTCGCTCTCGACCCGCGAATCAAAAACTGTTCTAGAGGGGAAGGGGCGAGGTAGGGAGGCAGGGCCAACTCCTGGGTCGTCCGCTGTGGGCGCCCGCCCTGGGAGGAGGACGAGATCTTCGAGATGGCGGCCCGCGGCGGCGAGGAGAACGAGGAGAAGGAGGGCGACGGGAAGGACTCGGGGACGCCAGCAGTCCCCTCGTCGGACCCAGGCGCCGCGACACCAAGAGAACAAGCCAAGCTGTGGGTGCCCCGTCGCGTGGGGCCCCTGGGATCCTCACGGATAGGTCCGGCAGGGGAGATGAGTCACAAAGATGGCGTCGAGATTTCGAATCGTGATTTTCACGACGTCGGACGCGGGATCCGACTACGCCAGTCTTGTCCAGAGGCTCCAAGACCACCTCCGATATTGAGGTCTCCACCTGCCTTCTGGAGATTGATCCCTTTCATTGTGGACGATTTGCCCTGCTGGAGCTTTTTGCGGGATCGGGGATCGGTGGGTGCTTCTGAGCATATTCACCGATCCTGGCCATGCCAGGATCGGGTGGGGTTCGATGCCCAGCCAAGCACGGCCCTAAGAAGTATTCACCTTCGGCAAGGGGCTTGGAATTCCCTACCAGATCTGTTCGCGTCGAGTTGATGGTTCAAGACGGAGGAATTCTCTGCACCCTTCGAGATCCCCTGGTTGAGGGTCTGATCTCTCATCGGGTATTTGTTTCTGCCTGCGCTGGACCACAGGCGGGTAGCAGGCGCCCGTCCCCCCCCCATTCCGAGAGGATAACGAGGCCGATGGAGCGCAGAACGCAGAGATGCAGGACGACCTGAACATGAAGCAAATGGCTGGCAACGACAAGGCCGCCTCCTCCTCGTCCTCCTCGTCCTCCTCCTCCTCCTCCTCCTCCTCCTCCTCCTCCTCCTCCTCCTCCTACCAGATCTAGGTGCACAGTTTGTTGGTCTTCCAGTAAGCACCGATGGGAGCTGGCAAAGCAACAATGCACCATGTCACACGGGACTGGTCACATTGTGCGACGAGTGGGGCAATGTGTATTCTGTCGCCAATGTGGAGCCCGCTCGTCAACCAACGTATCCAACCAGAAGTATCGCCTCCAGCATGTCATGGACGGCCGACACCCTAGGGCAGGAGTCATCATTGGCGATGTCTATCGTGTGGGCAATGCCTTTCAAGGTGACTTCGCATTAGTCCCTTACTGAGATCCCTGATGCCTGTTTTTTCGTCTTGCTCGTGTTCTCGTGGGACGCGCCGGTCTCGTGGCGCGCCGTACCCAGAATCCCAGAATCCTCCCCCTTCCCACTCTCGGGCTGTGCGAGGCCCAGGACAAATCGTTCCGGAGCGTTCCAGAACGCTCACAGAGCGTTCCAGAGCACGCTGGAGCGGCCGCGGCGAACAATACTTTCTCCAGGACCGCCGGATCGCAGAGATCCCCGATGCATCCTGGCCCGATTTGATTTTGGTCCCAGTCTCGACTTGGGTCCTCCTCTTTCTCCCCCATCTCCCTCCTCCTTACCCATCGGTCGTTAAAGGTAGGTATACTTGGATTCCCAGATTCCAATATACTTTAAGCGCCTTTCTGCTTCAATGATCGAGTGGCTTCACCTTTTCCGCCCACCTTAGGGGGCGGACAGAACCCTATCTAGTTCCAACGCCTTCCTACTTCATGTTTCTACCTACTTCTTCCGACCGATGGGTAGCCTCTCTTCTCCAGGATTTACCGGCTACCAAGAAGAAGAAGGGCAGCAACGCGAAGTCCAGGTGGGGCTTCGGCGCCAAGGCGGGGGGCAACAACGGAGGGGGCCACGAGGTCGCCAAGGCAATGGAGGAGTCCGATGGCAGCAGCTTCAGGACCTCCTCCTCCTCCCCAGCTGGCAGCGTACCGAAGCGGCTCAGCATAAGATGCGTCCACCCGAAATGTGGATCATCGCCCATTGATCTCGTTTGGGCGCAGGTCTACGAGGCTGGCCATGCCCCCGAGCCCCCAGTGTAACCAGCGGGTCTCGTCACTCACTGGCCCCTCGGCCAGGAACCAGCGGAGGTGGAGGAAAACCCCGCGCTCTGGCCAAGCTTCGAATGCATCGTGGTCGGGGTCGCTCGGTCGATGTCAGTCTTGAGCTCCCGGCGCCGCAGGAACACCTCCGTGCCCACCACCTACAACGAGATGTTCTTCTTCAATGCCGCGGTCATGGGCTTCGGGCAGAGCTCTTGGATGAACGAGGTCCTGGCCTCCTTCGATACTATCGTCACGAACGTGGCCAATTCCTACCGACTGCAGGAGGAGTGCGACGTGTTGTCGCTGCGCATCGCGAAGTATAGAGGCACGATCAACCTCTCCGAGTACAAGGCGGTGATGCTGGCCTCCCTGCGCTCGCTGGTCCCGAAGGACTGGAACTCCCTGCACGAGACGGCGTGGTCGTGGCTGTGGGAAAACGTCGAGAGGATGCTCAAATCGCAGATGGGCAAACCGAGCTTGCAGGAGAAGGCCCTGGAGAAGCTCTGGGCAGGCCTGGACGAGCAGGGCCAGGCGTTCGTCCGCCGCGAGGTCTACGCCAAATTCTTCATGCTGGCCCCCGCGGGGCAGGACTACTTCAAACAGTCGACCACCCGCCTGCACTTCATCGCCGACCGCATTGTGTCCATGACGCTCGAGATCTACAAAGACCCCAAGAAGATGGTTCCCAATTGTCACGGAAACATGTTCCTCGCTATCCTCTTTCCCACTCTCGTTTCTCCCCGAGCATGGTGGAAGCATCAGGTCAGGAGTTTCCTCCCAAGGGTCAGGTCCCAGCGCATTCGGGGACCAGCCTCATTCGCTATCGACATCCACCCTACCGACACGCTTGATTTTGCCAGGAGACACTGAGCACTTCAGAGGACACGGGATGGAGGGAGGAGACCCTGGGGACGACCTCGACGATGCCAGCGATGCCTCCGCCGCCGCCGCCACTGCCGACGATGACGACGACGATGACGACGACGACGACGACGACGACGACGACGACGACAGACGACCACGGACGGCTACGACGACGACGGACGGCAACGGCGACGCCGACGACGACGACGCCGACGCCGACGCCGGCGACGGCGACGGCGACGACGCTGCCGACGACGACGGACGACGACGTTCGACGACGACGACGACGACGACGACGGCGACGCCGACGACGACGCCGACGCCGACGCCGGCGACGACGACGGCGACGACGACGACGACGACGACGACGGACGGCGACGACGACGACGACGACGACGACGACGACGACGACGACTGACGACAACGGCGACGACGACGACGCCGGCGACGCCGACGCCGACGCCGGCGACGGCGAGGACGACGACGACGACGACGACGACGACGGCGACGACGACGGCGACGACGACGGTGCCGACAACGGCGCCGCCGACGACGACGACGACGACGACGACGACGACGACGACGACGGCGACGACGACGGCGACGCCGACGCCGACGCCGACGCCGGCGACGACGACGGCGACGACGACGACGACGACGACGACGTCGACGACGACGTTCGACGACGACGACGACGACGACGACGACGACGACGACGACGACGACGACGACGACGACTGACGGCAACGGCGACGCCCACGACGACGCCGACGCCGACGCCAGCGACGACGACGACGACGACGACGACGACGGCGACGACGACGGCGCCGACGACGGCGACGCCGACGACGACGACGACGACGACGACGACGACGACGACGACGACGACGACGACGACGACGACGACGACGACGGCGGCGACGACGACGACTGACGACGGCCTGCACAGCGCTGCCCGTGGTGCCCAGGAGGGCGCGCCTTGCGGAGGACTCTGCCTCGGGGGGGCTCTAGGGGCGATTCCTTCGGCCAAGCGGTTGAGGGTGGCTCCTGCTCGCTCGCTATGACAAGGGCCCGATTCGGCTCCAGGCCCGTTTCAGCTCCGCCTGTCTGCTTCGGCCTCGGCCCGCTTCGGCCTCGGCCCGTTTCGGCTTCGGCTTTCGGCTCGGCCCGTTACGGCTCGGGCCGGAGCCGAAGCGGTCCGGGACGAGGCGGGCCGAAGCCGAACCGGGCCGAGGCCGAAACGGGCCGAAGCCGAAGCAGACCGTGGGAGCCGAGATTGGCCGGAGCCGAACTGGGCTGAGGCCGAAAGCCGAGTGCGGCCTCTTCCGATGGTCGGGGGCGGGAGCTGGTCGGCGGCGCGCACAGGGGGATGGCGCGACGGGTGCCTTTCTCAGAATGCGGGGGGGCTTCTCAGAGAGCAGGGGTTCTTCTCACTTTCGGACCGAGGTATCAGATCGAGGTCTGTTCGGGGAGGGTGACCTAGTGTTCTTCGTGTCTATTGCATGTTTTTGTGCATCCGGGGGGAGGGCACCCTCGAATGCTCTTCAGTTTGGGCCTGCGGATGGTCTCATGCTCTTGGAGGATGTTCGTCTGTCCTAGGTCCGGCCGTCGGAAGGCCCAGAGGCCTCAAAGGAAGACTTCTCAGAAGCGCCGTGCCTTCTTGGGAGCACGCCTGGCTTTAAAGGCCGCCCCCCTCGCGCCATCCCCCTTGTGCGAGCCGCCAGGCTGGAGCTGGGGGATACGAAATCTGCCGTGTGCAGCTGGTGTCGGGACCGCCGTTTGTATCATTTCGCTTATACAGGGTCCAGGGTTCAGGATTCGCGGGCCCCCCCCCCTCCCCTTCCCGCATGTGACGGGCCCCACTGCGCCCCACCCCCACCCACCCCCGAATGCGATATGGGGGCGGGCAGGCGCACGCGCGCACGGGCACGCCACAACATAGCAAGACACAACACGTCACACGCACGCGCGCGCGCGCGTACGCGGGCGCGCGCGCGCACGGCCACGCGCCCTCGCGCACAAGTTCACATGCGCGCACGCCCGCAAGCGCACGCGCCCACCCCGTGCCGCACAACATCACACCCACAGGGGGGCTGGGGAGGGGAGGGGGCGGAGAACGAGACGCATCAACAGGGGAAGGGGGGGCGAACCCATTACCACGGGGAGGGAGGGGAGAGGGAAGGCAGACCTTGGATCGTACATGGTCGCTCTGGGCGCCAGGAAGCGCCAGGAAATGCAGCTGCACGCAGCAAAAGAGAACGGAGGAGAAGAGGTGCGAAGTCGAGGATGGGGTGAGGAGAAGAGAGACGAGAGGAGGGGAGAGGACCGGAGCGGAGGAGGCCGGGCCAGAAGCGGAGAGAAGGGAGCAGGAGTGGAGGAATGCGAGCATGATGGGGACTGAGATGAGAGGAGTCGGAGGACAGGCCAGGAGAGGTGAGGTGAGGAGATGGAAGTTGGGCGAGAGGAGACAACAAAGCGGAATGGCGCAGGCGAGAGGGACTGAGGGAGGGAGAGCGGGAGGGGAAGGAGAGGGGAATTGGGCAAGGCACGGGAGTGCAGGAGAGCGGAGAGGGCAACAAGGCGGAGGCAGAACAGGAGAGAGTAGCGGACAGGGCAGGAGAGGGAGGCGTCGGACGGACAGTGCAGGCGGGGAGACGCGACCAGGGTCTGGGAGAGAAGGAGAGAGCAGCGAGGGCGGGAGGGGAGGAGGGGGATCTATCAGAGCAGAAGGCCAAGGAGACGGGGAGCGTGAGGGGGAGTGGGGGAAGGGGCAAAGGGGGAGGCGAAGGGGGGCAAAGGTGCAAACATCAGGCGAGGTGACCAAAGGATAATGGTGGCGAAAAGGATGGGATGTGAGGAGGGGGATGGGGAAGATAGAGATGAGGGGAGTAGGACAGGGTGCCATGTGGCATGCACAACCAGGCCGTCGTTCCTCGTCCTGTCCCCGCCCTCGTGCGCTGCACAGTCCTCTCCGGAACCCACGCTGGCAGATGGCTGGCGTTGCGGAGGAGACGCATCGTTGCGCGCACGTTTCTCGTCCTTGGCCTGCGGCACGTCGGCCACAGGATCGAGGGCCCTTGACCCCTCGAGATTCAAGGATCGAGCGATCGATCCTCGACCCCCTCCCCCGCACACAGCTTTACGCCGCAGCGCGGCAGAGGCAGTCCGCATGCGCGATCGGGCAAGCTGGGCGACGGCAGTGCAAACTGTCTGGATGCAAGGGGGGAAGGCGGGGGAAGAGAGGAGCGGCCGCGGGCACGGGGCGGCGTCGCGACCACACCCAGGGGCCAGGGCAGCGGCTGTAGTGCGGGAGGTCGACGTCCAGCACGCGGAAGAGGTGGGCGCGGGGGGCAGCGGCAGCGGAGCCGAAGAACGTCCCAAGCGGCACGATGCAGAGGGACGGGGTTGGGCAGGCTGCAGGGCGGGCTGAGCCGAGGGCAGTGGCCGCATTGGCGGGGCGCCCCCCCCCCCCCCCCGCACACAGGTGGAGGACATTTCCGCGCTCGGCCTGCGGCACGTCGGCTACGGCATCCCCACCGACCTGTTTGGGTCCTTCGTCACGGCCTGCGTGCAGGTCGTGCGCACCCTCACGGACGACGACATTGCCGAGGAGGCCTTCAGGTGGTCGATGGGTCCCTCCTGCTCCTGGTCCTCCCCGCCCTCTCCGTCGGAATCCTCATCCTCAGCCTGCCACCGTTCAGGTGGTCGTTGAGCCTCATTTCGCGCATCCTGACGCGCGTAATCACGGAGGGCTCCACGATTGTGATGAAGGCCATCAACACAAATTCCGGGAAGGCTCTGAAGAAGGCGGTCGCCTGCGCGCCACGCGGCAAGCGGGCGCTGTGGATGCTCAACATCCAGGTCGGCACGCAGTCCATATCCCCATTCATGTGGGCGATCGAGACGGGCAGCCTGGAGGCGGCGAAGGCGATTATCACGGACCTCCTGACGATCAGGGCCGACCGCGACCGCTACTACTACGGCATGGACACCCTGTTCGAGCGCCACCCAGATGTGGTGAAGAGGATCTGCGCGGAGGCCCCCGCGCTGCTGACAACGCTGCTGGACGGTCTGGTGTGGCGGTCGAGGACCACGGAGAACGGGCAGAGGCGGGTGAATTACTACGTGAAGCACCTGCTGGTCGACAGCGAGGGGGGATTCGCGAAGGCGATCGAGTGGGTGACAGAGAACGGCGACCCGAAGATCGTAAGCCACCCGGTGCTCTCCATGGTGACGGACGTCGTCTGGGGTCGGATCGCCTTCAGGACCTTCTTGCTCGGAAAGGTGTGGCTGCTCATGACGCTGGTGGTGTTCGTTATCGGCACCTCCGCGCTGAAGCACACCACGTATGCGACCACCACCGATGCCGTTCGCTACCTCATCGCTGGCTGCCGCTGCTTCATCTACTTGTTCAGCATGGGCCAGTGGCTGTACTATCACGCGAAGCACACCGCCAAGGACGTCAAGACCAGGAACTTTGTGCGCGTCGGAATACTGCCACTTCCAGAGTACCTCACCGGCTTCCAGGATGCATGCAGCTTTATCCTCATGATCGGTCTGACTTCGATGCTCGCCACGGAGCCTGTCATCCATTGCATGCCCCATAAAGATGAGAACTTCGAGGGCAACGGCTTATTCACCGAGTTGTGCCCCCAGGCGGACACCCTGCGGAAGGCGTACAGTTGCATGGCTGCTTTGGCCACCATCATGTACTTTGCGCTCACCATCGATCTTTCGGTCTTCAGCACCCGCTTTTCCGCCTTCGTGCTGGTCATCTTCCGCGTGCTCGCGGAGGTCGGCCTTTTCCTGGCTGGGCTTGTCGCCGTCCTGTTCACCTTCAGCTGCGCCGTGAGCGCACTCGATCACCAGCACAATGATTTCGAGGGCATCCACAAGGCTCAGGGGCAACGAGGGGAGGAGGTACTTGCGCGCATGGGGGGGGGACGCGTTGACCCTGATTCGCTCACTGATCGCTCATAGGGGTCTGATATCCCACGCCGCCCAGGAACGAGCAGCTTCGCAATCGGAGGCCTATCTCCGACATATATATACATATATATATATATATATATATATATATATATATATGTCGGCGATGTGTCGCCGAATTCAGGCCTATGCTTTCGCCACTGAGCCAGCCCCCCCCGATCTTTCCCCCTAAAGGCAGCCCTCTCGATGATGCAAATCACCTTCGGGATGTACAACACCACGGAGTACGAGCTCATGGGCGACGAACAAGCTTTGCTGACCGCAATCGTCCTATACATCATCGTCACTGTCGTGTTCTTCTCGAACCTGCTGATCGCGCAGCTGAACTGCGCATACCAGTCCACATACCAGGACTCTCCGTCTCTCCTCCTCTCTTTTCCTTGCTGGGCTGCCGTTGTGTGGCTACGTGATATAAGTGGCCAGTTGGGCCGCAGGGGATCGTCGCTCAGCGCCCTTGCCCCTGTTCTTCTCCTCCCCCTCCGCTTCCTCCGTCGACGCAATCGCGTCCAGCGAAGTTCGATTGAGCAGCGTGCTTCGGTGGAGTGAAAGTATGGTGTTCGCGGCGAAACAAGAGGAAACACTCAAAACAACAACTCATGTACCAGGACTCGATCATCGAGAACAGGGCGCATGCATACATGTTTGAAGGTCCGCGCGGACCTTCGGGAGCTTATGCTCATTATGTGGCTATTCCTCTAAGGACATGGTGGGGTACGCGCGCCTGAACCGAGGAAAGGTGGTCACCGAAGCCATGTCCTTCGTGTCGGAGCAGCGCTGGGCGAAGTTCTTGGCGGCCCTTCGGCTGGAGGAGCGCTGCGAGTTCGGGGAGGGCGACATCGGGCTAGCGGGCGGCATCCAGGTCCTGGAGCCCGCCAGCGCAAACATCACCACGGTGGACATCCAGCTGCCTGCGGCAAGCCCCGCCACCGTGCCACACGGGGGGCCGTCACGTGTAGCACCTCGGGTCTCCAGGCTGGGGAGAGCCGTGATAAGGATGATGAAGATTCTGATGATGATGGGGTGATGATGACGATCATGATGATAAGGAGGATGAATCGTATGGAGGTGGTGATTGCGAGGATGGTAATGATGGTGATGATGCAGATGATGATGCTGATGATGATGATGATGATAATGATAATGATGATGATGATGGTGGTGGTGGTGGTGGTGATGATGATGCTGATGATGATCATGATGCTGCTGATGCAGGTGCTGTTGTCATTGTCGCTGGTGTTGATGCTGTTCGTGCTGCTGCTGCTGCTTCTGCTGATGATGATCACGGTACTGGTGATGCTTCTGCTGATGATATGGGCGATACTGATGATGGCGATGATATTGATGATGCTGATGATGGTGCTGTTGACGATGGTGATGATGATATGGATGATGCGTATGATGCTGCTGATGATGGTGATGATACTGATGTGGATGATGTTAATGATGCTGCTGATGACGATGATGTGGGTGATTATGTTGATGATGATTATGTTGATGATGGTGATGATGCTGATGTGGATGATGCTGATGCGGCTGCTGCTGCTGATGATGATGGTGATGCTGATGATGATGATGATGATGCTGATCACGATCGCGATCACGAGCACGACGACGGCAGTGATGATGATGCTGATGATAGTGATGATGCTGATGCCGATGATGATGATGACGATGATGATGCCGCTGATACTGCCTGATGATAAAGTGGATGATGCTAATGATGCTGCTGGTGATGATGTGGATGATGCTGCTGATGATTATGCTGATGATGGTGATGATACTGATGTAGATGATGCCGATGCGGTTGCTGCTGATGATGATGCCGATGATGATGATGATGATGATGATGATGATGATGATGATGCTGATCACGATCACGATCACAATCGCGATCACAATCACGACGACCACGACAGTGATGGTTATGGTGATGATGCTGATGATAATGATGATGATGCTGATGGTGATGATAATGATGACGACGACGATGATGATGATGATGCTGATGCTGATGATGGTGATGATGATGATGTGGATGATGATGATGATGATGATGATGATGATGATGATGAAGAAGAAGAAGAAGAAGAAGATGATGATGATGATGATGGTGGTGGTGGTGGTGGTGGTGGTGGTGATGATGATGATGGTGGTGGTGGTGATGATGATGATGATGATCATGATGATGATAATGAGCTTGATCATGTTGGTGGTGGTGATGATGCTGATCAGACCAGATCAGATCACATCAGACCAGATCAGAGCCCATATGGGGGCAGGCGGGGAATCCCATCCAGCGTCAGCCCCTAGTATTGGGCTTCACTCGAGCATCAGTTCGCGATGCGTGGCCACCCACCCTCGCGACTCACCGCAAGGGAGAACCACCCAGAAAACGCAGAGCGGCGCTCATATCAGCGCCACTCCACCATGCAGGAATCCCTTGAGAGGGCCGTGAGGCTCCATCCACCACCTGCTAACTGCCTCTCCTGATCACTACTGGGATGGTGGGCTCCTCGGGTCTGGGGGGGCGCCCCTGGGACCCTCGAATCAACTGAAATCCTCGCGCGCTTCTGTTCCGCAAGGCCTTCGCTCGCAGGACGACGTTCTCTGGGCCCTCCTCCCACCACCCCTCCCCTGCCCAGCGAACCAGACGCGAGCGTCAGCTCCGATATGCAGGGGTGGGGATGGGAGGGTCGCCGACGGGGCACGGAGGGAGCGGGTCAAGGCGCCTCGCCGGCTTGGCTGGCCCTGGCTGGGAATAGGAGGGATACGGGTCATAGGACGGAGGCTCGAGAGAGAGAGAGAGGAGCTGGAACCTCCATGATCGGCTTGCAGGCAGCTTGGCTCAGGCTTCTCACTAGCTGCTCACGTTTCGATTTCTTCTCTCAACTGGGGTCTCGATCACTCTGCCATCACGCTCCCGAGATCCTGCAGCCCTGTGTGGATCGGTCTCTCCATGTGGCCCATAATTGGGGCCGCCCCCTGCCTTGTAGTCGGCACCGATCTGGATCAGCGACGCCAACGCCAGTGCTATGTTGAGCCTATTACTGAAGGCCAGCACCAGCTTCGCTGTGCCCTCCTCGTGGCAGTCGGTCAGCTCCGCCATCGGTGCAACCTCTTCCATGTCTTTCACCGGGAGCGTGCCCTGCTGCTTGCCTAACTCCTCGAGCCGTTGCTGGCTGGTTCTGTCGACTGCCGTTCCTTCTGCCACCAGTCCCTCGTACACGCCCGAGAAGCACGGCACCGAGATCGTGCACGCGTCCGTGATTCTTTTTGTCCGCTTCGGCCTTGGTGAGCGACGCTCGGTGTCCTTCAGTTGCGCTGATCTACGCGTTGGTGTGTGCCCGCGCCTTCACCGCCGCCTGTGCTCCCCGGGCATGGTGAACGTCTTCAGCTCGATGGCGTTCAGCTGTCTCTGACGTAGTGCGATGTCGAGGATAAGTTTCATCAGCACTGGGAAGTATTTCTGCATTGTCCGCGTGTCGATCAGGTCCTCTTAGGGTCTTTCTTCCTCGAGTCACTCTCTTTTCCTTGCCCGCTGCCTGCCGTCGACGACGTTGGTCCTCGGGCACCTCTGGCGGCCTTCTTGCGCGACGGCTCGTCCACGTCCTGTAGCTCCGCTTTCGGCGACTGCAGCCACGACGACATGCGGCTGAGGCTGTGGGAGATGCTCTGCCAGCAGATGCTGTTGGAAAGTCGGAAGGACCGCGAACTCTTTAGCACATTCTTCGCTTGGGCAAGCAAAGCGCAGCGGTAGAACAATAGGGTAGCTAACGGTCGACTCGTGCCGGATACACGTTCCTGTGCGGTTGTCATGTGGTTGATGGTTGTTCTACGACACGCAAACGTAGATAGGCGTGATGGACATTGATTGGCGACCGTGTACTTAGTGAACATGTTCAGCTGTCTTTGCTCCCCTCCGCTACCATGTGTCTGATGTGCTCGTAGTGCATGCACCTTGCGAAACCTGCGGCCATACTCTAGGCCTTCTCCTCTAAGAAGTCTACAAGCATGTCCGCCTTCGAAACACTCCTGGACCTCATACTGCTTGATGGGTAGTGAGAGCTTGATAGTGGCGCAGTCGAAAAACGACGAGCTCGACGCTGGGGAGACCACCCGAATTTTCTTCCAGACGGCTTCCGCACATATGGTCGTGACCTTCCACCGTTCTTCCTCTCCTTCATCGTTCGGCTGTTGGTAGATCGCGATCCCTTTGCACAGAGCAATGGCAATGGCGTTGCGAACGGCAACCGAGTCGAGCTTATTTTCCGGATCTCAAGTCCCAGCACTGCAGCTCTAATGGCACGGCTTTGGAAGACGAGTCTCTTGTGGTCGAAGAGAGGGCAGATGCTCCAGAACTTCCCCGTGCCCCTCCACCCCGTTCGCATGGCAGAGCACCGTGCGCGCATCTCCTCGCCATTCCAGCCTGAAGTTTGAGCGCGGGCTCCTGGGAATACTGAAGTGGCCTGGAACTCGCCAGCGATGGGCACTCGATTGCGGTGAAAGGTGAAAGAGGAGGAGGAGGATGAGGAGGAGGAGGAGGAGGGGGAGGAGGATGAGAAGGAGGGGCTCTGTTGGGCTTCTGGGAACCCCGACCCGCGAAGCAGGGGCCGGCCGTCTTCTTGCACGACTCTGTGCCAGCCCAACTCGACCAAGTGCTGCGTCGAGGCGACGGTCGGAAGCCTCGACGTTCCCTGTCGCGCAGCACGCCTCAGGGACGACGCGCGTGCGAGCCAGGCCGCCAGAATACTTCCGAACGCCCAGATCGACCTTCTCTTTCGTGCTGGGGCAGCCTGCCGTCAGCTCGTGCACGCTGGGCGCGGGGAAAAAGGGTTCTCCTCCTATCTTAAGTGGGCAGCTCAAGCGCGACCCTGAGCTTCGTGGCCCCTATAAAGCATCCAACGTCGTCATGGCAGGTGCCGTCCTCGTCGTGAGCTTTCACAAAGCGCGCAGTCCTGGTCATCATGATCTGCGTGTCCTCAGGGCAGTACAGCGAGTGGAGTATCTGGTCGAGGTGGTCGTGGCTCGCGCTGGCGAACGCGTTCGTCGCGTCGTGCTTCGCCAGTTATGTGGCTCGCATTCGCTTCGCGAAGTCTCCACTTCAGCACCTTTCCACCCGCCAGTGCACCAATTCTGGATGATCCTCATGGTGCAGTACCACATCGTCTCGCAACTTCCGTGCGCCGACCCAACCTTTCCCAGCGCTGCGTAGCCCGTGGAGAAGACGTGCGCCGCGCGCGCGTGGCTTATGATTCATCCTGGTCACCCGGCACGTCTGAGGCAGGTTCCACCATGCGTTCAATCCCTGGCGCTGCCCCACGCCTGCCAGCTGCGCCAACAGAAGCTCATGAAGTATTGGCCTCACCACCGGCAAGCGATCCTCCCCCAGGCGTCGTTGACAAACGCCGCGCCTCCGTAGGCACTGACCATGTTGGCGCGTCGTCGGTGCAATCTGGAGAGCTTCTCGATGAGTCTTTCCAGGTCATTGTTCGCCTCAGCCCAGTGCTCCGTCTGGAGAGGGGGAAGTCCTGCTCGGCCGCCCGTTGGATGAACGCGTGCTTCTCCGCCCTTCGAGCTGCCGGCCCCCGTTCGCGTCCAGTTAGGGCCAGATCCCCCGCCCAAGTATGGATATCAGGCTGAGCGTCTGGCGGCATGTAGAAGTCTCTCTTTCGCTGTCCGAGCCCATTACCAGCCATGTCGAAGCAGACTCTCCATGCCACGTCCCCCCGATTGGCGCGTACTGCTGCGTCCAGATGGTTCACCAGTTCTGCTCCTCTCTCCATCCTCAGCTGCAGGCGCGCTTCCTTATACACTGTCGCGTACGCCACCGTAGTGCCTCGCGCTCTCAAGTTCGCCGTCAAGTCGATCCCACGCTGCCTTCCTCGCTCCCAATGCAGCTTCTCTCTCCCGTGTCGGTCGTTCATGCCGCCGAGGTCTCTCATTGCGGCAGGAGGCGCGGCGCGTGTCCGCGCATTCCTGCATCGCATGAGTCAACCCAGACCATGCAGATTCCAACGTTTGCGATCGCATCCAGAACGCCGCCGCTCTGAAGCTTGTCCTGCATGGCTTGGTCAACCATGTTCCTGCACTCCTCCGCCTCTCCCTCGCACTTCATGGCCTTGCTGAATGCGGAGAAATCCCAGCTCGGCTCAGAATTCCTCGGGGCGGAGAAGGTGAGTTTGCAGTCCAGCTCTGCCACTATTGCCCATATGGCCCAACACCGCCACGCTCAGGGATCGCGCGCGCTCGTCTGGGAAGATTGCAAGCCATCGCACATCGTTGTACACTGACAAGCCACGGCGCTCAGATCGCAATGTGATCAGTGTAGCTGGAACTCGTGCCCATAGTGGGGCCACATGAGATCCAGCTTGTGATCGCCGCCACGCCGCTGTCCCCCATGCATTATCTGCGCGCCGTACCAGCCGCGTGCTCCATGATTCGGGCAAACGGCCCAAGGCTCGCGCTGCTTGTCTCCAGCGCGAGGCCGTCGCTTGATTAGGGTCCCAGTCCATCACTCAAGCCAGTATATGCGATAGCTGCGCGATCCGGCACGTCATTCTCGACGCCGCAGAGCGCCTCGACCAGGCGCCGCACAGCGGCCCTGCGCTTCGGGACGCCCCTCGCCTCCGCGCACCAGGGGGGGAGGGGTAGCTTGCGATCGAGGTGATGTCGAGCAGGGGGGGTTTGACTCTGACTGCTCCACGTCTCACGCGAAGCGAAATTTGTGCCGACCAGAAATACTTGAGGCGCGATCTGCGGAATCGCTTCCTACCGCGCCAAATCTCGACCCCGCAGCTTTTGCTAGACATGCCCCTCTCGCACTGCCCCAGCTGAACTTCAACACCATCATGTCCTCATGATAGGACAGCTCGCGGTAAGTTGGGCGGTCCGCAGCTCGCTCGGCTGTCGCCCCAGACAGTAGTGCGACGTTTGCGAAATTCGCCTGTTGAGCGACCTCCAGTCTTTTGTCATAGTCTGAGAGCGACAATGGGTTCCATTGCACCGTCCTCATCTGAGAGGCCACGCATCTCAGCGCTAACGCGAGGTCAAGGATAGCAAGGACGCGCCAACTGGCCCTATGCCCCCGCGACCTCGGGCCAGGGCTCGATGAGTCTGATGATGATGATGATGATGATGATGAGGAGGAGGATGATGATGATGATGATGATGATGCTGATGATGATGCTGACGCTGATCCTGATGATGAAAGTGGTGGTGCTGATGATGATGCTGATGCTGATGCTGATGATGCTGCTGATGGTGATGGTGATGATGATGATGATGCTGCTGATGATGATGATGATGATGATGATACTGATGATGATGATAATGGTGGTGTTAATGATGATGATGCTGATGCTGCTGCTGCTGATGATGATGATGATGATGATGATGATGATGATGATGATGACGAAGATGAAGATGAAGATGATGGGGCCACCGCGAGGGTGCGAAGTTATTTGCGCTTCGCGGTCTCGGCGGCGCCGAAGCGAGGTGCGAAGTGATTCGCGTGTCGCCGTCTCAGCTTGCGACGGCCTGCAGAGCGAACGTTGACGCGCTTCGCAACCTCGGGGCTGCGTCGCGGGCTTCGCGGCCCGAGCGACGTCGGCGCGAGGCGCGAAGCTCTTCGAGCGAAGGCGGCCGCGCTTCACATCCCCGGGGACGGCCGACGAGGGGTTGCATCGCGGGCCTCTTTGGAACAGGAGGCTTGAGCGGGCAACGGGGCCGAACAGCTAAGAGTCTGAAAGGGCGGCCAGGCCTGGGGGGCGGGGGATTTGAACGGGCGGCAGGGCCTGGAAGCGAGGAGTTTGACGGGGCCGTCGGGCTCGGAGGCGCAAGATTTGCACGGTCACCGCGGCCTGGAAGCAGGGCGTCTGAGAGGGCAGTAGGCGGGGAGCAGGATATTTGAACAGGCGTCGGGGCCTGGAAGCAATGGATTTGAACAGGTGGTCTGGCCTGGGCGCCAGAGATTTGAGTTCGCTCGGAGAATCGGGCCTGGAAGCGGCGGGTCGAGGCGGGCGGAGGGGGGGGCCTGGAAGCGCGAAGTGTGAATGGGCGGTCTGGCCTGGAAGCAGAGGCCCAACAAGGGCGGCGGGCCGCGGGGCTTAGAATATAGGAGTTTGACTGGGGAGTCGGGCCTGGCAGCGGGGGGGTTGAATGGGCGGTGGCGCGCGGAGGCAAGGGATTTGAACGAGGAACATGGCCTGGGCGCCAGGGGTTTGGACGGGCGGCGGGGCTTGTAATAAGGGCGTTTGATTGGGGGGTCGGGCATGGGGGATTTGAACGGGCGGTGGCGCCTGGAAGCAAAGGGTCCGAGTGGGCAGTCTGGCCTGGAAGCCGCGGATTTGGACGGGCGGCGGGGCCTGTAACGGAGCAGTTTGATCGGGGTGTCTGGTCTGGAAGACGAGGTTTGAACGGGCGGCGGGGCCTGGAAGCAGGAGATTTGAATCGGCGGTCCAGCTTGGAAGCAAGGGGTTCGAACGGGCGGCGGGGCTTGGAATAGAGAACTCGGCTGGGGAGTCGGGCCTGTGAGCAGGGGATTTGAACGGGCGACAGGACTTGGAAGCAAGGGGCGTGAGTGGGCAGTCTGGCCCAGGGGCCAGGGATTCGAACGGGCGGCGGGGCCTGGGACAGAGAGGCTTCACGCGGGGGCCAGGCTTGGAAGCCGGGGATTTGAGACGGCGGCGGGGCTTGGGAAAAGGTAATTTAATGGGAAGTCCTGCCTGGGAGCCAGGGGCTCGAACGGGCGGGTCGGCCTGTAATGCAGGAGGAGTTTGATTGGGGAGTCGGGCCTGGCGGCGGGAGATTTTAACGGGCGGCGAGGCTTGGAAGCGAGGGATTTGAGCGGGCAGTCTGACTTGGGCGCCATGGGTTTGAACGGGCTGGGCTTGGAATGGGGAGTTTGAATGAAAGGACGGGCTTTGAAGCGCGGCACTTGAAAAGGCGGCGGGGCCTGGAAGCAGGGGATTTGAATGGGCAGTTTGTTTGGGAGTCAAGGATTGCGAAGGCCTTGCGGCCAGCGCCGCCGACCCTGAATGTGGGGTGATTACGACGACAACGGCGGCGGCGGCGGCGACGACGACGCTGACGTGGGCCAGAGCCTTCGGGGATGCCGCTTGGGGTCTTTTCGGGCGGCTCCCGGGGGGCTCTTGGGGTGAATTCTGGGGCCTCCTGGGAGCCTCTCGGGGACCTCTTGAAAGCCTCTCGCGGGCTTCTCCTGGCTTCCTGGGGACCTCTCGTGGGCTTCTTGGAGCGCCCTGGACTTCTTGGGGCCTCCTGGGAGCTTCTCGGGGCAGGGGGCGCGTTGGCTGGCCAGGAGGAGCTGGCTGGTTGTGGGGGGGAAGGGTGGGCGACTGGCTGCGGGGATGGGGAGAGGGGCGGGCGCGGCGCTGGTGCCGTGCGAACATGACATTGTCGGGGCGGAAGGGGCGCGCTGGCTGACTGGGGAGGAGAAAGATGGCTGTCTGCGGAATTGGGAGGGGGACATGCGCGGCGCCGGTCCCTCCCAAAACAAAAGAGGTCGGGGCGGACGGGGCGAGCTGGCCAGTGGGGGAAGTGGAGGTGGGCTGGCTGCGGCTGTGGAGGAGGGGAGGGGTGGCGTGCGCGGCGCCGGTGCAGTTCCAAAACACAGGGGTCGGGGCGGAGTGGGCGCGCTGGTTGGTGGGGGAAGAGGAGGAGGTGGGCTGGCTGCGGAGGGGGGAGGGGTGGCGTGCACGGCGCCGCCGCTGTGCCAACATACAGCGATCGGGGCGGAGGGGGCGCGCTGGCTGGTGGGGGAAGAGGAGGTGGGCTGGCTGCGCAGGGGGGCGGCGCCGGGGTGGCGTGCACGGCGCAAGTACCGTGCCAAAATATCACAGTCGGGGCGGAAGGGGCGCGCTGGCTGGTAGGGGGGAAGTGGGCTGGTTGTGGAGGGAGAGAATGGGGCGTGCGCGGCACAGGTGCCGTGCCAAAATATAGCCGTGGTGGCGGATGGGGGCGGTGCTGGCTGGTGGTGGTGGAGGTGGGCTGGCTGCGGAGGGGGGGAGGGGGGGGCGTGCGCGGCGCCGCTGTTTTGCCACAGTAGCATGGTCGGGGTGGAGGGGGCGCGCTGGCTGGTGGGGGAAGAGGAGGTGGGCTGGCTGCGGAGGGGGAGAAGGGGGCGTGCGCGGCGCGCCAGTGTGATGTGCGCAGCGCGAGTGCCGTGCCAAGGTAACACGGTCGGGGCGGATGGGGCGCGTTGGCTGGTGAGGGAAGAGGAGGTGAGCTGGCTGCGGAGGGGGGGGGGGGGGGCGTGCGCAGCGCCTGTGCCGTGCCAAGATAGAACGGTCGAGGCGGAGGGGGCGCGCTGGTTGGTGGGGGAAGAGGAGGTGGGCAGGCTGCAGAGGGGGGAGGGGTGTGTGCGCGGCGCCGGTGCCGTGCCAAAGTAAAAAGGTCGGGACGGAGAGGACGCGCTGGCTCTCTAGTCGAGTGGTTTCCTCGGACCTTGTTGGAGGTCCTCTCTTGGGCCGTCGTGGATCAATACTCGGCCGCCTTGGGGCCACCGTGGGCAGTTTTCGAAGTATATTGGGCCATCTCGGTGTCTTTGGTTGCCTGCATGGGCCGTCTTGGAGGCTCGGAACGCACACCGTTCGTTATAATCGAGGGGTCATTGCTTGGGAGGCCCTGGAGCGTTTGGGAGCAGCGGCTGGGAATGCGGGAAGTGCACGATCCTCGAGCGGGTGCGTTTGGGATGATGGGCCTAGGAGTTAGCAGCCATGCGGTAAGTGCACAATCCTCAGGCGGGCGCGCATGAAATGAGGGTTCAAGCAGGCGTGAACTGTCATGCGGGAAGTGTATCATCCTCCAGCAGGCACGCGTGGAATGGGGGTTCAGGCATTGGCTGCCATGCGGAAAGTGCACCGTTCTCGAGCAGGCACGCGTGGAATGGAGGTGGTGGCATGAGCTGCCATGCTGGAAGTGCACCATCCTCGAGCGGGCACGAGGGAAGTGGCCCCGGTGAGTAGGGGGTATGCACGCAACAGTTTGTGAGTAGAGGGAGGGGTGGTCCTTTATTAGATTACGAAAGCCCTGACCAGGCAGACCTTGGCATTGTTCCACGCCTCAACGTGCCAGGGGGCACGGTGGCGGATGATCCGCCGCTTCGGGGGGTCCACGTCGCCGCTTGCGCAGTGGCCAGAGGACGACGCCATCGGCGAGGACGAGGACGACCGCATGGAGCGCATGGAAAAGCTGATCGACAAGGCGATGAAGCGCATGACGAGCAGCAAGGGCGGCAAGAAGAGGGGCGGCTCCAGCAGCGGCCAGAACGGCAGCTCCATGAACCAGACCACCATGTCCGACGAATCGGACGACCACAACGACAGCGACGATCACGACTGAGCACCTGAGCCCTGGGACTGTTATGCTATCGTGACCATGTTGGTACCGCGGTATCCTTAGGTCCGTTCCTCCGTCGCCGCCGCCTCCGCGTGGATTCCGCCGTTCCCTTCTGGGGGTCCAGGTGCCATCATGCTTCTCCTTGCTGAGTTGTGTTATCATTGTTTTCCTGAAGTGTCCAATGCCACACCCTCCCCCTCCCGTCTTCTCTTCACTCTTGCTCAGGAGCTGACCCAGCGTTATGCCTCAGAGCGTCGCGGCAAGCTGGCCCCAGGCTTCTTGGCATTACGGCTGCCCGTATCACTGCGAGACCTCCCCTCCTTGTGTTGGCCCGGCGCTTGAATCCCGTCTGCACAGGCCATGTGGGGGGTGCCGCACTCGCCGCCGCCCTTTGCTGTTGAGCCGCGCCGAAGGCCAGCCCACCACGCCCGGGCATCGTTCCGAGGCTGAGGAGGAGGAGGAGGAGGAGGAGGAGGAGGAGGAGGAGGAGGAGGAGGAGGAGGAGGAGGAGGAGGAGGAGGAGGAGGAGGAGTGGGGGGGGGAGCGCGCCGATTCTGGCCAGAGCCGTTGGCCCCGAGGGCCCCAAAGGTCCGCACGATGCTTCCCGCACTCGCCTCTCCGAACAGCGCGGGCGTCGAGAACTTACAGTCAGGGCGCTGAAGAAGGAACTCTTCTCGTTGGGGAGGGGCTCCGTGTTCCTTGATTGTTTCACAGTTTGCCTTAGGTTGTCCTTAGGTTTTCGATGGAAAATCGAAGCTTCACTTGTGGAAAGAAGGGGCCCCGTCCTTTATTGAGGGTTCCTTAGGCCTACGCCCCGACTGTATCCCGCGCGCGCGTCCGCCGCCCGGTACACCATCTTCCTGGGCCTCGGGAGGCAGCAGACGTGCGTGCGCTCGGGCCCCCCTCGGGCCCGAGCATGCCCGTGTCCACCACCGCCACCTGGGCTCCCGGGGGGCCCGGGGACATCGGTCCTCTGGGCGGTGGACAGCGTGCAAAGCCCCGCCCCGCAGCCGTGGAAAGGAGAGAAAACGCCAGGGCGGGCGCGCCTGGCCTCGCTCACCGCGAGGCCCACAGGAGGGCCCCTCGCGGACAGGCCCGGCCCGAGAGGCTGCGGTGCGGACTGCGGGGGCCGATTGTTCTGGCCGTCGGAGTCTCAGGGGCGCCGCCGCGGCCTCCTCCGCCTTTTTTTTGTGTGCCCGCGGCGCTGGGAGTCGGGGAGCACCGCCGGCGCGAAGTCCGCGCTTCCGTCGGAGCTCCGCCCTTCCCCAAATGGGGCCGCGGCGGGGCCCGCCATCGGGCAACGGCCAGACTTTTCCCAGCGTAGATCCGTGAGGGGAAGAGAACGTCAGCGACATGCCGCCGCTGGGAGCCCGTCAGCGTGCTGCTCCTTCGCTTTGGTCGAGGAGGAGGAGGAGGGGGAGGAGGAGGGAGGAGGGAGGAGGAGGAGGAGGAGGAGGAGGAGGAGGAGGAGGAGGAGGAGGAGGAGGAGGAGGAGGAGGGGGGAGGAGGGGGAGGAGGGGGAGGAGGAGGGAGGAGGAGGAGGAGGAGGAGGAGGAGGAGGAGGAGGAGGAGGAGGAGGAGGGTGTTCTTCAACAGTCGCGCGGTGATGGGCTCCCCACGGCGGCGTGTCGTCGACATTGCTCTTGCTCCCGCACGCGGTGGGTTCGCGTCGAGTCGACCAGCGGCGGCCCCCAGCGCGGGCGCTGAAGGTTGAACTCTAGGCCTCCCAGATGGGGTCGGAGTAGATGGGGTCGGAGGATCGCGCCATATCGCCGATGCGTCGCCGATGCGGCTCGATGTGGGGCCCGATTTGCTTCGCGTTGACGTCACCGACACATCGCCGACGTCGCCAATGCATTGCCGATGCATCGGCGATACATCAGCGATGCAGAGCAATCCGCCGACCCCATCTACTCGGACCCCATCTAGGAGGCCTCTATGAACGCCGCCCGTGGCCCAGAACCGGCCCCTCGTCGAACGATCCGGCGTTTCTGTAAGGGCCGATCCTCCAAGTCTGAACGACCCCTCAGGAACCAACGCCAGGGTCGACACGACGCGATCCTGCCGTACCTGTCGTATCTCTGGCGCACGTCTCCCTGGACCTCCGAGCGCCCGCGATCCCACCTCCGCGGCGCCCCCGCAGGGCCCTTGACCCCTCCCCCCCGCGTCCCCAGGACTGTCTTCTCCCGCCGCGGGCACCAGGGGCACTGTTCTGGGGGCGGGGCACCAGACAGGCCTCGGGGTCGATGCATCGACCCCCAATCGCCCACTCGTCGCCGATAGGGGCCTGCTGCAGTGCGGACGCTGAAGTAGGGACCACTTCGAGTCCAAGAGGGGGACTGGTCTTCGGGCCGTCCCCTTGATCTGAGTCGGAAGCGTTTTCGTGGCCAAGGCTCGCCGTGACCAGGAAGTCCCCTCGTTCCGTATGGTAGCACGATTGCCGTAGCCCACTCCGCCCAGGAACGCGCGGTCTCGCGATCGGGGGCCTATCGCCGATCAGTCGGCGATGCAATGCCGATTCCACGTCCATGTGTCCCCTCCCTCCCCACAGCCTGTCCCCCCTATCATTGCTCCTCAAGCCTCTGTACGGCCGCCGGCCTCCCCCAGACAAAACTACCTCGGTTGCCACCGGATCGCAGAAGCGCTGGCCGTCGTGATATCTCTGCTGGCGGGCGCGCGGAGGTCCAGGTCTGCAGTTTAGCGGCGACGCGTGCGCGCGTGTGCTCCTGCTCGGGCGCTGGAGGGGGGGGGGGCGCCCGCGTGTTATGAAAGTGCGCCTCTGGGGCGAACCCACCCAGGGGTCATGGAGATGCCAGGCCATCCCCCTCGCTGCTCGGCCTCCTCCTCCTTCTCCCCTTTCTCCATCATCTCACCTTTTTCTTTTTCTTCCTGCTTACGCACCCTCCCTTCTCCCCACTCACTCCTCCTCCTCCTCCTCCTCCTCCTCCTCCTCCTCCTCCTCCTCCTCTTCCTCCTCCTCCTCTCCATATGCTTCCTCTCTCCTGCCGTTCCTCCTCCCTCTCGTCCTTACTCCTCATCCTCCACCCTCTCTCCCTCCCTCCTTCTCGTGCCGCGCCAGGGTATGTTTAAATAGTCAATACGAGTCAATTTGCTTTGAGCTTCAAGCCGTCTGCTTGTACTGAGCTGCTGGTGCCGCGGCTTCGGGCCGTAGATCCAGACCCGCTGGGCCGCGTGCGCGCGTGCGAGCGCGAGCGAGCCTTGTCGGATTGCTCGTCGCTTTTCTGTCGGCACGAAATGCCACTCCTCGACCTCCATCCGCCCATCTCCACTCGATGGCTCCTGTCGTCCGCAGGGAGGAAGAGGAGGGAGAGGAAGTCGAGGATGATGATGATGATGATGATGATGATGATGATGATGATGATGATGCTGCTGCTGCTGCTGCTGCTGCTGCTGATGATGATGATGATGATGATGATGATGGTGGTGGTGGTGGTGGTGGTGGTGGTGGTGATGATGATGATGATGATGATGATGATGATGATGATGATGATGATGATGATGATGATGATGATGATGGCGATGATGATGATGATGATGATGATGATGATGATGATGATGATGATGATGATGATGATGTGATGATGATGATGGTGATGGTGATGGTGATGGTGATGGTGATGGTGATGGTGATGGTGATGGTGATGGTGATGGTGATGGTGATGGTGGTGATGATGATTATGATGATTATGATGATGCTGGTGATGATGATGATGATGATGATGATGAGGAGGAGGAGGAGGAGGAGGAGGAGGAGGAGGAGAAGGATCGCACGAAATGAGGTCTCCGGGGGTGATGGGTGAGCACTGCTCCCCCGTCAGCCCGGACGACGTCACTTCCCTCCGCCAGGTGGGAGAGGCAGACGCTCCACCTCTGGCGAGAGGGACGCCGGGCTATACCTCGGCGCTGGCTCTGGCAACGCCCCAGCGCGCGTGCCAGACCCTCCTCGGGGACCGCCCTGGCTGGACTCCTCCCCATGCCTCCGGCGTCTGCTTCCCGCCTCACGGGCACGCCAGTCTCATATCACGAGCGCGACTCCAACAGGGAACGACTCGGGGGTTTTCTTGCCGAGCCGTCGTCGGGTCACTTTCGGCAGAGGGGGACAGACGGGTCGGGTGGCCGCGCCGTCGTCAGAATTCGCAACCTTTCATTTTCGCTATAGTATCCCAGTCGTCGGATTTTCTGCGATCCGGCATGATTTCGTCGCTTTTTGAACCCTCCTCGTGCAGGCCCTCGCTTGCCCAGCTCCTGAGGCCAGCTTCGTGCTGCAGGCCAGCTCTCTCACCGCCTCAGCCGGCGCCAGGTATGGACGAACGTACCCTCCTACTTCGCAAGCGGCGGCACTTCGGACTCTGCCCCAATGGCGGCTGCCACGCTCCTCCTACTCCTCTTCGTCCTCCTCCCTCCTCCTCCTCCTCCTCCTCCTTCTCCTCCTGCTCCTCCTCCGTTGCCGTTTTGGCTTAAGATGCCAATGTCCTGCGGGCAGAGACTGAATACCTTCACGCCGAGGCCAGATCAGGAAAATTGTGTGAACTCCTGGAAGAGCGACTCATTTTCGACCGCACTTGCATCACCGCGCGCGCTGATAACTTGAGGCTTGTCCAGTTCCTGCGCGAACTAGTGCTTCGTGTAGTGGCATGGCGGGAGAGAAACACGCGAAGGATAAGAAGGCCAAGAAGTCAGGGGAGATGCGAGCACACCTTCTCGTCGGCCTCGCGACCGTGCTCCCACTCCTCAGTCTGATGATGACGGTGGGATGTTTCAGGTCATGGCAGGGTCCTCTCCCCCCTGCGACTCGCGGACACCACGGAAGGCGCCATGCTCGGTCCAGAGGCGGAGAATCCACCACCGATGGACAGCGTTCAAGGAGCGATCGCAGTGGCCTCGGCCCGATTCTGACCAGCGCACCAGGGAGAGCACAGAAGGAGCCGACCTCTTCGACGGGATCTCGCAGATGGCCACGTTCCCGTGGCAGGAGCTGGATGGAGCTGCCGTCTCGGGGGTCTGGTGTTGCAGCTGCGGCCCCAAATTCTCACGCCACTCCGCCCTCACGGCCGTTGCCCCATGGAGCTGGAGAGGGCGGACAACAACATCACCGCTTTGCTGGTCGCTGGCGAGGAGGCGCAGGTGAAAACATTGCACCAGAGGTGGCCGAGTGTTGGCCGCCGGCACAGGACCCGTGGGCGCAGTATCTCAGTGGCGATGGCGGTGGTGGAGCTGGTCCGCCGATATCTGACATTCTTGAGAAGTTCAATAGCGGCATCATCTCGGAGATGTCCAAGGCCTCGGCCGACTCGATCTCGACGTGGGCCACGGCGCAGCTTCCCAGGACCCTCGCCAGCGTCGTTGAGCCCTTGGCTGTGGCGCTGGACCAGCCCACGCAGAAGCGCCTTCGCGAGCATGAGCGGAGGATGTTGGGGATCGAGGCGCGCATGGGCTAGAATGGGGCTGGTCACCGTTCGCTGTTGGAGAGGTTTGAACAGTTGGGGAAGGAGCTGGACTTGGCGCGGGCTGCTCCGAGGCAGCCCATCGCAAAGACTGCGGGGTGGCAGAGGGCCAGTGACCCTGGCGTCTTCGTCACCGCCTGCCGCGGGGACGTCGGTCGCAACCTGGTGACGGAGTCGATCTCTGAATGGATGGGCGCAGCTAACGACCAGCTCGGCGCAGATTACAAGGACGAGGGGGAGGAGCTTGGAAGAGGCCCACCGTTCGTTTTCAATGTTTTTCTGCGACTTGCGTTGCTCGTGCTCGGCAAGCTCACGGTTTCCTGCGCGATGCTCTGGGGGCGTGGCTGTTTTTCAGCGTTGCTGCGCCTGGCCGTCGCCGCGCACCGCTGCGCGCCAGTGCGGGTCGGAATCGGCGCGAGATTGCTCGGGGGCGCCCCCGTAAGCAGCTTCGCGAGAGAGTGCCAGAGTTTTTGGGCAAGCGCGTTTCTATGGATAAGAAAACTGGTGCCATCTCGGTCGGCCGGGAGGTGCTCGCGCGCGCGGCGGTCGACGCGGTGGGACCGACCTGGGCGCAGTGGGGGGCGTGGCGCCGTCAGTGATTATTTGGCTTGCGCCGCGCCGCCGACCACTTGGGTGACTGGCGGTTCTGGCGCGTTGCTCCCCGGGCCCTCTTGGGCGCCCTGCGGGTGCTTATTCGAGCCCTTCTGGGCGTGTCACGGGGGTCTCCGGGGGGCTTCTTGGCGTTTCGCGGAAGGAATTTTCCAGGCGGCGGGGGGCCGGGGGCTCGACGCGCGGGCCCGTGTTCCCCTTCGAAGCTCTTCTTGCCATTGTCTGGGGTTTTTTGTTGGGCTACGTCGGGGGCCTCTAAGGTTGTCTTTGGGGCCGCGCGGGGGCACTCCTTGCCCGCGCGGGGGGCGGGGGGCCCCCTTGGAGACCTGGGGCCGCGCGGGGGGGGGTCTCGGGCGCCTCCGGGCCGCCGTGGGGCGTCGAAGAGCCGAAAAAGCGAGAGCGCTAAAAATTTTTAGACATGGAAATCGACGGCCGCTGTCTCTTGGGGCCCTCTTGGGGGCTCCTGGAGGCCTGCTGGGGCGTGCGGGGGGTGTCTTGGGCAGTCTGGAGGCCGCCGTGGCCGCCCTGGGGGATCATTCGGCGACTCGGGGCCCTATTGGACCGTCTTGGGGGCCTCGTGGCGAATATTGGCGCCATCTGTGATTGTCGTTGTTTCGTTAGGAGTTGGAGCGGGTCGCCGCGCCGACTTTCCAGCCTCGCCAGATCGAGCGGCGTGGGCAGCGCGTTCTTCGAGGCAGACCGGCCCCTCTTCTGCAGCTGGAACTGCCGCGCTCTCCCACGCGCACGTGAATTCATCCATCATCGCTCGCGAGGCGGAGGTCGTCAAGTCGCCCCTCGGCCCATCGGCCATTGTCGGTATTCAGGCAGCGCGGCCCTGGCAATGTCGTCGCTGGGCTTCTTGCTCGGGTTCGCGGGGAGGTGGGGGTTGTTTCGCATCCTGGCATTCGCGGCGGCGCATGCGCGATCGCTCGTAAGCAGGTTCTGCCGATCGCACACATCGCGCCGCAGGAAGTCTTTGCTGGCGGGGCTCTCTGTCGCGAGCTGCAGCTGCAACGTCGTGCGCCGTCTCCTGCTGGCATAATTGGAACGTTAACCATCGTGATCTCTCGTCCTGAATTCGGCGCAATCAAGGGCGCCCCCGACTCCCGAGCAGCATCGCCCCCGTGAAGTTCGGGCCCACTTTGCAAGGCGGCTCCAACATGGCCGATGAGGAGGTCGATTGCTCTACCCAGCATTTAGTTGACGTTCGCGGCCGCCGAGTGCGGGTTGATGAGGCTCGGCGCCCCGGCGCCTCTGCGGCCCGCTCCTCCGCGCACCGCTGCGCCCGTGCTGGCCAGGCTGCCTGGCGGGGGCTCTTTCGGCAGATGACTGACCTCGCTGCCGAGGTCGGGCTAAAAGCGCCCGCGCGTGTCTCGCCAAGGCCCTGAGTTATTTGAGCACGTCGGACCAGAATGCGCACCCCCTTCCCCAAAATTCGAAGTCGACGGGCGCGGGCGGTAGGCCGCAGGCCAGGGACAAAACGCGGACACTTCAACTTTGGTTTCGGGGGGGGGGGGGGCGAAACAAGGGCATGTCCCAGTTGTGGTTGTCATCGCGTTGCGTCGCCTTACCGCCATGGGCATGGGCACTCTTTGTCCGGCCACCGCGGCACGCAAGCACCGCTCGCCCAAGACGGGATCGCGAATCGACAGATGCTTCGCGGCGTCGCCCCCGCGGATGCCGCGCCGGCCGCGACAGCGCGCGCGACGCCATGGCGAGCCGGAGGAGTTCCGCGACGCCGAACTCCCAGACCACGTCTCCTCGTCGGTCTCCTTGCAGACGCGCAGGTGGCAGGGGGCTGCGTCGCCTCGATCGTTCGAGATGCCTGGGCGAGCATGAAAATATCGCGGGCGTAGGCGAGTTCGGCTCCCGCTCCGCGCCCGACGGGCTCGAGCTGGCCACCTGGCGCCAGCGGGCCGCGGCTCTTGCAGTTCGTGGTGGTCAGCTTCGGGATCGACCGAGGATGCGCGAGTGCCGCTCGCTGGCCCGCGCAGTCTGGCGCCGAGACTTCCGCCCCGGCGACGTCCTCTGGTAAAGGCATTCGCGGCTTCCACCCCTCTTCGCCCTCGACCCGCCCTTCCCCCCCCCCCCGCCCCATTCCGCCAGAATCCCTCGCCAGAGCCCGCGCCGACCTGCGGCCGCAGGCATGCCGTGCTGAGCGCTGTCGGTCGCAGCGGGCTAAGAACTCCTCGGGCGGCGCCTGGGCGTCGGTCGCGAGTCTGCGCTCAGCAGCGCGCCCTGGAGCGGCGCCCGAAGACTTGGTCTCCGTTCAACCGAAGGCTGTACGTGGCAGGCTTGGTGGAGCGCAGGTCGGGGGGAGTTTGCGCCGCCGCGGAGGGCCAGACCGCCGCCTCGCGCCAGCGCGGGGGGGCGATTTTTGATACCAAAAAAAAGGTCTGGCCCACAAGCGGGGCCAGCAGCGCCTAAGTTCTCGGCGGGCGCGGGCGACCGGCCCCTCCCGACCGCGGCCTCGGCGCGTGAGTTTTTGAGGCGGGCCCCCCGTTCGGAGCCCGGCCCCGTCGGACTTGCCCGCGCTTCGCCCCCGAGGTCTTCCACCGGCTCGCCCAGGGCCTTCTCATGCCTATCTCTTTCTTCTCCTGCCTACGGCGCCATCCCCGAGGATGCCTTGGACGGCGATGATGGGGCCTGGGGCGGGCACGTCCGACGCGGCCAGGGCGCCCGCCCCGTAGGTCGCGACATGCTAGCAATGAGCTCGCGCGCGGGGTCGCCCATATCCACGTTTCTGAGGTCGTCAAAAATATTGGCGCCCCCAACCAGAGAGGCATCATTCGGGGCCAGAACTTTTGGTCGAACGCGCATGAGCTGGACGCGCGCGCCCGCCCGGCGAGCGCGACGTCGGTTCGCTCGGTTGCCCTCGTCGCCCACGGTTTCTCACGAGCGCTTTCGTCGGTCAGCCCGCGGTGGCTGATGACGGTCGCGCGGGAGGTGAAACTGCCTCGCGGGCGCCTGCGCGTCGCTGGAGGTTTCTATCACCTAAGCCCTTGTCTCCATTCTCCACTCCGCTCGCGGCCTCTACCTCCGCCGTCTTCATGTTCGCAGGGGTTCGGCAGGGGCGCCCTTTGAGCGGCCGCGCATGCGCGATTCCCGTGGACAGCTGCCCGTGGGACATGCACAGGGGCGCGCAGGTCCCCAGGCGCGGTCAGGCCACAGCGCGCGCAGACGACATCTGCGCTGCCCTGCTGCATTTCAAAGGCGCTCGCGAGATGTCCAGAGCGTTTCTGATTGCTGAATGTTTGGGCGGTTCGTGCTTAATGCGTTAAAATGTTGCGCGGTGCGTTTATTCTCGATTGTTGACGAAGAATGTAATGCCTGCCTCGGGGAGTTGCATCGCCGAGCCAATGCGCCACCCGCTGATGGGGTCATTCCTCCCAGCTCTCCCAGATGGGAGGAGCTCGATATCGCGCTAGAGGTTTTCCATGTGGGTTTCTGGTTCGGCCCTGAGGCCTTCCGACTGGGGTCTCCGAGCTCCTCTCAATGAGATGCCGGCGCGGACTCGAACGATTGCCGACGCGCGTCAGGATTCAACGACCGGGCTCCGGCTGCGTCGGCAACGTGCCCTCAGCGCATCGTCGTGCGTCTCCCAGCCGGCCCTTGTTCCTGGGTCCCTGAAAGATAGTTTCTTGCCTGTTTTCAACGTGGCCGATGGTGGCTGTGAGGTATGCGGACTGGCTTAACTTTGAGCAGCTGCAGGGCCCGCGTGTTCGGTCACTCTACATCGCGGCCGCTGCCGCCGCCATGCGCGCTGCTTTCGTCGCTTTCTCCCAGTGGCCTCTGACCGTGTGCGCGCTCCGCGAAGGCATCCGCCCTCGTGCCCCCATGTCGCTCTGGGACTCAGGAGAAGTTGCTCCCGCGCCTTGGAGGCGCGAACCTTCTGCGCGTGTTCTCGGAGACGCTGCCCTCGGCTTTGCAGGGGGCCCTAGACTGAGTCTCGGGGTAGGGAGGGCGCATGGGCGGTTCCGCCAGGGAGAGGAGGCTCATCGGCCGAAGTGGCAGCCCATTTTCGCTTCGGGGCTGCAGCCCGCCGCATTCGGACTGCCTGGGCCGAGCGGAGGTCGAGGGAACGGTTTCTTGCAGGCTCTAGGGGAAGGGGCGGTGGACTGGGCCGCCGTTCGGGCGGCCGCGGCCGCGATCCCGCCGTCGCGGGTCGCCACTGTCCCGCGAGCAAATCCGGGTATCCAGGCGCGTGGGTAACAAGCGCTCGTATGCAACGCTCTCCAGCTTGTGTTTGGCTGCGAAGGTGCACTTCGTGCTTCCATTCATTCGTCATTATGTCTGTCAGTGCTCCCGATTGCGCCGTCATGCTGCCGCCCGCTCGACTTCTGATCTGCCAGCCCTGGTCTGGGTCAGGATAGGCCTTCGATGATAATTTGCGTTCGTGGTCGCCTGCAACCATCTCTCCCGCCTCGACGTCGCCCGTCAGGGTCGCCGTTCCTCTCCTCTTTCCTTCTCCGTGGCTGCTGATCTCACGTGATCTCACCCCAGTCGCTAGGGCGGCGCCCCCCCCCGCCCCCCCCTCGCACGGCGCCAGCGAGACGCGCTAGACGTCGGAAAGCTGAGGGGGGTCGTGGTGGAGGCCCGCAGCGATGACCTTTGAGCTCCCCTGCCGCTGCCCCCCCTCCTGGACACAGTCCTCCTCCTCAGCCCCCCTCGAGGCCCTCGAGTGCAGGAGGCGGGGCCGATAAGGGGGGGGGGCCCGCTCCCCCGCGCTGCCAGGGGCCGCGCAGCGGCGCGGGCCACGGCGGCCGCCGCCCGGGCGGCGCGACCTCGCGCGGGCAGGCCCGCGCGGACGCTGCCATTGCTCATTGGGGTTTTCAGCCCTCTGTCGGCGATCGGGGGCGGGACCGAGGGCGAACGAAGATCATAGCCGGCAAGATTTCCATGTTCTAGCGCCGTTGCAAGGCAGGGCATTGGCGGCTAGATGCGAAAACGGATTTGTGGACTTCGCGGCAGTGACCATGCATGTTCCGCCCGCGCCGAAGACGGCGCAGGCGGGCGCCCGCAACAGGGGGGCTCGCGCAAGATTGGCGCAGTGGCTCGATCAAGTACAATTGCAGACGCCTCCCTCCTCCCGGCCGCTCGCCCGAGCGGCCCTCGCCGACGGCATTAGCATCGGCGTGCGCGGGCAGCGGGGGCGCGCGGGGGAGGGCGTCATCAGCGAGAGTCACGCCACCGAGGAGTTCAACGATGGCGCAGGCGAAAAGACGCGAGAGGTTCCGGCACGGCATCAGGGTGGTTCAATGACACAAGAGCGCACGTGGCTTGGAACCAATGGAGAGACTGTTATGCGGGCCTGCGGCGTGGAAGGAGGCGCGTGACGAGTCTGCCCCGCTTCTGATGCCGGGCGGGCGGCTGTGGGCGATGCCAGATCGACAGCCTCGGGGCCGGGCGCCAGTGCGCGATCGCGCCTTGCACGACAGGCGGCCGCGCGCGACGATGAATCGGCCGAGCAGACCAGACAGAAGTTGAACGGAGATGCGCCGGCGCACGCGCATCGGCATGGAGGCCAGAAGCTCAAGTATCCAACAAAGTTGAATGGCATATTTCGCGAAAAGATGGGGCAGTGGGCGCATTTGGGGTCGCAGTCGACTCCTGGCGCTCCCACTGGGTACTTGGAAGCGACCATGGTCAGAGCGGCCAAAGATTTTCTCTGGGAGCTCATCAATGATGAGCACGGACAGGTCCGACAACAGAGACTGGCAGCTCCACGGAAGGGAAGAGATCTACGGGGGGCGACATGGGCGACGGCAGCTACCAAACAGCAAGTTGAAGTCGAGCTCAACAATTTCTAGGGGGCGTGGACGAGTTCGCAAATTGGTGCGGCAGCAGACTGGAGCGGCGATTTCAGATTCGTGGATATCGGGGGGTAAGGCGTTTGCCCCAAGCACGCAGGGCAGCGATCGTGCTCGGGAATACCAGAACTGCGACCAAAAAGACGCGACCGTCGAGCGTTGCCTTTGGCGAATCCGACGAAGAACGGGTGCAGGCAGGCCCTCCTCTATCTATCTATCTATAAGATAGCAGAGACGAAGGACTGGGCGCATTGGAAGCGCCGATCGTGCCACCAGAAGTGCCGGGGGAGCTACCTCGCATGCCAGGCCCTTGGGTTATATGACAGAAGACTCTGACCGACTTCCGCAGTTCGACGACGATCACGCCGCGGGCGCGCATCTGCAAGGCGCAAGAGGAACATCAAGCGTCTGAAGTACTGCCTCTGGAGGACTCCACGGCGGAAGGCGCGCCCGGCTGCGCCGCCACCAGCGGAGCACTACTAGGTGATTATGCAGCCGCAGCGTGGCCCGACAAACGATGGGACGGGCTTCGACTTGCAGGGCGCGGACTGCACTTGCATCGAGGCACATCTCCACGCGGCCTTCCATTACCTTCGGTGCCGTAAAATCGCACCACTCAACTGGCATGCGAGTGAATGCTGCGCGGCGAAGATAAGCGTGCTAGGCAAGGGCTTCTTCGCCAGCTGCGCCAGGGCGCGACGGCCAGGACCATTTCCACCAGAGCATCATGGGCGCGCGAGGGGGGCGAAGACTGGAAACGGCGATCCTGGCTTCCATGGTGACGGCTACAACCCACGGCAACCGCGCGTCTCTTTCGTGGACAGCTTCAGGGATGCGACCAACGCGCTCCCATCGGCGACTTGGAGCTACACGGAGAAGGCAGAGGAGGACCTGGCTCGCGGGCGGGACCTTCGCTTTGCACTGCAACGCATTCGACGGGCGAAAGTCAAACTACCAGCGGCAGAAGGCGTTTGGAAGTTCAGGTTCGCTCAGGGAGGCCTCATGGGGGGCCCTCTCATAGTGCGCGGCCCCCCTCCCGTGCCTTTGCTAATGCTATGGGGTCGAGGGCCTCGCAGAAGCACGGGGAGGACGGCGCGGGCAGTGGCATGGTTGCGATGCGCCCTATCGCATGCAACCAGGTCGACTTGAGCATTTACTTGTCCGTTGATGACCGCTCCAAGAATGCATTGCAGCACCCCCCGCTCTTGAAGGAGACAGTCGGTCTGGACAGACTGCGCGAGACGTTGCAGGACTGCGATGAGATCATGGACGACAGCCGCGCCACCATCGGCCTGGCTGAGAACAAGGGCAAGCAGGCGTGCATCATGGCCATGCATGGCGCGGAAGCGACATGGCACGACGGGCCTGCGGCAGACGGGTCAACGGAACATGCGGGCTGGACAAGTGGCGGATCGGGCGCGCTACTTGGGGCCGAGTATTACTGGTGCACCAGGTTTTGGGGCGGAGTTGACGGAAAGATTGCAGGCGGCAAAGACGGCCGTCTATTCCACGGGGTTTCTCTGGGGCGCTGCAAGGGCGCCGCGGAGGTGGAGGGCGACGACGCTGCCGGGGAGAGCGGCCAACGCAGCCTCAACAGAGGCGGGGGCTTTCATCCCCGCGGAGCGGCAGCGCGAGGAGATCGACGGAGCGGCGGCATCGCTGGCGAGAGCGGCTACGCGAGGTAAAGCTTGCACATGGGACGAGGACGGGGCGGTGCGATCCTTGACCATCACCCCCTTCAACGGAGACTCCAGTGGGCACGCCCCCGAGGTCGGGCGTCGCCGTCTCCCGTCTTTCCGGGGAGTGCACGAAGCATTCGCAGGATCATTCGTCGCCGTTTTTCTGCTCCCGGGGTCCCTCGGCGTTTTTTGGGGCGCGTGATGCGGGCCGCGGCTAGCTCGCGGGCCTCCTCGGGGCGCGCGGCCTCGCAGGGGCGCCGCCGAAGGCCCCGTCGCCAGGGTTCACGCATGCGCCCTGGCAAATTTGGGCGCGCGCACGCGCGTCACGCGGTTTGTAGCCGCATGGGAGCTCCACCGGAAGCTCCAATAACTTGCAGAGCTCAATTGCGTCCGAAGTCCAGTTTGGGCCCCCCCCCTCGCATTGCGCGCGGCTTCATCAGGCGATTCAGGGAGTTTCGCCGAAGGCCCGCGTGGCAGGTTTCGCGCGCGACCCAGTAAGTGTTTTGGCGCGTCGTCGTCGTCGTTGTTTCGTTCGAAGAGGTTCACTGAATATTTTCGTTGTGCTCGCCGCTTTTTATTGGGCTGGGTTTTTGCGGGGCGAGTCACGTCGCCGTTTCTCGGTGACACTCGGTGACCGCACAGGAATTCAATGTTCTTCGCTGGTCTCTCTGAGCGGATGGGTTAGATGAATAAAGTGGAGTGATCTTTGACCAGCCAGAAGGTCTCGGCGCGCTGGAGGTTAGAGGGCAAAGGTCGAGCCGCGCGTGAGACGGCCCAAGCGACCGCAGCAGGCAGCAGCCGACAGGAACAACAACATCCAGTTAATCGGGGCGCTCTTCGGCGCGATCGAGGACCAGGCGCTTCAAGCGGTCGCAGACGACGACTTCCTGAGTAGCTACGCCAGCCCCCGTCCCCTGGGCCAAGAGAGTCCTGGACGACGCCGACGCGCTCGCGGACCTGCTCCGGTGAGGCACTCAGCCGCAGGGAGACGGAGGGGCCGCGCATCGCGGCCTGTCTCAGAAATCCGATCACGAGAGAAGAGTTCTGCAATATAGATGTCAGCATACTCAGCGCTAGAGAGCTCCAGCATAATATCACGCCCCCAACGCGCCCGCCAATCAGACCCACGCGCGAGCACGAGCATATTTCTTCAGAGGTGGAAAGGTTTTTCTTGCGGGGTGGAAGTTGAGGGGAGGCGATGTGGGCGACAATAAAGGCCCCGCGCGTGTGCGCCAAGTGCACAACATAGTCAAGATTTGCTCGTTCAACGTGTGCATTGTGTGCGAGATAGCGTTCGCTTCGGAGGTCACTGCCCGTCGACACCTGGCTCGGTCGCTACTACGAGGATATCGAGTCGTCGACCTCGCTCGGGCCCTTATCCCAGCGTGGGGGCCCACGACGCTGGACTGCCCTGGATGCGTGTACGTCGCGGGGCCTTGGCTCGAGCTGAGATTGCATATTGTTCTCGTCTCCCGCGTTGACCTGATATCGAGATGCCTGAAACGTTGGGCAAGAACCTGCGTTGTGGATGCGTGAGAACCAGAGGGGATGAAGGACGCAGAGATCGGAAAAGCATGGCGGGCACTCCCGGAGGGCAAGCGGCCGGCCGCGCCCGGCGGAGCCGAAGGCGTCGCCAAGGCGACGATAACGGGGGGGGGCGGCCAAAGGAGCAGCGCGGCGAGGAGCCGCCGAAGGGCAGGTCGCGCAGCAGCCCGTCAACATTCTCAGCGCGGCCCTCGTCGCTGTGCCAGCGCACGCGTAGCGCTGGCGCGCGTGGGGGCGGCGATCAACGCGGGCACGGGCTATCGCGGGGCTGCGATGCAGCTGCGGGAGGGCGCTATGGGGCGACCGCGAGCTGGGCGAGCTGGCCCTGGGCAACACTCACCCGCGCGCGCGAAAGGACTTCGCGCGCGCGCCTCGCGGGCGCCGCAGGGCCTAGAGCGAGAGATTCCGACCGACCATTGGCACGCGACGCATGAGCTCGCGGCAGGTGGCCACGGGCACCGAGCGCCGCGCGGCGCGCGCCCCGCGGGGCAAGGATGCGAATGAGAAGTCCAAGCGCGTAGATGGCAAAGTGCGGCCGCAGTGGGCGCTCTCGACGACGAGCGCGGCGGTGGAGCTCGACAAGACGCCGCGCTCCGAGATCGCTCGCGCGGGCGGAGAGATCGCGATCGGGGCGGCGCCGCGAGGTGCCTTGGAGAGGGGCGCGCGGGGGGGTCCACCAACAAACTAGAGTCCAACTAGGACCAGTGGCGGGAAGAAGGCTTCCGAACCTTGCGGGCAGTGAGACTCGGAGAATTAATGGCACGTGGGTTGTAAATAGGAGGTCGGCCCTGGCCTCGCACCCCCCCCTGGCGGAGCAAGTTTTAGAGGATTCATAAGGCCGTTTTATCCCCTGCGGCAAGGATCCACCCGCGTCCTAAGTGGCGAGGTAAGGGCGTGAGCGAAGACGCCCTCTAGATAGCAAGCCGTCTAGCTCACTCCTGCCCGCCCTCCCAATGTATTAGTGACACCCGAGCCTGGGCATGTTCAGCGGTCGTTTTTGGATGGGCAGCTACTGGGAACCAAGGCCGACCCCGAGTGCGCGATGTTGGGGCGAGGTTCGCCACGCGTGCCAGGCGCGCCGCGCGTGCCAGGCCCGAGCGTGCCAGGCGCGCCTGGTGCGCCAGACGCGCCACATGCTCCGAGTGCGCCGGGTGTGCCGCACACTCCAGCCGCGCCAGGTGCGCCATGTTCGGAGCACGTGCAGAGTTCGTCAGGTGCGCCTTCGCACGTGACAGCGCGCATCGGGAAACATGTCGACCCCCGGCATCCTTGTCGAAAGCCCATGCCCATCATTGTGTCTGGTGGGCCTGCACAGCAGGCCACGCGCCACCACCCCCGCCGTCACTGTCAAAAACCATGTGACAGTGATCGCGGGATGACCGCGGATGCTGGCACCCCCGCCGTCCTGACAAAAACAATACGAAAGGAGTCGCGGGCCTCGCGAAAATGGTTCAAGCCTTTGCCCCAAAGTGTACTTTGCATTGGTTTTTGAAAGGGATGGTGAGGGGGTGGCCACATCGGCCTGGCCGCGCATGCTCCTAATGTGGAGGCAGAATGCGGTTTGCATCGTTTTGGTTGGCAGAGATGGTGGGGGGCGGCCGTCATTGTGTCCTTATGGTTCCTGGCTGGACGCCGGTCGCCTGGGGGAGGGGGTGTATATTGATAAGGAGCAGTGATAGAGGCAGGGGGAGACGTAATCGTACCCCTGAACAGGATGGGGGGGAGGGTCGGATCTGTTTGGGGTGCTTTGCCCTGCAGTGTGGGACGCCGTCGGGGGTTCCTCGCTGAAAGGAGAGGGCATCAAGGCGCCAGCGCCGCCTCGGGTAAAGAAGTGTGGGCCGCCACCTTAGCACCCTGTATTCACCTCTCTTGGGTCGCTGAGGGGCCCGAGTGCCTTCCGCCAGTGCCAGCGCGATGTAAAGTTGCAACTATTCGGGAATGCCGCCCAGCGATTCCAACTGTCAGATAACTCGGTTTGCCTTCACCAAGGGATGTCTAAGTCTCCTACTCCTCCTCCTCCTCCTCCTCCTCCTCCTCCTCCTCCTCCTCCTCGTCCTCGTCCTCGTCCTCGTCCTCCGCGCGCGACTATTGGGCGCCCCCGCTTGCAAGGTGGAGACGGGATTCGCCATCGTGGCAACCACTCCTTGAGACGTCTCGTTCGCCTCCCAGTGGTATCGGCGGAACGCTCCGCTGTGCCAGCGTCCCCACTTCTTCGCCGCTTCGGTGTCCCCGTAGTGGTGGGTCAGGGCTGTTGCCCCGCCGATCCTGAGAGAATGAGTCGAACTGGGAAGCTGGGCAGCCCTCCAGAGCCGCCTCGCGCTGCAGTCAACCTCCCGGCTCCTCCGGCGCGACTCTGGGCGGCCGTCCGCCCAACACGCGAGAGATGCCTCCAACCCTCGACAGAAAGTGCCTCTGGTATGGATCGGCCGCCCAGGCTGGGGGCGATGGTTCCTCGCCATGCCTGCTCCCGCCTGGTCCTTTTTTCGCCGAGCGCGCTCCACTACTCTCGGGGGTGGATAGACCTCCTACCCTGACACATCGATTAAGGAATTTGCTGTTTTCGGTTCGCGAGATGGCGTCGCGGCCGTTATTTTTGCGGGTCCAGGTCCGTCGGTTTCGGTCCTAGGCCGTTTTCACTAAGGGGAGGTTTACTAAAGGGAGGTTTGTCCACCGCCGATACTCGGAAATCGCAAAGTGCCTACTCGCAAACGTCCGAAAAACACATGTCTGCTTTGATGTAATTTGGATCCCCCACGGAGGATCCAGGCCCTCTGCGAGTAGGTGCTTTGCGAGTAGTGGAACGCGCTCGTCGTTTTTTGCTGGCCTCGAACCACAGGACCGCCTCGTCTGCCAGGGCGAACGTTGAGGGTGGGGGCCTCCCTTTAGCTCTGCCGCGACGCCGAGGCCCGTTGATACCTTCTGGTGGTCCCCATACCCAGCGCACGCAGGCTCTCCCTGCCTCCTCCTTCTCCTCCGCCTCCTCCTCCTCCTGAGGAAGAAGAGCGCCGCGACGATCAGGTAGAACAACGCCGCCTCGTCCGGGTCCGTTCGTGGCTTCAGCCTAGCACGAATGTTCTCCAGCATGCGAACCGTGGCGGGCAGTTTTTCCCCGCGCCGGGGCCCTGCAACGTCTCCATGCCGTTCAGCGCCATCCACAGCCTCGGTTTGCCCACGAACGTGTCCGGCTTGCCGAGCCACATGCTGGGCTCTCATCCCCAGTAGTTTGGGACGTGTCGTGCCGTGGGCCCGACGGAGGTTGTTCCACACGTGGACGACGAACAGCAGAAGCTCCTCTTCCTCCTCACGCTTTTCGTCCTTGGTCTGGCCATCGAGGATCGGGCTCTTGCCGCTGACGTGGCAGAAGACGTTTCATTGCTGTCCAGCGGCATTGTAGCTCGCTGCTCCTCGTTCCCGCCGGGTGACAGAGGCTCCGCCTGGTGGGCCGCGTCCCGCAAGTCTTCACGTACGTTGCTGGTCATGCTGTTCCAGGGGGGCCCAGAGTAGACTGTTCTGCTCGTCCCAGGTCAGCCCTGGAAAGCCTTCTGCTCCAGCTCTCCTCGAATCCTCTGGTTCGGCGGCGAGCCTGGGGGCTTAAGTTTAGAAGGAAAAGGTCTTGTCAGAGGGCTCGAAAGTCCCCCGGCCTCCTGGGAAGTGTTCGAAGCCTTCCCCGAAGACGCAGATCGTGGCATCGTGGCTGATCCTCGCTGGGGGAGGGGTTTCCGCTTCTGGTTCCGTGGGGGGCGGCCCGCGCGTGATCCTCGGGGCCACCAGCGCCGCCGCCCCATTTGCACCCGCCGCCCCGATGTAGCGGACCAGTTCCTCTGGCTTGACGCGCGCCCGGGCGGCTTCCTCCTCGGTGCCCGGGGGGCTGCTCGTCCTCACGCCTGGGGCTTTGCTCCTCGCACCGCTCCGAGCTATCGATGCCATCGGGGGGCGTCTGCGGGCCACCTTGGGGCGGTCTCGGGCCATCGTGGAGCCGCCCCGTGGCTGGCTCCGGGGCTACGCTGGCCCACTGCGGGGGCTTCTGAGGCCCTTCTGAGCCGGTGCACGTTCCGCCTCTCCAGGGCGTTCACCGAACTATGTTGGGGCTTGTTGGGGACTGATGCGCCGTCGTCGTCGTCGTCGTCGTCGTCGTCGTCGTCGTCGTCGTCGTCGAGAGGCGTGCAGGGCATCTTGGAGTGCTTTGGAGATCGTCTCGGAAGGCATGGTCGGGGGGAGGGAGGCGGAGGGGAGGGAAGGCGTTTGGGGAGATGTGGGGAGACGTGGTCGATCGCACGGTCGGGAGGATCCCTCGCCAGACCATGCTGGCGGATGAACCGCGGTGCAACCCAGAGGCCAGAGGGTCGCCATTGGACTGGTCTAACTTTCGGGTCTTTGATGGGCGGGCCATCCCTCGCAAGGCTCGGAGCTCATGGTTATCATCCTCCTTCCCCGCCCTTCCTCCCCCCCCCACCTCCCCCCCTCCTCCACCTCCACCTCCTCCTGCCCCGCCTCCTCCCCCCTCCCTCTCCCGCTCCTCGCTGGAGGGACGGCGGGGGAGGGCCAGGGCTCGGAGAGCGGAGGCGCTCGGAGGGCGCAGGGGCTCGGAGGGGGAAGGGGCCGCAGCCAGCGCCCGCTCGGCGGCCCCCGCCGCCGCCCCCTCCCAGCCCCGGCAGGCCCCAGCCCTGCCCCTCGGCCTGGGCGCTCTGCCAGCCCCGGCGGGTGCCCGCTCTCTGCCCCCCCCCCCCCCCCCCCCGACCGCCTCTGCGCCGTCGGGCCGCTCCCAGGCCAGCCACGACTGGGGGAGCTGTGGTCCTTACCCCCCTGGGGAACCCATCGATTTCGACACCCCTCTCGAGAGATCGTCGACGCGATGGTTTCCCCCAGGGGGGTAAGGACCACAGCTCCCCCAGTTATGGCTGGTCGGGCTCCTGGCTCGAGGCAGGGGCCGCCCCGCCGAGCCCGCGCGCCTCGCCCCGACGGCCGGCAAACCCGCGCCGGGCGCTCGCGACTGCTCGCTGCCGGAGGTTCGCACACGGTGCTGCTCGGGAGCGACGGCACCGCCGTGGCCTGCGGCAGCAATGGGGGTGGTCGGTGCGACCTCCCAGCGCTGGCCGCGGGCCTGATCTAATTATGCGCAGGTGGCCGCTGGAGGTAAGCACACCGTGCTGCTCAGGAGCGACGGCACCGCCGTGGCCCGTGGTTGCAATCAGCGTGGTCGGTGCGACCTCCTGGAGCTGGCCGCGGGCCTGACCTATGCGCAGGTGGCCAGTGGAGCGACGGCACCGCCGTGGCCTGTGGCAGCGATGAGTGTGCTGCTCAGGAGCGACGGCACCGCCGTGGCCTGCGGCATTGATGATGGTGGTCGGTGCGACCTCCCGGCACTGGCTGCGGGCCTGACCTAACGCAGGTGTCCGTTGGAGCTTTTCACACCGTGCTGCTCAGGAGCGACGGCACCTCCGGCCGCAATCATCGGGGTCAGTGCGACCTCCCAGCGCTGGCCGCGGGCCTGATCTACGCAGCTCACTTATTGCCAGCTCTGGTACTGCAGGCGTTGCTCGACGGCGACTCCCTGCGCCTCGTGGCACTATGCGGGGCGGAGCGCTGCAGAGCAGAGACGGGTCCCGCCACCCTCCTCGTGGACATCTGCGACCAGCTGTTGGCGGATCAACGTGCGGGCAGGCTGGGACCTGGAGTCTGGCGAGTCGACGCGGTCTTGCCAGGTGGCCGGCTGCTCCGCAGCGCCTCGGCCGAGGAGGCCGTCGCCGGGGCCAGCTCGGCCAGGCTGAGCCGCCGCGTGGGCCCCCCCCTGCGCCGCGGCAGCAGACAAGGAGCGCGGCCTCTGGGCAGTCTCTGCGCAGCTGTGCTCGAAAGCCGGCGAGCACGGCAACGAAAGCCATGTGGCACGGGTGCCCAGGCCAGGATCATGTCATCGAGAACAAAAGAAACCCTTAGCCCCAATCATGCGATGAAGGCGTGGCCTCGCTTAGTTTCCCGTCTTCGCACTAGGGATAATACATCTGGGTGCTTTTGGTCGGATACATCTGCAGAAAAGACCCCCATGTCCCTAATGTTGTTGGCCCTCCTATCTCAGGTCCCCTCCCAAAGGGTTAGGGGCATTTTTATTTGCTTATCCTCAGACAGTACCTGTAAGCTGAGCGTGGGAGGTCTGGGGAGTCCGAGGATCGACAGCGCCCTCGGCGGAGCCTCGACCCATCGGCAGCCGAGAGCACAGCCCACCGTCGCCGCCCGGACGCGACCGCCCACGGGCGAAGGCCTCGCGAGCGTTCCCATCCCCAGGCGTCCGGCATCTGGACAAAGATCGAGACGGAGGTTTTTCACGGTTTTCGGCCTCTCTGGGACCGAGGTTTTTCATAGCTTTCGGCCTCTTTGGGGCCGTTACCGCGGCCTCGGGGCCGTCAAACAACGACCTGGGGTGCAAAGGGGGTCCTCCTGGGGAAGTGGTCGGGAGGTCGGGGTCCCATGTCTCGAACGAAAGCGAGACCAAGGTGTCTGGGCCTTTCTTTCGGGGGTTTGAAGGTCCTTGAGATCTCGGTGTTGCAATCTTTTCACACCGTGTCGTCGGCGGGTTTCGGGCCATCACAGATCGATCCAGCTCGGAAAGTACGGCAGAACGATGGGATTCAGGCTCCAGTCGTGATTTTCGCAGTGTTGCAATTTTGTTCGCAACTTCGGGTCTCAGGGGTGTGGCTTTGAGAGATGGGGCCCTAAGAGGAAGAGAGGGCTTCCAGGTTGGATTCTTACTGTTCAAGGCCTCCTCGGGATAGGGCCACATGCTTCGGGACCCGTCCTTGAAGTGCCAACTCGTAACATAAATTCTCGCCGTCGCATATTGGTGCGGTCGCTTCCCCCTGGGTTGTGGGTGAGAGGCCTCTTGGATGTTCGTTGGGGGATCTCGCGGGAGGTATCTCTGGGCCTCCTGGAGGCAGTTTTGAAGCCTCTGGGGGGCCGTTTTGGGACCTCTTAGGGGTCCTCCTTCGGGCCTCCTTTAGGCCTCTTTTGGGCCTCTTGGAGCCTCGTGGGGGCATCCCGGGGGCCTCTTGGGGCCTTTCGGGGGCTTCTTGGGCGACGACCTCGGGCTCGGGTCAGGGCTCTCTCTTGCGGGTTCTGTCATGGGTTCCCGCTGCGGCAGCGGCACGACCGATGGCCACACAGTAACGACGATCAGGCGTGCTACCGCTCAGTGGAGCAATCGGAGCAAGCCAGAGGCGGCGGAGCAGGTGCAGAGGGGGGCTTGGCATCGCTCGGACGTGTGCATTTTTTCCCGACGCGGATCATCGAGGAGCATGTTTGGTTCACCTTGCGAAGACATGCACGCACGGAACCGAAAAATACCCAGGGAATGGACGTCCGAGCGATGGCGAGGGGGGGGGCGCGAGGAAGAGGGGGGGAAGCGCGCGGGGAGCGGGAGGGCGGCGGCGGCGGCAGTGGTGGCACTCCGCCGCCACGGCGGAGTGGATCTTGGCTGTTTTTGGCGCGTGTTTCGAGCAGGTGGAGTCCCTCCCCCAGAGGACGCACGGTCCCAAACAGCCGCACTAAGAGAAGAGGTCCGGAGCCAGACCCCCCCCCCATTTGTCCTTTACGCCCATTGTCGAAACGCCGAAAAAGAAACACTCACCAGGGCAATCGATGATTTCGGTTTTCGAGCCGCTGGAGGCCCAGGGGGCCTCCCACGGGAAGAGAGGAGGAAAAGGAGGAAGATCGATGTCCGTGGAGGCCCTGGGGCCCGACGCAGGCCGAAAACGCCCTGCGTGAACGAGGGAGGAGAGGGGAGGAGGAGGGGGAGGA
>CAUYUJ010014950.1:362930-430097 GCA_963575745.1 Prorocentrum cordatum | reverse complement strand
TCCAAGAACGCCTCGGGCGAGGACAAACGGCGCAGCATGATGGCCAGAGGCCGGCCCGAGATGGCCAAGCAGTGGTGCCAGTGCCGCTGAGGAAGTCGGGCTTGCGCACGCCGAGACAGTACGCTCCGGCAGAAGATCGACCGCGTTCTGGGCGTGCAGGGGCCCAACGGTGATTCGGCTCCAGAGCCCGCCGCGTGACGGGTGGATAGTGACAGCGGCGGCACCGTGGATACCGTGGAGGTGAAGGCGGACAACGAGGAGGTAACGGCGGGGGGCGGCCTGGACGACAGGACGGAGCATTTCAATCAGTAGGTCTGCACCTTCGAGGAGAAGCTGACGTTGTTCGAGGCGAACCGATGGCCTTGTTCACAGCATCGAGAACAGTATGAAGGTCTCGGACAAGCTTGTGAGGCAGCAGAAGAATGCAAGGAAGTGCAGGGACCCACGGCGGCCGCAATGGACATCCACTTCCACGAGCCCGACGCCAAGTCGAATACTTTCGAGCAGGATCTCCTTGAGAAGCAGGGCCAAGAGGCCTCGTTGGAGAAACTCATTGACAATTTCGGGGCCATGAGCGAGGATATGAACAAACTGATATCGTCGTTCTCGAAGTCAGCCGTCCTCGGCGCCGATAGCTTTCAGGTCAAGCAAAGCGGCAAGTACGAGGTCGCCCGTGAAGCTACGAGGCGCACGTCGCGCTTCGGATCGCCGATGAGATTTCCTCAACAGCGACTGTGGGGTTCCCTCGTTTTCTCGTGGCCTTCGCCGTGGCCTCGAGTTGCCGGCGCCCCCTTCCCAGGGTTCGGTCGCTTGTCGTTCGTAAGCTTTGTTGGCATTAGTTCATCGGTGATCGGCTCGCCATGGGACTCTGGGTGGCTTCGCGGGGCCTGTCACCACCCACCAAACCACCCCCAACCCAACCCGAAGGCCCCCAACTTGCCCTCTATTCCCAGTGGGGGGCGCCTCGGGGAACATTGACAACAAAAACACATGTGGAACCCGTACCCTCCCCAGCCCGAAATTGTGGTCTTCGGGTTGGACTGGGTTGGTCTGGTAGGTAATCAGCCCGGATTTGGGGTCTCCCCCCTCTCGGCGACCTCGACTCGGTTGTGCGGTCGGTGGGATGCCCGGTGCTTGCATCGGGCCCTGCAGTACCTGCTGCGCCGAGGTGTCGTTTCGGGGTTTGCCGCGAGGCGGATGGCCGGCGACGTGGCGCACCACTTCATGCCGACCCGCTCTGCCGTGGCGGCCCCAGGCCACACGTTTAGAGGCGTCGCCGAGAGTGGGCCCAGAGTTGGTCGCTTCCCCAGCATCTTGACAACGCTGCTTCGCACCATCGAAGACAATCTCTGGGCCCATTGGAACCAGGTTGCCTTCGCCTCCGACTCTCCCATGCTGGGCTACGCCCTGCACGCGACGCGCGCGGCCCAGCGAGGTCATGCTGGCCACGCGCCACGAGGAGAACTTGAGGTTCACCGACGCCGATTCGGGCCACAACTGCGCAACCGCACGGATGACGCCGCGGCGTCTACCACTGCTGCCGGCAGAAGCCTCGCCGCGAGCAGGCTCGTCGACGACCTCGGCGATGCCTTCGTCCAAGCCGACGCGGCGGCCCGCCCGCCCCTGGGCTTCAGTCTGGGGCCGCGCGACTGGCCGCCGCGGGTGGCGGTCGAGCGCGACCTGGCCCCGATGCCCCTAGTTCCCGGCGCGCTGCTGGCGCTGGGGGGTCGGCGGCGCGCCGTCCACTAGGCCCGGGGAGGCGAGAGCCCAATGCGCGCGAAGGAGTCGGCTGGCCAGCTGCTCGGGCTGCGTTCCGCGGGACGTGACCCAAGTTTCTACTTGATGGCAACATGGCCGCGGTCCTCAGGTAATTTCAGGAGAGAAATAGGGCCGGGCCCAGTCTCGGCCCTGCGTCGCAACTGCCGGGTCGCCGCCTCGCGCCAGTTGGCGCGCGAGATCCCTCGGCGCCAGCGGTGTGCTGAGTCGGCGAGGAACCCGACCGATGCCGACAGGCACTTCATGGATGCCAGCTTGCGTTCGCCCGGTGCCGCGCGTCGCGGCCACGGCGCCGTTCTGGAGCGCATCGCGGAGGCGAACCAGGCCTGTGCGCCAGCCGCGCCGCCGGCCGCCTCTGGCACCGATGTGATGTCGGAGGGCGAGGCCAGCCATTGACGCGCCGCCGATTCGCCTTGCTGGCGTGGGACCAGAGCGGCAATCTGTCCCGCGCTCAGCGCTGCTTGCGATTGGCGCGCGCAGGACGGCAGGTCCGTAATCGGCCGCAGGGTGCGAGCAGCAGCCCTAGTTCACCTGCGCCCTCCTCTTCGATTCATCCCAACCTGGACCATCAAGCTCCTGCTCATCCTCAGCCACCCCCTGCGACACATCGCGTGGTTCGTCTCTCGGGCGCTGCCCTCGATGCTGGCCTGCCAACCGCGTGCCTGATTGACTATATTAATATACTTGGTGACAGTTTTTGGGAAGCCTGAAAAGTTTGATGAACAGAGGACGGGTGTGGCACGCTCACTTCGACACCGCATGCCCCTTCTGGAGTCTGGCCACCTGCGCTTCTCGGAGCAATCGCGCTCGGACAGGTCCCCTGCGCGCGTCCCGTGCCCTCGCGCTCTTACGGCTGTGCCATCGTCGCGGCGCCCGCTACCCTTGAGAGAACCCAGCATCATCTCAGAGTTGGAAGCGGGACCCCATGATCGCATTCCTCTCACGGCACCACCACGTCGCCGTCCCTCTTGACCATTGTGTCTACGGCTGCGCTTACATCAAACCCACCGCCATCGCAACCGACGACCCGTCGCTGCTGTCGCGTCGCCGCTGTGAGGGTCACCAGCATGGGCATCTACAAGGTGAGGTCAATGGCATGCATCATGCGCCCTCGTCTGCCTCGACAGTGGCGCGCCGTGGCCGTCTGGAAAACAGCCCTATCTGGGAATGCCCGCCGGCTATGGGCGCCCGCGCTCGCCGCAGCGGCTCCCCGCGACGCCCGTTCGCGGCGCGGTCGCGGCGCGCTGCCCAGCCGCTGGGAAGCGGAGCTGGCGTTCGTCAGCGGGTTCGAGCTCGAGCGCTGGCGCGCCGCAGCGGGGGGGGCGTCCGGTGAAGGCCGCAGATCCCTGCCAGGCCCTTCGGGCTCGCAGAGACGTCTGCTGCCGCGGACAGTGGTCGCCCATCTGCGCCGGACGGCCGCAGGCGACACCTCCCGCCGCAAGGCGGGCCACTCGCGGACTCCGTCGGCGCCGCCCGCCACGCAGCTCAGAAGTCCAGAGTGCCGTCGGAAGTCCAGGACCTTGGCCGACGAGCGCGGCGTGGCGCGGCGCACGCGTTGTGGAGCACCCTAGAAAACCTGGCGACGCTGGACTTTGCCCAGGCCGCCGCAGGAAGGCTGCAGAAGCGGATGGGCGACGACTCCCGCGACTCGGCACGAACGAAACGGGTACGGAAAGAATGGGTACAATGCCCAACAGCAGTTCCTGTTCATTTTGAACAAGACTCGCTGTCCGCGCCGCCGCGGCTGTGTCCGTTTGAGACAGAAGGCCGCCTGCCCAACAGCGGCCGCTGTTGGCTTGGAACAACATTTGTTTTTGGGCATCGTGCCCATTTTTTCGGTACCCATTTCGGGCGTCCAAAGCGACCCCCTGCCGTATCGGGCCTTGCTCCTGACTTGCAAGTCGTTGCGCGACGCGTGGGGGTCCGGCGACCTTCCTGCCGCAAGGGCGCCCGTGGCCCAACTCGACGGACACAGGCGCGGCGCGCGGCGTAGCAGCGAAAGACGTGGAGGCTGCACCGGACAGCCAGCGCGCCGCCAGCTGCCCACGCGCCACCGTCCTGTTTGAACAGGCCAGGCGAGTGGTTTTCTTTTCTCGCGCAGTCCACGGTCGCCGAAGGATGCCGCCAGCGGGGTGCGCACAAGGCAGATCGAACGTCACGTGCAGTTGACGTCCCAGCTGGTGACGTGTTGCGACCTGCGACTGTGCTGTCGGGTCGCTGCCTCGGCCTGGGCGGTACAGCGCCGAATGGTGCAGCATCGACCGTCGCCCCGCTCGATTGGGGTTGCGGATCTGCTTCGCGAGTTCATTTTCCCTTGGCTCGTGATGCGAACGGCACGCGCGCTCCGACAGGATAAGAATCGTAAGATGCGCAAGTTGTTACGGAAAGGACAAACACGGCGGGGAAACATCTGCCTCAGAAAGTTACCCGTAGCGCTCAGCACTGCGTAGGCAGATCTGGCTTATCAAGTAGAGGCACGCGTGTACAAAGTGGTCGCAGACACAAGCTGCGACCGACCTCCCGCTCCACATTCCTAGCTAGCCCCCAATAGCGCAGGCAACGCCGTACCAAAGTGACGGGGGGGCGGAGGAGAAGGAGAAGGGGCAGGAGGTGGAGGAGGAGGACCAGTGTAAACCGAAGACGCATCAACGATATTACAATGATCCCTGCTTACAAGCCTCCTCTTCATAGGTTCTTACGAGAACTTGATTTCATTGCGGGAGGTGCCCCATGGGAAGACAAACGTTTGAGAATCCCCAATCGTGCCCAAACACAGTTCTTGGGACTTCAACGCCGCGAATCAGCGTGACTATTTTGTCTTGAGGCTCCGAAATCGCGGCGGAACGCTATACTTGGGACTTCATCAACGCCGCGAATCAACGTAACTGCTGCGCCCTGACAGTCCTAAATCGTACCAGAGCGCAGTGACTGGGACTTCAACCTTACGATTCTGTAAAGTTCTTGGAAATGTTCAAGGCAAATGTGCGCGGTGCTAAGGCGACAGCGTCATGTTGAAAAGAAACCGCTTTCCATGCTTGACGCCGTTGCAAACTTGTTAGACGAATGTGCGCGGCGCTAGTGCGATAATCACATGTTGACAACGAGCCGCCCTCCAGCTGTTCAAAAAGTTAGATGTTTAAGACGGGTGCGCGCGGCATTGAAGCGCGAGCCACCATTTGAAAAGGAACTGCCTTCCACCTATGAAACGGCTCAATAAGACTAGTCTGCGCGGTGCGATTGCGATAGCCAAATTTTGAACAAAAAACACAGCCCTCCATCTTCAAAATTACTGCAAAGTTCAAGCTTCAGGATCGCACACGTCTGGGGGCCCGACAGGGAGGAGCTACTCAATCAGGACAAGAGATGGAGGAGGAGGATGAGGAGGAGGAGGAGGAGGCGGTATACGAACGCCACAGGGGGACCTTAGGTAGGTCGAACGTAAAAGGAGACGGCATCGGCGAGCAAAACTCGCTGGGAAGCCGCGCGAGTGAGCGGAATATGCGTTGAAGGATCTTCGCACGTAGCCGACGGCAGCCCGGGACTGGCCCGACACCGCGCGGCAGGGACGAAGGCCCGGCGCCTGCGTCCACGTGCGCACCACACGCGGCAGCACACACACACACACACACACACACACCACAGCACAACCCCGAAGATCCTATCCCGGTTGCGCAGCTCACATTGAATTGTAACAAAAGGCGAGGTCGGAAGCTTGGGCCATCCCCCATCTTCCTCAGACGAGGTGGAGAAAGAGTTCTTCATCATCCTTCCCCCCCCCTCTCTACCCTCCTGCACCAGAGGCTGCGAGAAATGCATGAAGGTTTTGGAGGCCCAAAAGACCCCCAAAGCGTCCAAGAGCCGCGATCTTCGATCTACGAACCCCTTGTTACCCCCCTCCGTCCTCCTCATTCCTCCTCCGCATCCCTCTTCTCCTCATCCCTCGAGGGATGAGCAAAAGGGAAGAGGGACAAGGAGGATCCTCCTTGTCCCTCTTCCTCCTCTCCTCCTCCTCCCCATCTGCCCTCCCTCATCCTCTCTCCCCCTCCTCTTCCTCCTCCTCCTCCTCCTTCTCCTCCTCCTTCCCCTCCTTCCCTCACGCTGTCGACCTCTCTCGGCGCGAACCCCCCGCGCAGGACGGCCTCTGGCCTGGCGGGCGCGCGCAGCGGGAGGCCGCCCAGCGGCAGCCGGCGTCCGAGGACCGCGGCAGCCGTCGGGGTTTTGTCCGTCCCGCTCCTCCTCCTCCTCCTCCTCTTCCTCCTCCCCCCTCCTCCTCCTCCTCCTTCTCCTCGTGCTCCTCCCTCTCCTCCTCCTCCCTCCTCCTCCTCCCCTCCTCCTCCTCCTCCTCCTCCTCCTCCTCCTCCTCTCGTCATCATCATCATCATCATCATCATCATCATCATCATCATCATCATCATCATCATCATCATCATCATCATCATCATCATCATCATCATCATCATCATCATCATGCTCCTCCTCGTCCTCATCCTGATCCTAATTCACTTCCTCCTTCTCCTCCTCCTTTTCCTCCTGACCGTCGCCACACATCTGGAAGGCAGGGATGTCTAAAGAATCTGTTCGAGCGCAGAAGTCCGAACGAGACCCAAGGCCCTCCTCGAGCCTTGAGCCGCTGCCAATGTGCGCCTCGAGCCCTAGCAGCTCACCGTCGCCACAGTGTTGGATTCTTCGGTCCCGTCACCGCGCTGATGCCGCGCGGGCCCTCTGGGCACAGGACCTCCGAAAGGGGGGGCAGTTGGGGTCTGGCAGCTACAGCAGGAGATGACGAAGACACTGGACCTGTGGAACCGACCCTCAAGTTGTAACGTGCGCAATATGGACTGTCGCCGTCACCTCGAGCCATGTCAAAGTAGCCAGCACTATGTCATGAAAGTAGGCGGTCGTCAACACACACACACACACACACACATACAAACAAACTAGCGAAGCCAGCACTAACAATCGATATTCAAAGAGAAGAAACAGCGCGACCGATCAATGCGTGACGTATTCGCTGCCTGATCGGGATGTTGATGGCTGCGGCAACTAGGGGCGAGCATGCGTCTCACCATGAAGTTCGGAATGGGCTTCCAGGGTTCGGCTTTCGGGGCGCTCACCGCGGGAGCGAGCCATGGATTGGCATGCGGCGCGGGGTCTGGCGTCGCCCGTATGGGGCCCTCTCACGGGGCCCCGCCAAGTTCACCGTCGCTAGAACTTTTTGAGGGGCCACGACACGCGGCACGCGCGAGAGGTGTGCCGAAACATCGGGCCGCCGCGCGACCGTTGCCACTGGGGCCGAGGCCTTCGGCGGAGCTCCCCAGGGGCCACGAATCGTGCGATGGGTGCGCCTCCCAGAGAGGCAGGTCCCAGGAGTCGAGTAGGAGATAGACTACATAATTGATTTCCCCAAAAGGGATTTGCCTTTCGAGCCCACGGAAAAGACGAGAAAGGCTTCGTGCACCTGCGAGCATCCGATGCATGCTTGTTGTAGCTTCGACGAGAAAATCAAATGTTGGGTGCAGCAACTCTGTAGCCGATCTCGCTGCCATTCTCCATCGGCTCCTTGCTGCGCATGCTTGCGCGTGGCAGTGGGGCCTGGCGCCCTGCCTCTGGCGCCCTGGCGCGCTTCACCGAGCTTCACGACGGCCCTGCCTGGCCCGCAGCGCCTCGCCGAACCCCGTCCGCACGGGGTATCACGCTGCGCGCAGGGGTCACCTTCATGGCTGGGGAGGCTCCCTGTCAGGGCGTCATCTGTCCCCCGGCCTCTGCCTCGCGAGCGGCCCAACCGTCTCACGCCGCACGCCGCTCGGTATTTTGAGGTACTCGCTGGCGGCTGTGCGCTGGCGGCCGGGCGCCAGCGGCCGAGGGCCAGCGCCTGGCACCCCGGGCGCCAGCGGCCGGGTGCCAGCGGCCGGGCGCCAGGGATCGCAGCAGTTCTTTTTTGTATACAAGCGCACGAGGAACCCCGTGGCAAGAGGAAGGAAACGACGCGACACGACGACGGGGACTACAGACGACACGACAACGACGCGGGCGCGGGGGGGGAGGTGCGGGAAGGGGGAGGGGGAGGGCGCGCGCCAGCCCGCGCCTGGCCCAGCGGTCCTCAGCCCGAGCGGGCGCGCGCCGCTAGGCGCCGGCCAGCAGCTCCGCGAGCTCCAGGTGCCAGGAGCTGCGGCGCCGTAAGGCGCAGCACGCGCCGGGCGACCCTGCCGCGGGCCGCAGTCAGGCGTGCACCTCCGCGCGCACCTCCTCGGCGGCTTCGTCGGGCGCCCGCGGCAGCGGCCGGAGCCACCGCCTGCGCCGCCTCCGCGGCGCGGGGAGCCGCTTCTGCGCGCGCGGCCGCCACGGCGAGCGCAGCGGCCTCGGAGGGCCCGGCGCCCCCGGTCCGCGCGCCTTCGGCAGGCTTGGCGGCCGCCGGTGGGTCCGCGACCCTTGCGAACTCCTCGGCCGTCAGGTCAGCACACCGACTCCCCTCCGGCCTGGCGGAAACCGCCCGGCCCCGAGCTCGGGGCGCTCTGGCCCAGCGGGCCCTGCTTCGCCCCGCGGGGAAGCCGAGGGCCAGGATGCCTAGCGGGTCAGCCGCGGCCGGCTGGCCGGGCCGCCCGAGCCATTCGAGCCCGTCGTATTCGAGCTCGATGGGGTGCTCACCGACGTCTAGCGCGACCTGGGGCTCTCCCGGAGGAGGAGACCCGCTCGCACGGCTAGGTCGAGGACCCCGCGACCCCCACGGACGCGAAGCCCCAGCCGTTCGACCGCAGCGTCGCCGCCACCGCCGCCGCGGGGGGAGCCGCCTGCGGGCCCTTCGGCCGCGAGGCGCCCGCGCCGCTGGCCGCCTGGGCGGCCGCGCCGCCGCCTGGCCCCTGCCGCTCCCTGCGGTGCTGCCGTCGGAGCCCCTGCTCCTGGCGCTGCGAGACGGCGACGGGTCCGCCAGCGGAGTTTGGCACAACCACCAATGGGGACGTCAACATGTTGTGGTGCAGGTCGGAGGAGGAGGAGGAGGAGGAGGAGGAGGAGGAGGCGGGGGAGGAGGACGAGGAGGAGGAGGAGGACGAGGAGGAGGAGGAGGAGGAGGAGGACCACCAATGGTTGTTTCCCAAGTCGGCCAGGTGACGTGGATGCACCTTTTCGTCTTCCTCCCCCGCGCAGGCGGCACCGGGCCTCGAGGTCGACCCTTGGATCTGCCCCGGTGCGCGCCTGCAACAGAGCCTCGAGACGAATCTGTCCGTGGCGACAACGGCACCCTCGAGAGTCCCGAAGACGACCAAAAATTGCTCAGCGATTTCGAACCTCGATGGGTCCCTCCTCGACCTCCGGCAGACTGATGTTTCAAGCCGCGGGGCCCAGAAGCCCCGATCACTTCTCCAGGGGCAGCTTTTCATCCCAGATCTGTGTTTTATGGTCGCGGGGCCCTAAATCAAGGAAAAACGCCAGGATTGAAATATCAGCCCACTGAAGCTGTGGGAACTTTTGGCCTCAATGAGACCCTCCTTCTGATCTTCATCATCATTATGCTGTTCCTTCTCATCCTCCTCATCATCCTCACCATCATCGTCTCCTGTCTCGTCTTACATTATCACATTCGCTCGCACTCTACCCGATCCTGCGTCACAATTTCACCTGCTGCTCCCCCCATTCGTCGCCACCCATTTATCATCATCCGTTCATCACCACCCACTCATCAGCAACGCCATCTTCATTATTTCTCGTCCACACTGTCCTCATCAACATTTGTACGTTCTCATCATCACCATCAGCGTTGCCTGCTCGTCATGATCATCGTGACCATTATGATCATCCTCATTGCCGTCGTCCTCATCCTCATCACCACCAGGATCATCATACTCATCATAATCACCACCATTATCGTTTTCATCATCACCACCATGATAATCATCATCATCACCAGCACCATCATCACCATCAACATCATAATCATCATCAACCTTACCATCATCACCATCATCACCATCGCCACCATTATCACCATCATCGTCACCATCACCGTTGCCATTACCATCACCATCATCATCGTCGTCATCAATAGCACCCCCATTACCATCATCATTATCATCATCAGCAGCAGAAGCAGCAGCAACATCACTATCATCATCAACATCGTCAACACCATCAGCATCAGCATCAGCATCAGCATCATCATTATCATCATCATCATCATCATCTTCATCATCATCATCATCATCATCATCCGTAGCAATTTTGGCTCAAGGTTTTAACTTGCCCTGGATCTAGAGCCTTGTCGCAGCCTCCAGGGAGGCCCAGGGCCCCCGTCCCTGTCAGGTTCGACACACCCGTCTGGTTACAGACGCGTCTGGTTACACAGGTCCTTTGATGGAGGCGCCCATCACCGAGCTGAAGATTACAGTGGCTTCAATATCACCAGCGCCCTCGGTCAATTCGAGCCGACCCGCTGGATGTGGACTTTAGCAGGCGCCCGGCCAGGAGAGGAACGCAGGAGCTGATCGCCGCAAGCTGCGGGCACGGGGGCTCCCCGTCAAGCTCATGGCCTCCGTTTGCGACAAGCAGTTCGAGCACGCGAAGTAATTGATGTCTACCTACCGCGATCGGTGCCAAGCCATCCCCAAGAGTTGTGAGCGCGCCTGCGCTATCCAGTTCGAGGACGCCGAGGGCGCCAATTTTGCGCTCCTGCAGTCTCGGGCGATGACGCTCGAGTGGGGCGACGGCAGCTGGCACCAACGAGCCCATCGACGCCCGCAAGAAAGGATGGTTTCTAGGCCAGGTCTGGCAGAATGTGCGACACATCATGACTGAGACCCAGACATGGTCCGCGCAGACGCAGCTACGCTGCAACAAGTACATGGGCTTCTGCTTCCTGGTCAACGGCGACTCGGTGGACGAGCTCGTGGAGCTCAGGAATGCGATGGGGGGCGAGGCCCCGACAGTCGAGCCCAACCGCGCGAACCTCAGGAAGTGCGGCTTCACCAACGCCCAGATCGACCACCTGCCCGAGCTCGTCACATTGGCCCTCCGCCGAGAATAGGACGCTGCTGGGCCAGGACACGAGCACAGTCGCCACGCAGAAACCAATAACAACGACGAATTTGATGTTGAATAGCCTTGGGACCTTCATGTGCAAGAAGATGGTGCTTCGCATGCCTCTACCTCAACTCTCTCAGCTGCCAGAAATGCTCCTGCAATTCCTGAACCATTCCTTCCACTTGCAGCATCTGGGAGAATCGACGCTGCTCGGGGAGGGCGGCCTCGCCCATTCGTGCTCGCTCGCGCGCTGGGTCTCGCCGCGCGGAACTCTCGCGTTGTTTTTATGTTCTCCGGCAGCGTCTAAAGCGACCCACGCAGAAAGCAGCAGACACAGAATTCCTTCAGGCGTCTCATAAAGAGATTCCAGGTCGCACTTACACAGGTAATGGGAGGTGATTCCAATTTTCTGGATGACGGGGGGGGGCTCGGGCGCGCGCGGACAGTAGGGGGCCCGCGGTCGATAGAGATAGGCAATGCTTATTAACTTCGCCCGCTCTCTCGGAACACATGCTGAGATCGCCCAGCCCGGGCCGACATTCCGATCTGGCAGGACGATCTGGGAGGAGGGGGGATGGTGCACTTGGTCTTGGGAGGTTGGATTGATTTTACTTGTATGCCGCTACTGCTGACATTTTAGCCGCAGCCCCCCACCGTGGAGTCATAGGTCTGGCGCGCGATGTTTCCTTGCCTAGCGATCTAATGCCTGTCTGGTTGCAGTTCACGCCTGGCGGCCGCGCTACTCCGTCGACCCCCCCCCCCGGATTGCCGAGCGCCCCGACTTCGCCCGCGAAACCGGCACTGCCCTGGATTCCGTCGCCCTTCCCGCTGACCCCTTCGAAATGCTGCTTGCAGTCAAAGATGCGACCCTTGTTGCCAAGGGTGCGCCGATGTCTCGCGCGTTCTTTCATGGGCCCAAATCGGATGTTCAGATGCTCTTTGTGAAACTGGTTCGCGGCACTCGGGGTGGCGAGTCTTGGGAAGTCTCTAGATGTTTTCGGGCTCTACTTCAGCTTAACACTTTCGCGTTGATCTAGATGATTGTTCTCTGAGAGACGCCCCTGCTTTTTGTTTCATCACCACCTGGCGACTCCTGCGCGCGCAGCTCCAGCGCGAGCTGCGCGACCGCGCGGCTGGAGGTGGTGCCCTAGACGATGATCGTGCCAAAAGGTTGCGCCAGCTTCTTAAGCAGTGGTCTCCGAGGAGGAGGGGGATTCTTTTGGCGTCGGCCCCTGATCCCGCCGGCTACGTTTCTCCCGGTTTGGAGGACAGCGCGAAAATTGTGATTGCCCATTGGGGTGAGGCTCACAGGAGCAAGGTTCGCGCGGAAGGATACCGCCACCAGAAGTTGCCCTTGCTCAGTAAATCTCGGACAGCTGTGCCAGGTATCGAACGGATGCTCGATTTTCATGGTTTTCTTGGTGCGCCCTCTGGTCGCCGAGGTTCCGCGACGGGGCCCGGCGACATCCCGCGCGGCGCCGAGCGGCGCGCCAGCGAGCGTGCCCACGCTGCTCTATACCAAGTTTACCTAAGTATTCTCGAGATTCCTATCTTCGGGCCCCAGCACTAGAGGTTCGACGAGTCCCTCGCTGCGCCCCCCCCGAAGGCTCTTACTCCTGCAGAAACCAGTCGGCCCGGAGTCTCCAGAGAAGCCTCGCAGGTTCGCCCCCTTGCCCCCAGCAGCACCGATAACAAATTTGCCTCGCTGGCCCAGCCAGTCAACCTGCAATGCCAGCGGAATGTTCCGCCTGCGCAACCAGGTTGTGTTCGACAAAGGCAATTTCTCGACAATGCACCATGCGTCGAGGCCGACATTCAGAGCACGCATATTACCGCGGCGAGCCGAACGCGGGCTTGCCGTTCTTTGATCCCCGCGCCGCGTTCCCGTCGCCGAGGCGGGGCTGGATCTTAAACTTGCTAGACCTGATGAATGTGCCCGCGTTTTCGTGCGTGCGATTCGGCTCGCGCGCGCTAGCGTTACAACTAAGATTGCGTTGCGTGGAAAGGTGTTTGAAGGAAATGACATTACTCAGGGAATCAAACAAGGGTTTCCGATGTCAGGTGCTCTCTTTGCGCAATGTCTGAATCCGCTGCTCCGAGCATTGCATCGGGGGCCCGTGCCCATTCGAGCCGCCCCAAGAGTGCTCGTGGGCGATATCCTTGCCTCTGCCGTTAATCTCTCTCTCGCCGTGCCTGTTGTCTTGCGCGCGGTCCAGTCGTGCCAGCGAATGCGCGGGTCTCCATCTGAACCCGGCAAAATGTTTCACCGCGCGCATGAATGAGACGTCTAACGACGCGCTCGCCGCCCTCTTCCGCGCTGTCCGTCTCAATGTTCGGTCGCTCCAGCACGGCACTTGCGGAAAGGTCCTGGGGGTCTTCCTCGGTCCTGGAGGTTATTCTCGTACCTGGGGAGACCCGCTTTGCAAATTCACAGGTCGAGGTCGGGTTCGACGCGTTCGGCCCCTGCACCTAGGCCTCGCCCGGAGCATATACGCACAACTCCCTCGCCTTCTCGGTCCTCTCCTTTATTATGCAGATGTCTATACCGGTGGCTACAGCTCTAGCAAGTGAGGTGAAAGGCCTGCAGACATTGACCGCCTGTCCGTACTATAGCATGCAGACTGAGCTACCAAAGTCTCTGGATGGGCCAGGATGGCCGGCGCCCCCTCGGCGTCTGCTGCTTGAGAGCCAGGCCGCCATGTATAGAGTAGCAATGAAGTCCGCCGTGTTTCCAGAGACCCACAATCGTTCCCACAATTAGATACATTATGATTGAGGCGTCCTGGCAGCCACACGAGATCGGAAATGGGTCTCGGAATCGAACGCATCTCAACTCACTGCCAACTGCAACCGCCTCTCTGTTCTTTCTTGGGAAATTGACGAATTCACCCGTGAGTTGCAGAAAACAGCGATAGCCAAGCTGAGGGCCCGTCATGGGTTTCGGCCCGCTGTTGAACTGCTGTCCCCTGGGGTCCGTCGCGTTTTTCCCCAAAGCATTGCTGTCACTTCTGGCCTTGTGGCTGCTCAGTTGCGGCTGGCCTGCACCAGGCTTGCCCCTTTTGTAGCCTCGGCGTTTTTTTAACGGCATGCAACTCATGGGCGACTTCGGCCCGGTTTCGGCAAGGTCACATGTCTTGCCGATTTGGATGTTCGGCCGCGGGAGGAGACTGCGTCCGCCACTATTTCGAGTGTCCTTGTTGCCTTGAGTTTGCCCCCCTCCTTCTTGCCCTTCCTCCCCTGCTGCTATCACGAATGCAGCCTTGGCGAGCGCATGTTGTGTACGCGCGAGTGTGTGGCCAGCCGTGAATTGCATAGCATGTTCCTTGTGCGTGACATTCTTCATGTCACGTTTAGCACGCTGCGCGCACAGCAGAGATGGGGGCCCGACTGTACACGGGCTCTGGTCTCTGCCCGTGCCCGCCAGGTTGCCAAGAGGAGGCATGCAGTCCGTCAGCTGTTGGCCCGAAGGTGAATTGGACGCGACCAGGGAAGTGCGATCATCAGCATCATCATCACCTCGCCATCATCATCATCATCATCATCATCATCATCATCATCATCATCATCATCATCATCATCATCATCATCATCATCATCATCATCATACGCAGCCGACGGGCTATGTCGACGATGCTGGGCCGCGCCTGGCACATCAGTTCACCGTTACTGGCAGTGCGAGCCGTGCCAGCCCGAGCGGGAGCTGGCCTTGGATGAGGCCTTGATCGACGGGCTGCCACACATCATGCAGAACGATCCGCGCTGGGCGCGCCTGCTGGTTCCGCTGTCCTCGCTACCTGTTCCTCCTCCCCGTGACGACAGCGGCCGCTGGCACGCGCTGCTGGCAGCCCCAGGCTTCATGGTCACCGGCCTCATCTACGCCGACGGCTCCTGCCTGAAGCATTGGAGCCGCCCGCAGGCCGCGAGAGCGGGCTGGGGTTTCGTTATCCTCGAGAACTTCTGGGCCGTCGGCGGCTACTACGGCGCGGTGCCTGGACCAGTCCAATCTTCGCCCAGGGCCGAACTCTGGGCGGTCATTCAGGTCCTGCTAGTGGCCGTTCCGCCCTTCTGCATCCACACGAACCACCTGGAGGTTATCCTCGGCCTGGCGCGCGGACGCGCGTGGGCACATTGTCCCAGGCGCTCGAATCGCGATCTGTGGGTGCAGCTGTGGGCCAAGTTGGATGACCACGGCGGCCTTCTCCTCGGACGTGCGCATCGTTCACGTCCGTGGGCACCAGAGCGGCAACGACCAGCATCGGCATGGCAACGACTGGGCGGACGCGCTCGCTCGCTTGGGATCGGGGCTCCACTGCTTCACGGACCAGCAGAAGGCGGAGTCCAAGGTCCTCCTTCGACACCTTCGTCAGACGGCCTGCTGGGTGGCAGCGGTGCACGACGGCCTGATGTCTGGGGCCTTGGCGCCGGATCGCGACCCACGGCCGCCGCGAGCACGAGGGCGGCGGACGCGCCAGCCGCGGCGACGCCGTGGTGAGCCATGCGTGACGCCCGCCTATGCTCATGCTCCGTTTTTCGCTGCCTCGTGGTGGCGATGCGCCTGGTGCGCTAGAAAAGCTTGCACGTTGGCTGGTCGCGCGCGTATGCTCCGCCAGACGTGCAGGGGGAGGGAGCTCAAGGCGCGGGCCCAGGCGGCTCGGAGGGATGTGGTCGAGCGGGCCTCTGAGCTTCCTCCTCCTCCTCCGCGCCCCGCGGACGCCCCCGCAGCCCTCGGCGCGGCCCTAAATCAGGATGCCGGCATGTCGAGCCAGAGCTCGGCGGCCCCAGGCAGGGGGGAGGGTGCCCCAGTCGGTCTTTCTCCGCCCCAGGCTGCCCATGAACCTCCCCGCAAGCGAGTGCGTTTCGCCGAGGACGTCGAGCCGGCGGAATGCAGTCCGGCCACGTCCACCGCCCCCCAGGCGATGGTGGCGGCCGCGGCGCTCATGACTGGAGCTGCGCTGACGGCTTCTGTGCCTTCCTCGTCCTCCGAGCCGTCGGCTGGATCCGCTTCTGGAGCTCTGGCGACGGATCCTGGCTCGCGTGGGGCCGGCGCGGATTTCCCTGGAGCTCCCGCGCCGTCGCGCGGTCAGAGGCGCCCTGCCTCTGCTCCCTCTGCCCGTGTCGTGCGGCCTCGGACTTCTGCGTCTTCGGGATCGGCTGGATCGCACCCTGGAGCTCTGGCGCTGGAGGCCCCTGTGGGGGGTTCGGCTGGATCCCCACCGCCTGCGGTTGGCGGTTTCCCTGGAGCTCTCGCGCCCAGTCGGCCGCTGGCCAGGCCTGCGGGCCCACCGGGGAGTGCGGCCCCCCGTCCAAAGAGGTCTCGGGGGGGGCAGCCTGGGGCGAATTCGGCAACCCCACCTGCTGCGCCTCCCCCCGAGTCTGGCCCCGTGCCGCCTGAGGCATGCAGGGGGCACAGACTCAGGGTCGCAGGCGAGTTCGTGGCGTGCACGGCGTGCGGATCCTATTCGCGAGGCGCGGCTCGTGGAGGCCTGCTGCTGCCTTGCGATCCAACCCAACTCCGTCGAGAGCCGAACAAGCGTGATCGTTTGAATCGGTTTTTGCGAGGTTTTCGCCCCGACGGCTCTAATGTCAGGACTCCTGTCCATCGTGCCCTCGTCGTTGGAGATGAGGCTCTGGCATGGCTATTGCTCGCGGAGAGGACGCCCTGGCCGCGATGCTCGTCTGGGTCGTTGGGCCGCCTCTTCGCTCGTTCTGCTCATTCGACGCGCGCGGCGCTCGATCCGAGCTCGGTCCCGGTCCCGATCATCATCATCATCCTCATCATCATCAGCCGCATCGTCATCCTCATCATCATCACCACCACCGTCATCATCAACATCACCATCATCATCCGCATCATAGTCATCATCATCGTCATCATTCAGCGCGCGCGTCGCGAGGAGGCCGCCCGGCAGCTGGCGGCCGAGGGCCCGGGCGATTCGAGCTCCAGTTTTTGGAGCAGCGCGCCGCGGTCGGGGCGGCCAGCCCCGAGAGCCAGGGCTTGGGCTCTTTGGAAGCATTTTGTCGTTCTCCTCCCTCCTCCCCCACTTCCTCTTCCCCTCCCCCTCCTCCTCCTCCTCCTCCTCCTCCTCCTCCTCCTCCTCCTCCTCCTCCTCCTCTCCTCCTCCTGGTCCTCCTCCTCCTCCTCCTCCTCCTCCTCCTCCTCCTCCTCCTCCTCCTCCTCCTCCTCCTCTTCCTCTCCCTCTCCCTCCTCGCACCCCTAGGTTACAACAGAAAACGCCCGCGATCATGCCTTGTGGCAGCCGAAACTGTTCAGAATGGACGGGTGAGTTGCAATGAGCTGCCCTTGGGTTGGCTCTCGTGGTGACCAACCCTACCACGGGCACGGCGCCTCCGCGGCGCTGGGCGCCGCCAGCCTCGCGGGCGCCACCGAAAGCCAAGCGGACTTTGCCTCCACCGCCTGCCCGCGGCTGACGCTCCGGCAGCGGGCGACGGGTTTCGCCTTTTGCCTGGGGCTCGGGCTGCTGCTGGAGCTGTGCAGCTTCGGGCGCATCGCCCAGGTCGTGCGCGGAAGGCCCGAGCGGTACGCCGTGGTGTACACGTTGGGCAACGTGCTCGCGCTGTCCGCGACCATGTTCCTGGCGGGCCCGAGGATCGGGGAGAACGCCCACGGCCCACCCGCTGCGGCTCTGGCTGGGGCCCCCCCTGAGCTCAGGATCGGTGCGCGTGGACTGCTGGAGGACGAGGAGGAGGAGGACGAGGAGGAGGAGGAGGAGGAGGAGGAGGAGGAGGAGGAGGAGGAGGAGTTCTCCCCAGGAGGCAGTGCCGGCGGATGACGGCCGAGAAGAGGTTCTGGGGCTGCCAAAGGTGCCCTTGGCCCGAGGTGCTCCCGGGGCTTCTCGCTCCATTTTGGGGCCCCTGGGGCCCCATAGGCCTCGCGTGAGTGGTTCTCTGGAGGCCGTGCGGGCCTCCCTGGAAATCCTGGAGGCACCCTGGGTCAGGGGCACTTCTCGTAACGCCCGAGAGGTGGGCGGCGTCCGCGATGTTCCTGACATCGATGGCGGTGACGATAGCGGCCGTCTGCGTGGGGCCGTTCCCGCTCCGGGCGCTCGTGATCCTCCTCAGCGTGCTCGTGCAGTGGGTGGCGCTCGTTTGGTACACACTGTCATACATACCCTTCGGCAGGCATGTGGATTCTGGGGGGCGTGGGCCCGTCGTCGCCGTCGTCGTCGTCGTCGTCGTCGTCGTCGTCGTCGTCGTCGTCGTCGTCGTCGTCGTACTCGTCGTACTCGTCGTCTTCCTCCCCCTCCTCCTCCTCTTTCTCCTCCTCCCCCCCTCCTCCTGTTCCTCCTCCTCCTCCTTCTCCTCCTCTTCGTCCTCTTCCTCCTCCTCCTCCTCCTCCTCCTCCTCCTCCTCCTCCTCCTCCTCCCCCTTTTTCTCCTTGTCCTCCTGCTACGCGGTTGGGGTGCCCCAGGACTTTCGGGGAGGCGGGCTCATGGGTGGTGCTGGTGCTGGTGCTGGTGCTGGTGATGGTGCTGGTGCTGGTGCTGGTGCTGGTGCTGGTGCTGGTGCTGGTGCTGGTGCTGGTGCTGGTGCTGGTGCTGGTGCTGGTGCTGGTGGTCGCCTTCGTGGCCGTGTCGCGGTCGTGTCGTGGTCGTGGCGGTGGAGTCGCGGCAACGCGGCACGGCCTCGGGACACCGCCGGCCTTGGCGGGGCGAGCGAGGTGCGGCGAGGCGCCCGCGCGGCGAGGCGCGGCAGGCCGTCCGCGCCTCGGCCGACCTGGGCCGGCGGTGCGCAGGGCACGGCGGAAGCAGCCAGCGCATTTGGCGCAGGCGGCGCACCCCGTCACGCCCCGCGCACTCGGCGCGCCTGGCGCGCACGGCGCGCGTGGTCGCCCGCGCCGGCAGCGGCCTCTGGAGGAGGAGTTGCTGCGCCTGCACTTGCCCGGCGCGTGGCCCGGGGATCCGTGTGACTGGAGGTTGTTTGGATCGGCGCACTCGTCGGCAATCTGGTCCTCGTCGGCTTGGGGGTCGGCACCTGAAGCTTTCCAGGAGCGCTCCAGAGGGCTCTAAGACCGCGCCCGGGAGCGGAGCCATCTCTGATCTGGCTTGCCTTGGGGTTGTCCGGGACCTTGCCTCGGGTTGCACCCTTGGCAGGAGATTCTGCACGGTGTTTGCCCGCTGGGCCGACGATTCGCTGCTTCTTTAGCAGTGCTTTTCGCTGGATGCGGGGGGGTCCGCGCAGCGGGGTCGTCACACGCGTACTCGCGTGGGCTCGTGGAGCGATCTTCATACATTACGCATCCGAATCTGTGCCCCACATTTTCTTGCCGTCAGGCTGCTGCGCCCCGTCCGCCCTCCCCCCCCTTCCAATAGATTGCCTCCTCTTCGCCTCCTCCTCCTCCTCCTCCTCCTCCTCCTCCCCGTTGGTTTTCCTCCCCGTTGGTTTTTCCTCCCTTCTGCCCCTCCTCCTCCTCCTCCTCCTCCTCCTCCTCCTCCTCCTCCTCCTCCTCCTCCTCCCTTCTCCCTTCTCCCGTTCGCCTCCTCCTCCTCCTCCTCCTCCTCCTCCTCTTCCTCCTCCTCCTTTTCCCCTGCCCTTTCCTCCCCGTTGGTTTTTCCTCCCTTCTGCCCCTCCGTTCCGCGCCCGTGTCCGTCGTCCTCGCCGTCGGCGGCGAAGGCAGGCCGCGGCGCGCCTCGTGTCCAGCGCCGCCTCGTGGTGAGGGCCACGGGGGCTCCCTCCTCGTCCTCCTCGTCGCCCTCCTCCTGGCACTGCCTTCTCCTCCTCCTACTCCTCCCTCGTCCTTCTCGCTCTCCCCCATCCCTTCTCCCCCGCCCTGCTCTGTCCTCCCCCTGCTCTCCAACCCTCTCCTCTCGTCCAGGTTTCTCTTCCTCGTCCTTCTCCTGCTCTACTTCTCGCCGTCCCCATGGCTCCCTCAGCCCTGATCCCTCCTCGTCGTCCGTTCACCATCTCGTCTTGTTTCCTTTTCATCATCATTATTATCCTGCTTCATGTCGAACTTCGGTATTACTACGCGCCTGTGACTCTGAGTCCATCCTCTTCTGCAGTGGAAGCTCACGGAATGTGCCCTTCTTGTGTCTGATCGTACCGGTGCCGAGAAGGCCTTGTCCCGTCGCCCGCCCATGGGTGCGAGCTGCGGAAGAGACTGGCTGAGTAGATTCAGCGATGGCGGGAACGACGCTCACGAAGTCAATGGCCCCCATATCTTTCGACCAGATTTCCGCCGTTGCCGCAGGTTTCCTGGAAGGCCGGGGGGCGCCCCAGCGCGCGCTTTAGAAGGCTGTCGCTCCGAAGTCGGTCGTCCAGCAACGGCGACGCTGCCATGACGCCCCGTTGTCGCGATTTCATTGTGAAGCTGCCAACCCATCGGCCTGCTCAGTCCGATAGACCCGCGTGCGTGACGTAGTCTTGACAGGTCTCACAGGTCTCAGGTCACAAACGAAAGCCTTGTCCACAGCTGCTGTTCGACATGCAGGTGGCCGAGGCAATCGAGAACGCTCGGCCGACCCAGCCATTCCAGAAGTCGGCGGTGCCGAACTTCTGTGAACTTGGTACGCATGGCAATGCATGCAGCGACGTGACACAAGTCGCCGTGGTTAACGACATATCCACAGTAGCGAGCGCTAGCTCAGAAAAGCCATGGCTCCCTGGTTCTCGAAGTCCTGGCACACATACATACGTTTTGGCTTGTTTTCTACGCCCACGTGTTTCAACACGAATGTGTGTTCTCTTTCCTGCCCAACGTATGTGGCCGTTCGGGCTCAGGCGCTCGGCTCTGAATACCTGTGGGGTGCTGCAGCTGGCCTTTGGGCCTGCGCCCTCGACGCCGCGCCGCGGCGGAGCAAGAAGTTCAGCCTCCCTGGCGCATGCCGTGCCGTCGCGCGGGAGGAAGGCGGAGGGATCCGAGGCGAGGCGGCGGACCGCGGAGGCAGAAGAGGGCCGAGAATGCGGGGCAGCGCTCCTTACGACCTTCCGGGGCGGGAACCAGGCCGCCAGGCAGAGGACCGTGGAGAATGGTCGGGGGTGCGGGGTAGCGTTCCGTACGACCCGGGACGAGAGCCAGGTGGAGCCCTCTGGGGCGGCCGTCAGGCTGGCAGAGTCTCCGTCTCGCCGGGCTCGCAATCTTGCGAAGAGGCCTGGCAAAAGGTCCGGGGAGGACGCGTGATCCGAGTCATACCGATGCTCTGTGGTCAAAGAGGCCGACGGCGCTCGCAAATTCGCGGGTGGCCACATGGTCGTAACCAGCGCGGTTACATGTCATTTCTGTGAGGAAGAGTTCGGCTTTGTATCGCTCTTCGTCGTGACCGACGAGGAAGGTGATACTCTATGGATCTAGGGCATCAGTTTTGTCGTCGCGCACGAGCACGCCGTCAGGGCAACGGGCCTCGAATACCCGAGGACGCTCATCAACAAAATCCGTAAGGGCTTCGCCCCCTGCCGCCGGCCCCCTCTCTCGGAGAATGCGCTATGCAAGAGCTATGTCATGAGGCCTGGGCGCTGTCGTGAAGCAGTATCGGAACTTCATGCGAGACCGACTCGTAATGAGCAAAACCAATAGATGACCAGAGAGGTTACCACACCTGGCGATTGGTAAGACGTCGTGACCCTGCCGATCTGCGTGAACGGTGCCGCCGAATTTCAGAAATGTGGCAAGCCCTTTTTGTTTTTGGACCCTGACCCCGCCGATCTGCATGAGGGGTGCCACCGAATTTCAGAAATGTAGCAAACCCCATATGTTTTTGCACCCTGACCCCGCCAATCTGCGTAAGGGGTGCCACCGAATTTCAGAAATGTTGCAAATCGCTTGTGTTTTTGCACCCTGACCCCGCCGATCTGCGTGAGGCGTGCCACCGAATTTCAGACATGTTGCAAATCGCTTGTGCTTTTGGACCCTCACACCGCCGATCTGCGTGAAGGGTACCATTGGATTTTCAAAAATGTAGCAAATCCCATGTGTTTGTGGACTCTGACCCCGCCGATCTGTGAGGAGGTGCCACCGCATTTCAAAAATGTCACAAATCCCATGTGTTTTGGGACCCTGACCCCGCCGATCTGCGTGAGGGGTGCCACCGAGTTTCAAAACTGTTGCAAATCCGATGTGTTTTTGCACCCTGGCCCCGCCGATCTGCGTGAGGGGTGCCACCGGATTTAGAAATGTGGCACCTCCTATATGTTTTTGCACCCTGGCCCCGCCGATCTGCGTAAGGGGTGCCACCGAATTTCAGAAATGTTGCAAATCGTTTGTGTTTTTGGACCCTGGCCCCACTGATCTGCGTGAGGGGTGCCACGGATTTCAGACATGTGGCAACAATTTGTTGTGTTCTTGGACCCCGACCCCGCCGATCTGCGTGAGGGGTGTCAATGTTTACCCACCCCAGCAATTCAGACAATACGATTTGGGCGTGATAAAAATGCCCGTTTTGGGCCTCCTCCCCTTGCGCCGTCCATCAACAAGGAACAGCCGGAACAGCAAGCAGCAAAAATCCAACAAGGAACAGCATGCAGCAAGAAGCCTAACTGTAACAGTGGAAACTGGAAGCTGCAACTGGTACAAGAAACTGCGAACCTCCGGCCTACAGCCTGTTGGCCCCACAAGGGGGCCGGCGGATTTAGGACCAATTACGCAAGTGCCGCTTCATTACTTCAGGTGCCACGGAGACAAGCAGCACGGTGATAAGGACTACTGGTTCAGGCCGGGAACTGACATCCTGAAGTCCGAAGTAGTCACCGTCGCACCAGACCAGGCCCATCGAGTATAGGAGACCAGTAAGAACAAGGACGGCTCTTTGGAGCCGAACGTCCAGTTGAATGATATGCACGAATCTGTCCTTAAGGACGAGCGGCTGGGAGATGCGGCAGACTTCACCATGGCCCTCGGTGGAGATAGCCACATCATGTACGTGTGCCCGCACTGCAAGACGACCGTGTTCAAGCCGAAGGATTGGGTGCCCTGTGCAGTGCCGACACGGGCAAACGAGCCAGGAGGCACAACAGGTGGCGGGGGCCACTGCAAATGCGCGAGAAAAAGGTGCGGACGTAGGTGGTCAGAGCCGGGCGAGGGCAAGGACGCGGGGGAACTTCCCGTCGCGCCCCATCGCCGCGAAGGGCGGCACGGGGATGGCCGGCGACATGGAGGCGAGGCAGGTCGAGCAGCCCGAGGAGCACAGGCCGCAGGACCAGGCGGAGATAATCTACATTTGCCACGGGGCCCGGAGGAAACCCTGGCGATCCTGGGGACAGCAGAGCTGGCGTCGGTCATCGACGCCGCGATGATGGGGGCAGATCAAACTGGACGGGCTGTTGGAGGAGGAGATTGGCGCACCCATTGCCGTCGACTCTCGACGAGGGGGCTGACAATGAGCTCGCCAAGCACGTGCCCACGCTCTCGGAGGAAAGGATCAGGGAGGACGCGCCCAGGGGCTTGGAGATCCGGGCCGACTGCGAGGGCGACCGCCTTTGTCCACGGGCAACTACCGCGCCGTCCGCCCGCCTGAGAGCTGCCCCATGCTGAGCGAGGTGGCTCGCGACAGAGCATTCAATCGCCTGCGCCAGTTCTTCGACGTCTCGGGCCCCGCAGGCTAGGGCCCCAAGAAGGGCCCCCTCTCCTCCTCCCTCCTCCTCCTCCTCATTCCTCCTCCTCGTCGTCCTCCTCCTCCTCCTCCTCCGCCTCCTCATCCTCCTCCTCCTCCTCCTCCTCCTCCTCCTCCTCCTCCTCCTCCTCCTCCTCCTCCTCCTCCTCCTCCTCCCCCTCGGGTCGCCTACGGCGCCGGCGGAAACCGTGCAGGGGGAGGCCCTTTGCCGTCACCTCTTGCTTCCGCCCAGGGCACAACGGGTGGTGGCGGTTTCTGTGCGTGCGTGGCTCGCCGCGCCGTTGCGTTGCTCCGCGGTCGACCTGCCGCGCCTTTGTGCAGCCGTCGTGCCGAGAGGCACGCCTCGAGAGGGCCCCGGGTTTTTCTCGTGAACGGTCTGATCCCAGCCCTGTGACAAGTGGAGCGTCCGCGGCGTTTGCATCCTGGCGCTCGGAGACTCGTGTCCGCACCCAGTGTCTGTGTGATTGTTGTTTTGATGATATCTCTCTATATATCCTTATACTTCTCTCTTTCTTCCTCTCTCTCTCTATCCCTCTTTCTTTATTTATTTATTGTTTTTCTCTCGCTCTCTCTTTCTCTCTCTTTCTCTCTCTCTCTCTTTCTCTTTCTCTCTCTCTCTCTCCTTTGCTCTATACACGGCATCCGCCCCCCCTCTCTCCTCCTCACTCTCCTGCGCATCCTATCACCCTTCTCCTCCGCCACCCTCCCTCCTCCCTCCCCTTCGATCCTTCCCCCCCACATCGACCTTCCAGAAGCGGGCTGGTCTCGAGGCGACGCTTGCATGCCTTCGGGCAGCCGCGGACAGGGGGGCGCCGCGCCGCAAAAAAAACCTCGAACTTCCGCGACATCTGATGCGCTGGGGAGGAGGACCAAGGCCTGCAGAGCCTTGTAAAAGACGCGACGCCGAGATCTTAAATGGTTTGGCCTCTGGGTGCCCGTTACGGGCCCTGGCAATTCTCGTCGATCACGGCACCCATGCGGCAGAAGGCCCTAGACAGCTCACGATGGCGGGCACCATTGGGGGTCATGATTGTTTGCGGGCCACGATGTGGGGAGGGGTCGGGAAAATGAATAGGGATACGGGTAGGGAATCGGGAGACATAGGTACACTTGATAGAGGGATCTGGACGGGGATAAGGATATGGATAAGGATAGGGATAGGTCTAGGGATAGGACCACAGGAGAATGAGAAAAGTGATAGGGACAGGGACAGAGACAGAGAGGAGGGATAGGGATAGAGTTAGAGGTATAGAGGCAGGGATACGGATGGGGACATGAAGGGAAAGGGCTCCGGGGGCAGCGGGCCCGGGACGTGGACCCCAGGGAGTTCCCCAGGACCAGCCGCTTCGTCCTGAATGGTGGGTGAGCGGCCCCCAGGGCCCGAAGGCGGCGAAACATGTACTCGGAGCCCGTTTCCTCGTGGTCGTTGTTTTATTCATTCTTTTGCCGATCGGCGCGGGCCCTCGTACTCCCCCCCCTCCCCCCCCTCCCGTGGAGTAGATCTTGCCCGATTTGGGCGCCTGTTTCGAGCAGGTGGAGTCCCTCCCCCATCGGACGCAGGGTTGCAAACAGTCGCAGTGAGCAGAGGTCCCGAGCCAGAGCACCCTTCCCCCCCCCCTCCCGCCCAATGGCGAAACGCCGAATAAAACAACGTTCACCAGGGCCCGACTCCTGCGTGCCACGGCCGGGGGACGCCTCTTAGCACTCCGTGTCGCGCCACCGGCTCTGGCGCCCCACGCTTCGGCGAGGTGCCCTGTCCGTCCGCCACAAATTGATCTTCTATAAATTGCACTTCTGACATCTCAAGAGTTGACCTTACATGAGCAAGGCTAATTCGATCGAGTTGCATTTGCAAGCTAAAACTTGCACTTCCGCCAACATAACGACTGATTTTAAACTTACTGGAGTGAGGGGCCGAACGGTCTTAGACTGTCCCTGCGTGCGCGGCTGACACAGGGTTCTGCTGTATCGGGGGTGCCTCGTTTTATTGGCCGCATGTTTAAGAGTGGCTCGCTTCCACGGTTAAACATGCATGCAATAAAACGAGACACCCAAGAACCATTCCCCGAGCATCCAACACGGTCTAAACCCAAGAGAACGTTTATTCTTGACAGAACAAGAGATCCATCCAAGAATAGGAGAACGGCTTCTCTTGTATTACCAGAGTGGCCAAAATGGCAACGGCGGAAAAAGGTGTAGGAGGACGACGACAACAGCGACGACGACATATAATCAGGAGAGGAAGAGGAAGACCCAGGCCTTCCGATCCACTCGTCTGTTTCGGCTCGTTCTTTCCTCATCCCGACGGTGTGGATATTGCTGCTTCACGCGTAGAGCATGCGAGTCACATCTTGGCCATGCCCCCATGCCTCGCATATCAGCGCGAGGGGGCCGAACGGTCTTACGCGGTCCATGAGCGCGCCTGCAATGGGCTTCTGCGGCCCCAAAGTTCTGATATCGTTACCGTTGTTATTGCTGTTCGTCTCCATCGCCCCGCGACCCACCCGCGGACCCGCCCGCCTGCACATTTCCCCCCCAAAGGGTCCCCAACAGAAAAAAACGAACAAAACTCATCGACCCGTCACGCGACCCACCTGCGACCCGTCGCGCGCGGCAGAATGGGGGCTTTTGAATCATCTCAGAAGATGGCCACACGATTTGGGGGACGAGGAATAGCAAGGGCTTGCTGCGAGAGCGACTGCTCCTGTAATTAATCCCCAGACTTTATACCACCCGTTTTCGCCCACTTGATCGCCGCCCACATCATCGCGCGGAGGGGTGGGGGGTTCTCAGGGGCATCTCGATCTTCGCTCGCGTCGTGGGGAAAAGCACGGAAGTCAGAGGTAAAGTTTTCGACCCCATAGTTTGACCTCTGACTTTTTCGGCGGAGGGGGGCCCCTGCAGGCAAGGCCCACCTACCCATGGGTAGTTCCTCTCGCTCCCGTTCCTCCTCCGTTCCTCCTCCCCCTCCTCCTCCTCCTCCCATTTTCGCAGTCGCCCTCCTCATCACCTCTTTCCCAATTCGTGTTCATCCTGGTCAGCCTCCGCCCCAACTCCTCGCCCTCCTCACTCAATTCCCCGTTGGCCCAACTACTTATTTAAATAAGTATTTGACTCAACTACTCATTTCTCAAGAAATGAGTAGTCCAGCGTTTGGGCGAGCAATGTGACACCACATATGAGGAGTAAAACGCGTCTCAAATCCAACCTCCTTGTTGCACCATGCCGAGCACTCCATGCCCCTGGACCCCTTTTTGCAATGCAGGGAGCAGCAGAACACGGGTGGCGCTGCATATGAGGAATAAAACGCGTCTCAAATGCAGCCTCCTCGGCATGGTGCAACAATGAGGTTGCATTTGAGACGCGTTTTATTCCTCATATGCAGTGCCACCCGTGTTCTGCTGCTCCCTGCTTTGCAAAAGGGGTCCAGGGGCATGGAGTGCTCGGTATGGTGCAACAAGGAGGTTGCATTTGAGACGCGTTTTGTTCCTCATATGTTGTGTCACATTGGGCGAGCGTCGTCGCCGGAATCACTCATCCCGCGATGTCGCCCAAGACAGTTATGTTTTGAGTATGGTTTCCTTTTCTGGGGCGTCTCGCAAAAAAAGGTGTCTCGTTTTCTTGGTCTCATATTTAAGGGCGTCTCGAATTCTGAAATCGAGCCGCTTAATTTCGAGACGGGGATTTCGAAAACGCGGTCTGCTTTGATTGCAGCCGCTTCGAAAGCGGCGGTTTTCGAGACGCCGCGGAATCGAGGCCAACCCGCCCTTCACTCGTATCCGCAACCGAAAGGCTTTATATGGGCTTACACATTGCCCTGTCAAGCGGAGACCTGCGCTTGACGTTCGTCTGGCGGGCTCGTGGCTGGTGCCCGAAGCCTGCCCCTCTCGTGGCCTGCAGCAGGGTATCGCCGTCCGTACCCCTCGTGGCCTAGTGGCGCTGGGATTGAAGGCTGGGGGATCGTAGCTCGCAGCCCGTCGCAGCCAGTTCGCTCTGTGTGTCGCCGCCCACGCCCCCTCATGTCCATTGCCGTGTCTTGGGATGTACAGATAAGGCGGTGGATAGTGATGATGACGATGGCGATGATGATGCGATGATGTTTTTTTTCATCATGTGGCCCCTCCCAGGGCCCTGTACCTCGTAATTGCAACTCTAGGGACAGTGCTACTCATGCCACCACCGCCTCTCGAATGGGCTAGCTCGCTGATGAAACCGACGAAATCTTCGTCTTTGTATGCCCAGAAGAGCCGAGGGTTGCCGATTACTGTCCCCATGTATTCTGCCATCTCCTGCCACATGTGCATTTTTGGTTTGCACTTCCAAAAAACTTTGTTCTTGGCTTCGGAAGAGAGTGATTTATAGAGCAGCAGACACTTTCGACACGAGCTTGCTGCACGATCAGCATCGTATACATCATTGCCCATTATCGCGTAGAAAAGAAACAAGCACCTCAACATTTCCAGCACAGTGAGCGAATGGACGGTGCCGTGGAACTCGTGCATCTTCTCTGCCAAGCACAATCCGAATGGAACCATGTATCGAGTCTCCGCCCCCTTCGCGCGAAATTTGGGTGATTTTGATTGCCTTTTAATCATCTCCAGACTCAAACCATTCACGCGAACAGGAGTGCGGCACTCTTTGTAATGCTCCTTGACGAGAAGGAGCAACTGGTCCACTCGTTTTTCCTGCGTCGTCTCTGAGAAGAAACCTTTCGATGCGATAGCCTCCCAGAACATATTCCCAAGTATATCTTGAGAGACGCCCAGATCCAAGCAATGTAGGACATCAATTGTTATCATGATCGCGTGGAAGCACGGCGCCCCGAAGAGGGGGCTCAAAGGGACCCCTGAATTGCTGAGGATGCTAAGCATATCGCGCACGTTGTGTCTGCATTTTCTCCACGCTTCTTGGATGCTGAAATCGTTGTACGGCTTATCGCCATCTGGCTGCGTGGCCCCGCAGAGCCAACAAATTGATTTGGATGCCCAGCCGCTGAATCCAAATATCGTCTTGTAGAATTGCCAGTCTCCTCGGATCTGCAACAATATTGAATGGAATCCAAAATCTCTGCCATGCTTCAGTTTCGCCCGGCTCTTGTCTGACGGTAGCCACTCCAACGAGTCGTGCCGCGAGGTAGGAAATCGGCCCATGTACAAGCACCGGAGACTCCACAAAAATATATCGAGAATGCCATCTGTTGTGCATCGCCCCTTGCACCCGCATCCACACATGAATTCTTTTTCAACCATTGCGAAAAGAAAACGCTCCGACGATGGGAAAGCCAACATATTCCAACTATATACCTCGACTGTTTTACGTCGTTGATGGGGCACTCCATCGCCGTGGAAGCCGATGCAAATCAAGTGCCCGCCCGACAGATGCGGCGCCCCGCGCGTGACCTCGGCTCGCAGCGCTTCGAGCCCTGAAGGCACGGAGCAGAGGTCGCCCCACGATTCCCCAGCCTTCTGCACGAGCAGATGTAGCAGCTCGTGAGGAAGGAGAAATGGCATCCACACATCCTCTCTTTTGATGCCCGTCTTGGGGTTGCAGCACGGTACTTTCGCCCAATACAAGTCGGGCATGTCTGTTCCTTTCAAGCACGCCCTCAGCATGTCCCGACACATATTCTTTGGCTCGGCTCCACGGGAACCAACCCTTGCAAAATCATCGACTCCTCTGGCCCCAGCTTGACTCGACTTCGAAGCCAGGAGCTGGGCATCCAGGGCAGACATTCTGTTGCGTAGGAAGAGCCGACTCAAATGGGATCTGTAATCCCGTTTGTCCCAATCGCTGGGGGCCGAGCTGCTGGCGGGCGTAGCTGCCGCGCTGGATGGTCGAGCAATTGCGACGGCGCGGGCGTCCATGACATGTTGCTTTGAGCCCCCCGTTGGCCTGCATCTGGTGTCGCACGAGTGCTTGCCATATGGCCCATCGGCTGTGAGCGCGGCTCGCTGTTTGTGCCCAGTCCCGGGATACATGCGATCCGCAATGCAGGCTCGAGCCAAAACGGCTATGGGCGAAAGCTGAATGGGCGACAGTTGCCAGAGGCACGCGCTGCGACGATTGTTATAAGGAATACAAGCAGAAACGCGAGGTTATAAGGAATAATCTGGCAACAGGCGCGGAGGGGCCCCCTCTCACGCTGGCAGGCACGCGCCACGCCCCCCAGTCACGCAAAAGCCGCGCCGCCGGCGCGAGCTGCCCATGGCACGCCCCCGGCCCGACCCGAGCATGCCCATGGCACGCTCCCGAGCTCTCTCTCTCTCTCTCTCTCTCTCTCTCTCTCTCTCTCTCTCTCTCTCTCTCTCTCTCCCTTGTCTGCCTTCCTGTCTCTGTCTCTGTCTCTCGCCCGCCTCCCACGGCAGTCAGCGCGCGCCGAGCCCGCTCAATTGGTCAACCCCTTCTGCACGAGGGACACGGCCCCCTCGGTGAAGGTGTCCAGGGCAGACTCGCAATCCTTGAACTCTTTGTCGTATTTCGCTTTGTTCTTGGCCCACTTGAGGGGGTCCACGGCGCTGGTATCCTCGATGAAGCGCGCCATCTTGCCCTTCTTGGCCTGCAGCGTAGACAACTGCGACCACATCTGGGTCACGAGCTTCGCCGTGACGAGAGTGCCTTTCTTTTTGTCCTTCACCAAATCGTACTTCGCCTGCAGCTTCTCCGCCAAGTCGGTCTGTTTTCCGACCTTGGTCTTCAGCGACGTGTAAGACGAAATCCATTTCGCCTTCTCCGCCGTTGCCTGCGAGATGGCGTCGGCCACGCATCTGCGACACCGCATTCCCAGGATGAGCCCAGGCAGAAGCTTCGTTCCAGCGCGCGCGGCCGGAACCAAGCTGAGCCCCCTGAGCACTCCGAGAAAGCAGGGCCACAGCGGCGCTGTTCAACGCAATCCCCAGCCTCGCGCAACTTCTTGTCTTCGGGCTTCTCGTCCTCGATCGCCTTGGGGACCTTCGCCTTCTTCGCCTTCTTGTGGACGGGCTGCTCGACGAAGTCGTCGTCCATGAGAGCGATCGAGTCGTTGACCACTCCAGCGTCGACCTTGTCCTTCGCGCCCTTGACGGTGATAGCCTTCCTGCGCTCGGATACGTGGTTGTCCACCATCCTCTTCGAGTAGTCGCACTGCAGCTCGCCCTTCTTGGCCAAAGCAGGCTTTTCAGAAGCCCTGGTGGGGCAGCCCTCCACGAAGTCGTACAGCTTCTGCATCGTCGCCTCGTTCTCTGGGTTGTACGGGAACTTCTCCAAGTCAGCGACTTCCCAGATGTGGAGCCATCCGCTCTTGATCGCCTTCTGGCTCCGACTCGTCAGGGACTGCTCTTCGATCTGCTTGAAAAATGACCCGGCCCTGTCCAGCGCCAGCTTGACGGCCAAGGAACGTTTCGCCTCGTAGCTCTTGGTGTTCTTCCACTCCTGGAGGGGAAACTCCCAACCGTCCTTGGCCAAGCGCTTCAAGTGGTCCGTGACTGCTTGCGCCCCTGCCTGCCCCAGGGGTTGCCCTGGCTTTAGATCGGCCAGGCGGTCCAAACCCTTCTTCTCTGCGTCGGTCTTCTCGTGCGGCACCACTGCCGTCGCCGAAGCTGCAGCCGGCCTCCTCATCTTTGCGCTCTGGGGGGTCTTGCGAGGCACCTGCTTTGCCATGCTCGGTGGCCAGCGCAGGTATGGAGCGTAGGAAACCTGAACGCGCCAGCTCGGGGCGAAAGGGCTGCGCGGAAGGCCGCAGCGGGGTCGCCGAGACGCCGCGCGGGATCCCGAGGGCCAGAGTTTCAGAAGAGTTTCAGATCTGAAACTTCAACGCTGCATGTTACAAATGTGCATGTTGTATGGAACTGTCAATGAAAACCAATGTTTCTCATCGCGGAAAGCGCTGTCTGAAACTAGAAAGTTTCAGATAGTTTCAGGCGCCGACTGCGCCCTGGGAGGAGGGAGGAGGGACGGTGGGGGGAGGGGGAGAGGAGGAGACCGATGCACGTTTCTCACAGAAGCCGCCAGGAACTCCATAGCAGCGCAAGTGTCCACATATCAATGAGTCGTAGCGTGATTGAGACATGCAAACGCGAGCTGAGATCTACACAGCAAGGACGCGTACTCTGGCGCCTACTGAACCCTACGGCCTAAACCCATTCGCCACTGCATTCTTCAGCGACCTGTATGAGACTCCGCCAGGCGACGTCCATATATTGTATGTCTGGCCCCTCTTGCGATCCGCGCCGCCCCTCGTGATCGTCTTGACCGTCCACTGGCGCGAGGTGGCAGCTGGCCTCCGAAGAACGGACGATGCTGCTGGCCTCCGAAGAGTTGTTGCCCTCGCTGCCGCGGGCCTCCGGAGTGTTGCAGTCCTCGAGGCTGCGCCACCTTCCCCGTTTGCCACTGCGTTGATGCGCTGCGCATGGCGATGGCTGGCATCCCCACTCGCCCCTCCCACTAGTCACCGAAATCAAGAGGCTGCGATTTTGCCCTGTCTGGCGGGGCCCCGCCCGCGTGGCCTCGAGGGCCGTTTCGTGTGGAGTGGCCGTTTCTTTGGGCAATGCAATAGTCCTCGTGATTGGGGGTATCCAATGTGTCCTGGGGCCCTGGGACACTAGGGCCAGCCATCGCCAATCGCAGACCAACGCAACGCAGGTGCAAACCTGAGCGTGGCAAATAATCCAACCACGGGATCTCTGTGACCCACTTCGTGCTGCCCTCCCGCTCGTCGAACAGGAACTCGCACGCGACCATGCCCGAGAGTGCGTCGCAATACACAGCGTCAGCTTTCTGTGCGCTCCCGTCCTGCAACGTAGCCATACCGGTACTTTGGGCATGATCCCAGTAGAACACAGGCTGGAAAGATGCACCCATATCGTCGGCGCCGTCAGCATGCAGGGGTGGTTGCTTAGCTCCGTGTCCGGAGCTTTTCGCGTGGTCGTCGCCATGCTTGCGAACCGCACCTAGGACCGCGCAATCGCCCTCGTCGCAGTCCACCGTGTCGTCCTCCTCTGAATCGCTATCACACTCCCGAATCAACGACTTCGTGGCCTGTTTCATGCTCGATCCGCTGAGCGAGCCTTTAGCTGTTGAGCCTGGGGTGGTTCGGCCAGCGGGCGGCGGCGAGGGCGATGGACTGAGCGTTGTCGGCGCTTCCCCGTAGGCTTGGACGAGGCCAAGAAGCCAGGACTGCAAACGTGAGCCTGTCCTGCAATTCCCTCTGATCCTCTGGATGTCAATCTGCATACGTTTGATCGCGTATGCCTCTGCCTTGGGGTCCTTGACAATGCCGCCGACCTTTTCATTGCTGTATAGTTTGACGCCTGCCTCGAGCGTGTCTTTGTTGAAGATCTTTGTGTACTTGAACATTGCCCGCAATAAGTCGCAATGCCTCTGCAGGCAGTCTTTGTCTGTCTCGTTTGTGAGCTCTTTCTCTTTGTCCTCGTCGTCGCTACCCCTTCCAACCGCCTTGAATTTGTAGTCAATCAACTTGCCATTCTCTTGGCATCTTTTTACAGCCGAACCTCGAATATGTGTTGACAGAATGTCGCGAACTAGTTCGGGTGTAAACGTAGATTGTTGGGTGCTTCTTCCCATGGCCGGTGATTATGAAGGTTCGGAATCAAATCAACATGGAGCCAGCCTTTTGAGCCCAAAATGGCATGCGGTATACGCAGCATCATCAGCAACAGCATCATCATCATATGTGCCGAATCCCGTACAAGAGTTTCGCCCGAACGCCCCCCCCCCCTCGTGGAGCCATGTGGCACACAAGAAATACTATGGACCCGCGCTCCCGAGGCCGCGATCCTTCCTAGAAACAAATACTTCCGCGCTCGCAAGGCCACGACCCACTGAAACAGTATAGGGAAGCGGGCTTCCAGGGCATACTACATGCTTCCCATGGGAGTAGCCTCTGCACCACACCACTATATGCCAAAATGACTTCAAGACCGCTCCTGTTCTAGATGGCCTCCAAGATGGCGCAATATTGCCCAAGTGGTGGTACCAAGAAGATGGCCACTTTGAGCCCAAGATGGGGGGGTCGAACGAAGTAGCAAAAAAGAAGTAATGTACATGTGCAGTCTTGCTTCTCTTTACGGTTGGAGGGGGGAGGAGGGGAGTAGTTGAAGTTTGGAGTAGGTGGAAGGAGCATGAGCAGGCATGAGAAGCACGGAGGAGGGAAGGGAAGACGGAGGCGTGGGGGAGGGGACAGGTGGGTGGAAGGAATGAGGAAAGCAAGAATGTAAACTTACGTTCTCGCTCTTGCCTGTGATTGGAGGCCATCTCGGAGCTGTCCCTCACCATCTTCTTCCCTACTCTTGCTCTCTCCCTCCTCCTCCTCCTCCTCCTCGTCATCCTCACTCACCCTTACTGCTACTCGTCAAGGTTTCGGCGAAAACGAAAGCATGGGAAGAAGGAAGGAACGCAGACAGCGGATGTCCCTAGTGTCTGTGTGGTGCACTCTCAGGAGCCCAATAGCAACTTAATACAACATGTGAGCCCGCACGGGGGGTCAAGTTGAAGGTTCAAGTTGAAGGTTGCCTTGCCACTTGTCTTGGATGGGTTGACCAATCCAGTAAATGAATTACTTAATTCGTCGGAGGTTGAATTGGTCGGAGGTCTAGTGGATTCCTTGATGGACGAATCACTGCCTCACTGCATTACTGCATCGTTGACTTACTGGGTTGTTCAAATACTGAAACACAAGATCACCGTGCAATTAAATTACTGAGTTAACTCAATCCGGAAAGTCACAGTAAGCCGCAAAGAAAAGCAATACTGTAAAGATACATTGTTGTGTTTGTACTCCCCCCTTAACTCTTGTCGCTAGTTCCACGCATCGCTCCTCGTTGCCTCCTGCCAATTTCTCCCTCTCCTGTTGCTTCCCTCATCCTTACTCCTCCTCCCTCGAACCGCAGAGAAAATCAAAAATGTAAGATTACATTATTGCGTTCATCCTCACCCCTTTCGCCCACCAGGCGCACCAGGCGCTCCAAGCACACCATTCACACCAGGCACACCAGTGCACACCAGGGAACACCAAGCACACCAGGGCACACCACCGGGCACACCAGGCATATCACGCACACCCAAGCATACCCAAGCATTCCAGGCAAACCAATACGCCAGGCACATTGGCGCGCCGCGGGCACGCAACGCCACTCCAGCGCTGTGGAGGAGGAAAACTTGCGTTTCTTGCTTAAGAAGATCACAAGTTTTTCTTCCAACCTCGTCTGCCGAATACGCCCCACCAGCACACGGAAAACACACAGACCCTTCGTACAAATCGCGTGCATGTCTCCGCGTGTGCGTGTGTGTCTGTGCGTTTGTGTGCTTGGTGCGCTGGTGGTGTGCCCGCGGCGTGCCGCCCGTGCGTCGTGAGCGCGCTTACGTTTCCACCAGTCAAGGCCTGGTAAAACTAACAGCCTCGCAAAGCGAAGCGGATACCTTAAACCCATGGGCGTGACAAGTGGTTTCGCGGCGTCAATGTGCAGACGCCTCAAAAACACATTTTTGAAAATTTGCGAGCTTTTCCTGCTTCAAAAAAAAGAAGAATCTGCGAAACTGATAAAACCAAATCATTACTGGGAATTTGTCCAGAATGTTGTGCGAACTCCCCCCTCCCCGACCTTTCCTTGTCACTCCTCACAATACCCCTCATCATCATGCTGCTCCTCCTCCTCCATATTCTGCAGTCAAAGTGGGTTGATTCCCGCCTCCCGGATCAATCTCCGGGAGGGCCTCAAGGGCGAGACAAGGTCAGTCCCACTGCCTCCGGAAATCAAAACACCCTTTCGGCAAAACCCCTCCCCAATCTACCGCAGTCCCAACGGGCAAGTGGCGTGTGAAGACATTAACAAGCCAGCCTGGGAATATTGGAATATTACAAGCTACAACATAGAAGTACCCAGGTAGAGCAAAAACGAAGCGCGCACCCCTAGCATAAAACTGTGCTACCACCAAACCGAAGCGGCTCACGCCCTTAAATATGAGACCAAGAAAACGAGACACCTTATTTTTTGCGAGACGCCCCAGAAAAGGAAACCATACTCAAAACATAACTGTCTTGGGCGACATCGCGGGATGAGTGATTCCGGCGACGACGCTCGCCCAATGTGACACAACATATGAGGAACAAAACGCGTCTCAAATGCAACCTCCTTGTTGCACCATACCGAGCACTCCATGCCCCTGGACCCCTTTTGCAAAGCAGGAAGCAGCAGAACACGGGTGGCACTGCATATGAGGAATAAAACGCGTCTCAAATGCAACCTCATTGTTGCACCATGCCGAGGAGGCTGCATTTGAGACGCGTTTGATTCCTCATATGCAGCGCCACCCGTGTTCTGCTGCTCCCTGCATTGCAAAAAGGGGTCCAGGGGCATGGAGTGCTCGGCATGGTGCAACAAGGAGGTTGGATTTGAGACGCGTTTTACTCCTCATATGTGGTGTCACATTGCTCGCCCAAACGCTGGACTACTCATTTCTTGAGAAATGAGTAGTTGAGTCAACTACTTATTTAAATAAGTAGTTGGGCCAACGGGGAATTGAGTGAGGAGGGCGAGGAGTTGGGGCGGAGGCTGACCAGGATGAACACGAATTGGGAAAGAGGTGATGAGGAGGGCGACTGCGAAAATGGGAGGAGGAGGAGGAGGAGGGGGAGGAGGAACGGAGGAGGAACGGGAGCGAGAGGAACTACCCATGGGTAGGTGGGCCTTGCCTGCAGGGGCCCCCCTCCGCCGAAAAAGTCAGAGGTCAAACTATGGGGTCGAAAACTTTACCTCTGACTTCCGTGCTTTTCCCCACGACGCGAAGATCAAAGCGCCCCTGAGAACCCCCCACCCTCCGCGCGATGATGGTGATTACAGCGATGTGGGCGGCGATCAAGTGGGCAAAAACGGGCAGTCGCTCTCAATTCCTCGTTCCCCTAACACGTAATTGTTTTTTCATGCTTTGCGCAATCGAATAAACTTACGTTGTGGTCATCTTCTGAGATGGCTCAAAAGTCCCCCAAATCTACCGCGTTCGAAAGGTCGCGGGGCGGGGCGATAAATCTGGTTCGGTGGCTTCTATCGGGGCCCCATGTGGGGTACGTCGCCGGCGGGCGGGTCGCTGGGCGGGCCGCGAGCGGGGCGCGACGGATCGTAGGACGACGACGAGCAAAAATAACAACACTGACCCCAAATGGAACAAACCCTTATGACGTGGCCAACGAAGCCGCAATTCAGCCGCTCGCGGCGGTCGCGGGGCGTGTCGATAAGATAGCGCCTTGGATTTCTATCGAGGTCTCCTGCGAGGCGGGGCGCGGGCGGGCGGGGCGCTGGGCGGGTCGCGCGTGCATTGCGGCGGGGCGCGGGGCGAGGATCGCGAATACCAGTAACAACAACGACAAAATTAAACACCGCATCACTGAAGCCAGACGCGCACCCAGGGACAGTGTAAAGACGTTCGGCCTCGTCAACCAGATCTCTTATCTCTAGGTTTAAGGGTGGTGATGCACGCATGGGAGATGATCTCCAAAAAATAACAGCGGCGCTCCTAAATTTAACCGATCTCACTTAAATAACAAGATATAGGCAACAATAACGAGAGATTTCTCCTAAAAGCTGCTCTTAAATGCTTCGCACCACTTAGATCTAGACTATTCGGCTGCTTCCAGCCGCAGCGGATGGTCGGGGTTGCCAGTAATACCGTTCGGCCAATCACTCTGCTGGTTCGAATTTGGTTTGCGCGCAAGTGCATTGTTACGATGTCAAAGTGGCATGACTGGCAATACTGTCAAAAAACAATGCTTCAAGTGCAAGAAATGCACTGTCTCAGCGAGGGCTTTTCCGACGACATGGTTTCGTGCTTTTGCCGGCTAGATTTTCTGAACGCCGGGCTGAAAACTAGACTGCGGTCTAGAAAACTGAACTGCTAGGAGGTGGTTTTGCACTTGCCGGGCATCTGTGTCACCAAAAAGCCCGCTTTCGCTACCAATCCGGCTACTTCCAACACTTCCGGCGAAGAAACAAAACTTCCACCCGATAAACAACACTTGCAGACGCAATCGGATGATCTGGGTGCGTCGACCACGTCCGCGAGTCCCGAGGCGCCAGCATCCAGAGCTTTTCCCGGCCGCCCGCCCCCGCGAAGCGGAGCGACACCCTTGTCGGCTTGCAGCGCGCAGCGTGTAGCAGGGGCCGCCGTCGCGACACGCCGAGCAAAAGTTCCCTTCGGTAGCAAATCATGGGAGCCTGGCACACCCTTTCAATTCCGCCTCCAGCTTCGGTTAGCGTCGGCTAGCGTCTGGGAGTCGATCAGATATCGCCAAACTTGCGTCGGCTAGCGTCGACTAGCGTCGACTAGGGTCGATTCGCAAGAGCCAACAAGACGGCATGGGAGGCTCCCCTGAGTTTTCACTGAAGTTTCCGACCGTAGGCCTCCAGAGGATTCCGGAGACCTCTGCAGGCAGGCCCCCCTGCGCCACGAAAGCATCGCGGCGGCATACTTGTCCGAGTCCTTGGCCTCCGGAGGCCAGCCTCGGGGCGCAGAGGAGCCGCCGCCACGACACGCGAAGCACAAGCCCTCGACCGCAGGTTCCTCCGGTAGCGAATCATGGGAGCCTCGTGTCCCCTCGCAACTCCGCCTCTGGAGCGCACCGGCGCCGATCAGCGTCTGGCAGTCGATGAGATGGCGCCGAGGTTGCGTCGATGAGCGTCGATTGACGCCGATTCAAAAGCCAACGAGATAGCATGGGAGGCTCCTGTGAGTTGCCGCCGAAGGCTCCCGCCCCTCCGACCCGCAGCCACCCCGGGAGCAGCGAGGTCCCGCCTGGGCGCGCGTGCTCTCTCCGACTCCGCCGTGCCTCCCAGGCGCCCACGCAGGCGGCGACGGTGGCGCAGCTCGCAGCCACCCAGGGAGCAGCGAGGTCCCACCTGGGTGCGCGCCCTCCTCCTCCCTCCTCCTCCTCCTCCTCCTCCTCCTCCTCCTCCTCCTCCTCCTCCTCTTCCTCCTCCTCCGCCGCTCCGCCGCCGCGTCGGCTCCGACCTGCCGCCGCCGCGCAGGGGCGCGCAGGCGCCGCCCGCCAGCGCCCAGCGCCAGGGGCAGGCGGCGCGCGGCGCCGAGGCGCGCAGGCGCCACGGCGGGGCCCCGGCCAGGGCTCTGCCGCCCCGGGCCCGACACGTCTTCCGCAGCGAAGGGCCCACGCGACGCTCACACGCAGCGACGCAGAGGAGCGGGCTCGGCTGCGCCGACATCGGCGCGCGAGCTGCGCGCGTGAGCGCCCTCGCCTCCAGTGTGGCCTGCTGCCCTGGCGGCCCGCGTGAGCCGCCGCGTGAGGTCGCTATGCAATCTTGCGTAGGACCATTTGTTTTATTCCGTCGCTCGCCCGTCACTGCCCCCCTGAATGGTCACACTTGGGGGGGGGCTCTTGAGTTGCACCTCGGTCTTCCTAGGCGTGCAATCTTTTTGGATTTGGGGGACAGGGGGGATGTACGCGAATGGCTTCCCTCTGCCGGATCTCCGACACTATGATCTGTGGAATCCCTGCGTTTTTTGTCGACCTATCGGCTGCTAGGGGTCCGGGGCCATCAGACATTGATCCGGGACCAAGATCAAGCCCCAGGGAAGCGGTCGGGACCTTTGTTTCCGCGGCGAGGGATGGCAATCCGATCCCTTGAAGTGGGGTCAGGCTCGGGGGCCCATGCCAGGGCAAGGCCATGGCGCCAGATGTCTTGGCGCCAAGGATCGAGGTCCTTGGACGTCTTTGTCGAAGGAGGGCGAGACCACCGCCGCGAAGAAAGTCCGCGGCGGCCAGCTGTTCCAAGCTCTGGTCAGGGGCAGCGTTGGGGCGGGGGAGAGGGGCTCAAGGGGGGAGGGGGGGGCTCGACCCCCCATAGCCCGTGCATCCCCGATCGGAGCCCGAGAGCCGCCCCGCCCAGGAGCGCGCGTTTCGCCCTCGAGAGCCCGCCGGCGACGTGTCGCCGATGTCGCCACGAAGGGAGTCGAGGCGGCCAGCTGTTCCAAGCTTCGGGCCTCTGGGGGGGGGTGGGGCGGCTGCGGGGAGGGCAGGCCTGTCGTCCGGGGTGGGGTTGGAAAGGCTCGGGGGCCAACGCCACGAAAAGGCCGTGGCCGTGGGACCAGGGACCGAGGTCCCCGGACGTCTTTCGCCATTTTGAGGGAGGGGGGGGTGGGCGCTCCTTGCCTGGAGCGCCCTCGTCGTCACGGCTGGATCCACCTCAAGTTTTCGGCTGGGGAGCACCTCGAGACAGGTCTGGGGGCAGATGTCTTGGGGCACCGAGGCCCAGACCGACCTCCAGTCGCGACCAAAGCAAAGGGCGGCCACTTTTCGGGCCCCGGGAACCTCGACAGGAGCTGCCCGCTTCGAGCAGCAATTATCCTGGGGAGGGGGATGAGAACTCCACGGGCGTTTCATAGACGTGCGCGCGCGTTTCATGGATTCTGCGGCTGGCAGCATGCAGCCCAGCAGCACTTGAACGAGAGTCAGGCTGAAAGAAAGCACTTGCCATCGGCTCGAAAGGCCTCCAGTCTATCGGGCGCGGCGATGGTCTCCTTCACGCCCCCCCCCCCGTTGCCCTCCTCTCGGCCCCTCCTCCTCCCCCTCTCCTGATCCGGGGTCGCCGCCCTGTCCATTCTGACCACGCGCCCGAGGAGACGATTCCCCCTCGCTGAGAGGCACATTCAGCTCTAGCGCAGCGCCCGCGCCCAGAAAGACCCACGACCTCGGAGGTCTGGTCCAGCCCCCCCCTGCGTACGAGGTGTGCGCGCCGCGCGTCGACGCGGCGGCGACCCCAGTCCGGGCGCGTGAAGGCTAACTGCAGCCCGTGTCCCAGAGCTGGCCCATATTACCGAAGGGCCCGCGCTCTCGGAAGGCCACGATCGCGCGAGGATGAACGGTCCACGCGGTGTCAGAACGCAACGCACAAGTCGTCGCCAAGCGACGACGGCTGCGGCGGCGCTGCGGCGGCGACGGCGGTGGCGAGGCGCGGGGCTGGCACGCCTCGACCCTCTCTCTGCCTCGCGAGGGCGCGGCCGAGGCCCGAAGGTGGCGCGGAGCGCGGGAGCGACGGCCCCGACGCAGCCATGTGGGCTCGAGCTGCCGCAGCGGGCCCGGCAGCGGCTGCGGGCAGGGCCAGGTGCGCCATGCCGCCCTCCGGCCGCCCTGGGGGCACGACGCACGGCGGGGGCCGGGTGAGCGGCGCGAGGAGAAGCGGTTTCGGCCGCTTGGCCTCCAGCGGCCAGGGCCAGGGGGGCCCGCGCGACGCACGGCGGGCGCTGGGTGAGCGGCCGCACCGCCCGCATGGCCCCCGGCGGCCAGTGCGGCCCCAGGTGAGCGGCGCGAGGAGAAGCGGTTTCGACCGTGCCGACCTTGGCGCGTAGGCTGCCCGCGTGAGGTCGCGCGTGAGCGCCCTCGTTTTCACCGTGGCGTGCCGCGCTGGCGGCCCGCATGAGCCACAGCATGAGGTCGCTGTGCGATCTTGCGCGAGGCCCGTTTCTTTTCGTCGCTCAGGTGGTGCTGGCTCCTGTACAGCCTCGTGGTGGCGCTGCTCACGGTAAGGTGGATGGGGCCCGACCTGCTGTTCTCCGCACGCGATGAGCCTGCGCGGCCCGCGCTGCCCGCCCCTTCATCAGAGGCGCTCGCGGCGCCCGCGGCGGCCGGGCCCTCCGCAGAGGCGCCCGCGGCGGCCGGGGCGGCCCCTCCGAGCGGCCCGCGGCTGGGCGACGGCGTGGGACGGTGTACCCAGGGCGCCGCCAACGCCGCCTGCCCCGGGTCCATCGAGCCACCCATGCGGGCCGGGACCTGGAGCTTCGGGAACTACATGCAGGCCTGGCGCAACGACCTGGGCGACAGGGTCCTGCAGATCCAGGGGGAGGCGACGGAACAGCAGTGCTCCGGCTTCTTCGTCTGGGGCGACTACGCGTGGTGCAACAGGGCCGTGGAGCCCACCGCGGCCGCCCGCCGTCCCAGCGGGGGAGTCGTGGGCATCAGCTTCGGCATCAGGGACCGTGACCCCTGGTCGGAGCTGATGAGCAACCGCTACGGCGTGCGCACCGAGCTGTACGACTGCTTCTACGGGGTCGCGCCGTGCCCCGTGCCGCAGAAGAACGCGCCGTGCGGCGGCGTCATGGGCTACGGCATGACCGGGGGCGAGCTCCGCGCCGGGGCCCTCGGCCTGGAGCGCTGCCCCCTCAGGGACACCAAGAGCGGCCCGAAGCAGGGCTGCTTCGACGCCCCCTACCGGATCCACAGGGTCTGCGTGAGCAACACCTCCTGCGTCGACAAGAAGACCGGCCACGCGTGGCCATACACGACCCTGCGCGCCGTGCTCCACGGCTTCGAGCCGCTGTCCGTCCACCTGAAGATCGACGTCGAGGGGTCCGAGTGGAACCAGTTGGATGCGCTCCTTGGCAGCCCCGAGGACCTCGCGAAGATACGCACCCTGGACATGGAGATTCACTACGGCCTCGAGGACTGGAACTCGCCGGGGCGGTGCCACGAGGAGGAGTACATCGCGTGGAAGGTCGGCCTCATCGAGCGGCTGGCGAAGTATTTCGTGGTGAGCGGGACCACGCTGCAGGCGGTCATTGAGAAGCAGTCCAGGCTTGCCAGACGGGGCACGGAGCAACTGGCGGGTGAGTTAAACCCGAACGGAAGGCACTGCATGACCACTTCGACGGGCTGGGACCTGGGCATGTATTGCCTCAGCTTTGTCAGCCGTGAGCTGCTCGCGGCGCCCTGATTCGGCTTTGTTTTAGGCGGCATCTCCGAGGCGAAGGTCATTATCGACAACCGGGCTGCGGGCTGCGGGCTGCGTGCTGCGTTGACCGTGGCCTTCCCCCCCTTCCTTCCCTTATTCGCCTCATCGTCGCCCCCCCCCCCACACCCCGCCCTCTCCTTCTTTTCTCCTTCCTCCTCATCATCTTTCTGTTTTCTTTACGCTGAGCTCCTCATCCCTCTCTTCACCATCCTCCCCCCCTTCCTCCTCTCCTTCGTCCTCCACTCTTCCTCCCCCCTCAATCCTCCCCTTGCCTTCTACTTATCCCTCCTCTTTCCTCCTTCTCCTTCTCAGCGACGCTGGATCATACTCCTCATCTCCGTGTTCTGCCTTCCCCTCCCCTTCGCTTCTGGAAGAACATATCGTAGCACCACCATGCGTGTGGGTAGGGCGGGCTGGTCGTTTCGCCTGAGACCCCCTCACTTTGTATGATTATCAGGCTCGAAATGCCCAACAGTCAATGTGGATAGAGGGCGGGTCGTTTTCAGAATGTGGATCTCGCCTTAGCGACGCGCGCATTCGCCGTACAAGCGTCCGACAGCTAAATGTATGGAGGGCGGGTCGCATTCGAAAATACAGCTCTCTCCTTTGCTCCACGCAAGTTCTCAGAACACGCTTCCAATAGTTTCGCAGATGGAGGGCGGGTCGTTTGCGGAATGCGGCTCCCTTTCATCGCCATTCACATTCGTCGCTGAAGCTTTCACAGGGTACACGGATGGAGGGCGGCTCCTTTTCAACATCGGGTTCTCTTGAGACGCGATCGGTTACGATAGCTAGAGGGTGCAACATTGGTACAGCCGCCCCACGGATGAAAGCTGACCCCCTTTCAAAGGGGGGCTCTCGCTTGAGACTTGTTCTCCATGTCTGGCCCGAGGCGTGACACCTACATTGTTCACGAGGGTAGGAGGAGGCTGAGGAGGAGGAGGAGGAGGAGGAGGAGGAGGAAAAGGGGGAGGAGGAGGAGGAGGAAAAGGGGGAGGAGGAGGAGGAGGAGTAGGAGGAGGAGGAGGAGGAGAAGGAGGAGGAGGAGGAAAAGGGGGATGATGATGATGATGATGATGATGATGATGATGATGATGATGATGATGATGATGATGTGATGATGATGATGATGAGGAGGAGGAGGAGGAGGAGGAGGAGGAGGAGGAGGAGGAGGAGGAGGAGAAAAAGGGGGAGGAGGAGGAGGAGGAGGAGGAGGAAAAGGGCGAGGAGGAGGAGGAGGAGGAGGAGGAGTTTGTGCTGGGAGGGCGGTTCCTTCTCAGAGCGGGGCCCTCGCTGGACGCTTCAGTGAACTGTGCGACCCTGCCTCTCGGCACTCCCAGCCAGAAGGATCGAGGGCGGTTCCTCGTCACAGCGGTAGACCCACGGGGGGGCGTCTTCCAAGGGGGCGCTCCCCGCAGTTGGGCAGGGAGCTTGGAACGGGCGGGTGTCTCGCAGCATCGTTGGGACATCCTGGGTTTGCTCTGGCTCTTCTCCTCCCAAGTTTTTCCCTCCCGCATGATTCCTTTCTCGTGCCTCCCATTCCTCCTCCTCCTCATTCCCCTCCTCCTCCTCCTCATTCTCCTCCTCTTCCTCCTCCTCCTCCTCCTCCTCCTCCTCCTCCTCACCTCACCCCCATCCTCATTCTCTCTCTTTGCGTGATCCTGCTTATCCGCCTCGTCCTGGCTCCATATGGCTTGAGCCAAAAATGGCTTTCAGATTTGATCACCCATGATCACCCCTGGCTGCATCGCCCCCTCGGGCACGCGGTTCAAGCTGAGCGGTCGCACTCGAAGCAGGACATGGTGTTTGGACAAAGCCAGTGGGGGTTCTGGGGGAACTCTTCGGCAATCCCACTGCTTTGCGCCATAGCTGTCCTGTCCTCGAGTGGCACAGCAGGTCGGTACACCAGGGCCAAGGCGCCCCGGAAGCACATCGCTTCGAGCTCCTCTTCCTGGCGCCAATGGGGGGGGAGACCGCCCAACGTGCACACGTCGTCAGCAGGGCCTCGCGAGGGGGGACGGACCGCGGGCCCTCCTCCGCAGGGCCTCCGGGGAGGAAGGTGCAGGTCCAGCGGGACAAGGCGTGCGCGCCCGGACTGCGGTGGGGAAGGGGAGCTGCGGGGGGCTTCCTCAGAGCAGGCGAGGAGTGAGCAGGACCACAGGCGCGCAGACAAGCACAACACCCTGCAAAGGGGGGGGGGGGGCGCAGAGGAGGACGAGAAGGAGGAGGAGAGGCTGTAGCCCTCCCCTTCTCCCTCTGCTTCCCCCGCCCTCTTCTGACAGGTTTCGTATCGCCCCAGATCCCGACCCCAAGACATCCCCAGAAGTCATTGGATGTCCCCGAAGGCCCCTGGAGTCTTCTGGAGGCCTCAGCAGCTGGCGTTTGTCAATTTGAGGCGATGTATGGGGGGGGGGGGGGGGTCGAAGGCTGCATGGAAGGGGCCATACACCGACGCTGCGAAAGTCCATTCCGTTTTGCCAAGCACGGCTCCGCGCGGATACAGCGCAGTCGCATGACTGCAACGCCGCTGCACGAAGGAAGTCGTGCAAGAGCTTCGCCGACCTGGGCAGAAACCGCGCTCGGGCGCGAACGCTTGCGGACCCGCGTCGTCAGCTCTGTGATCTGCGCAGGGTGCCGCGTGGTTATGCATGGGCGTCGCGCTCGGACGCGGTGCTCTCGACGGCAGTCCTCCTCCTCATGCATAAGCAGCCCACTCTAGCCGCGCGTGGCGGCGCTCTTCGTGCGTTGGGCCTCCTCGCAAACTTCGTGAAGGTCGAAGGCGCAATTCTTGGCCACGCGCTTTGCGCGTGCGGATTAGACGACGCTGCGGGCCCGCGCCTTCGGCGCTGTGATCTGCGCAGGGTGCCGCGTGGCCGTGCACGGGCGTCGCGTTCGGCTGCCCATCGGCGCCCCAAAAGTTCATTCCGTTTTTGCGGAGCATGGTTCCGCGCGGATGCATCGCAGCAGCACGACTGCAGTGCCGCTGCACTAAGGAAGTCGTGCAAGAGCCTCGCGGACCCGAGCAGAGACCGCGCTCGGGCGCGAACCCCGACAAGTCTGGCGCGCGCCCCAGACAACCAGGGGCAGACAAAGAGAACCGTCGGACAAAAGTTCGTTGCAGAAATACCCCGGCGTGAAACCGATTTTCGGGTCCGTCGGACAGGGCCCGAACACGTTTTTCGCACAGGCCCCCATGCAAGTGGGCCACTTTTGAATTGGCCAGCAAAGCCTTCGGGTCGTCTTGGGAGCAAGCCCGATAGGTTTTCCGGAAAAGTCCTTTGCGGTTTGTTCATTTTCGGGTCTCTACACGGTTCGGGATTGCAGAATTTTAGATTGGGAACAGAAGCCCGATTCCAGCCCAGAGGGCGGAGGTTTGGGTTCTCATTGTACCGGGCTTCTGCGGCCAATCGGAGCGGGGCGCCGATCTTGCCCCCGCCTCCGCCGCCCCTCTGCCCTCGCTCTCCGAGCGGCCCCCGCCGGCCATCCTCGATCTCGCGCCTGCTCAGATGGCGACGAGATGCACCTGGGAAGATTTGTGCGATCTTTCGGATCGGCGTAGAGGTACTTTCGATGACAGCCCTCCTCAGAGAAAACAGCCCGCTGTAGCCGCGCGTGGCGTCGCCCTTCTTTCGCCGGACCACCTCGCGAACTCTGCGAAGGGCAAAGGCGTAGCCCTTTGCCGCGCTTTGCGCGCGCGGATGCCACGACGCTGCGGACCCGCGCCTTCGGCGCTGCGATCTGCGCGGGGCGCTGCTCGGCCACGCATGCGCGTCGCGCTCGGAATCGGCGCTCTCGACGGCAGTCGTCTTCTGAGAAAAATGCCCACTCTGGCCGCGCGGCGCGGCGCCCTTCTCGCGCGGGACCTCCTCGAACTTCGCGAAGGCCTGCGGCGTGGCCGCGCGCATGGCGCACGCGGATGTCGCGACGCTGCGGACCCGCGCCTTCGGCGCTGTGATCTGCGCGGGGCGCCACTCGGCCGTGCGCGGGCGCCGCGTTCGGGCGCCCGTCGGCGCCCCGAAACTTCTTGGCTCCGCGCATGCAGCGCAGCCGCATGGCTGCAATGCCGCTGCAATCAGGAAGTCGCACGCGATCCTCGCCTCGCGGACCTGGGCAGACACCGCGCTCGGGCGCGAACGCCGACGAATCTGGAACATGCCCCCGACAACTTAGGACAGACAATGAAATCCGCCCAGTGTTTGTCACGGGAAACTCAGCGCGAAGCCAATTTTCGGGCCCGTCGGACAGGGCCCGAACACGTTTCTGCGAAGAAGGCCCCACGTAAGTGGGTCGCGCGCGTGCTGGCCAGCACAACTTTTGGGTCGTCTCGGCAGCAAGCCTGCTAGGTTGTCCGGAGGAAGTCCTTTGCGGCTCGTTCATGTTCGGGCCCATGCGCGGGTCGGGGTGGCCAAATCTTTTACTTGGCACAGAAGCCCGACTGCGGCCCAGAGGGCGGGGTCACGTTGCACTGGGCACCTGCGGCCAAACGGGGCGGGTCGCCGATCCTGCCCCCGCCTCCGCCGCCCCTCGCGCGGGCATCGCGTCCAGATGCCCATCGGCGACCCCGAAGTTCATTCAGTTTTGCGAGACCCGGCCCCGCGCGGATGCAGCGCAGCCGTCTGATTGCAGTGCCGCTGCAATCAAGAAGTCGCGCGCGAGCCTCGCGGGCCTGGACAGAAACGGCGCTCGGGCGCGAGCGCTGACAAATCTGGCGCGCGGTCAGGGTTGCCGATGGCAGACAAAGATATCGGCCGAACAGATATCAGCCACAGAAAACCCCCAGCCCGAAGTCGATTCTCGGGTCCGTCGGACAGGGCCCCGAAACATTCGCTGCCCCTGCCTCCGCCGCCCCTCCGCCCTCGCTCCCCGAGCGGCCCCCGCCGGCCATCCTCGATCTCGCGCTGGCCTGGATGGTGACGGGGTGCGCCGTGAGAAACTTGGGGAATCATTCGGATCGGCGAGGTAAAGATGCCACCTGGGACTTCGAAGGTGCACGAATCGTGAGCCTTCCCACGCCCCCGTCGTTGATCGCACCCCATGGAGCAGCGCCCGCAGCAGGCCCCGGAGAAGGGGCCCAGAGCGCCCAGAAATCGTTTGAGAATTCCCGCCTCCCTCTGTATGACACTGAGGGGCCCAGCGCACCATGTGGCACTTCCCACTACTCCGCTCCGCGCTGCCGTTGCCCTGGGCACCTTCGCTCCGTGAGAAAAAGGCTGACGTGTTCCAGGTCTTTGCCCTCCAGGGAGCAGTTTGCCGGGCCCCAGGGCCTGCAAAGAAGAGTTCGGAACGAGCAAAATGCCCCAGGGAAGCCTCCAGGGGTTCTCGCGACGTCGCCCCCCCCTCTCCCACAGTCGTCGTCTTCGTCTTCCTCCTCCTCCTCCTCCTCCTCCTCCTCATCCTCCTCCTCCTCCTCCTCCTCCTCCCTCCTCTCTGCATCATCTTCTTGCTGGTCTATGGTTTCTTCCTCGCTTGCGTCCAAATTGGGAGCAGGTGCCATACCCACTTCCGGGACACCACGGCGGCGAGCGCCGGCGACGACGGCAACGACGGCGATGGTAGCGGCGGCGACGGCGGCGACGACCACGAGGCGCCCGCACACGAAGGCCCGCGCGGCGATGTCGCCCGTGGACGCAGACCACCTCGCGGCCGAGGAGGCCGAGGCCGGTCGCCGTCGGCGCTCGCGCGCGCCGCCCGGCGTCGACGCCGACGACGACGACGACGACGACGAGCGCCGACGGCGACGACGGCGGCGACGAACGCAGACGGCGACGAGCGCCGACGACGGCGACGGCGACGAGCGACGAGCGCGGCCGCTGCCGCCGTCGACGCCGACGACGTCGGTGACGCCGACCACGACCACGATGACGACGACGACGACGACGACGGCGACGACAGCGACGACGACGACGATGACGAAGGCGACGACGACGAGGGCCACCGACGTCGCCGACGACGACGACGCCGAGCGAGCGACGGCGATGACGACGACGCAGACGGCGACGACGCAGACGGCGACGAGCGACGACGACGACGACGACGACGAGCGCCGTTGGCGACGACGACGTCGACGAACGCAGACGGCGAAAGGCGCTAACGATGCCGACGGTGACGAGCGTTGTCGCCGCCGACGCCGACGCCGCCGTCGACGCCGACGACGACGAAGTCGAGTGACGACGACGACGACGACGACGCCGAGCGCCGATGGCGATGATGGTGACGACGTTGACGACGACGACGACCACGACGACGACGACGACGACCACCACGACGACCGCGACGACGACGACGACGAGTGCCGAAGGCGACGACGGCGACGACGACGACGACGACGACGAGCGCCGACGGCGACGACGGCGACGATGGCGACGACGAATGCAGACGTCGACGAGCGACGAGCGACGAGCGCCGCCGACGTCGTCGACGACGACGGCGACGACGACGACGACGAGCGCCGACGACGACGATGGCGACCACGAACGCAGACGGCGCAGGGCGCTGGCGACGCCGACGTCGACGAGCGACGATCGCCGCCGACGTCGGCGACGACGTCGACAACGACGCCGAATGACGACGAGTGACGACGACGACGACGACGACGACGACGACGAGCGCCCAGCGACGGCAACGACGACGACGGCGACGACGGCGACGACGAACGCGGACTGCGACGAGCGCAGCCGACGTCGTCGATGACGACGACGACGGCGACGGCGACGACGACGACGACGACGAGCGCTGGCGGCGATGACAGCGCCGACGAACGCAGACGGCGAAGAGTCCTGACGACGCCGACGGCGACGAGCGACGAGCGCCGCCGACGTCGACGATGACGACGACGCCGACGACGGCGACGACGGCGACGAGCTCCGACGACGACGACAACGAGAACGAGCTCCGAAGGCGACGACGGCGACGACGAACGCAGACGGCGACCAGCGACGAGCGCCGCCGACGTCGTCGCCGACGACGACGACGGCGGCGGCGATGACGTCGACGACGACGGCGATGATGAGCGAAGAGGGAGACGACGGCGACGACGAACGCAGACGGCGAAGAGCGCTGACGACGCCGACGGCGACGAGCGACGAGCGCTGCCGACATCGCCGTCGACGACGACGAGTGACGACGACGACGATAACGACGACGACGAGCGCCCACGGCGACGACGGCGACGACGACAATGACGACGACGTCGACGACGGCAACGACGAACACAGACGGCGACGACGACGAAGGCGAGCGCGACGAGCGCCGACGGCGACGGATGGCGCTGACGACACCGACGGCGACGAGCGACGAGCGCTGCCGTCGCCGACGACGACGACGAGTGACGACGACGACGACGACGACGAAGTCGACGACGAGCACCGACTGCGACGACGACGACGACGACGAGCGCCGCCAATGTCGACCACGACGGCGACGACGACGACGCAGACGCCGACGGCGACGACGGCGACGACGAACGCAGACGGCGAATAGCGCTGACGAGGCCGACGGCGACGAGCGATGAGCGCCGCCGAGGTCGACGACGATGATGACGATGACGACGACGACAAGTGACGACGAAGACGACGACGACGAGTGCCGACGGCGATGACGGCGACGACGATTCCGACAACGACGGACGCAGACGGCGACGAGCGATGAGCGCCGCCGACGCCGTCGTCCACGACGACGACGACCACGGCGACGTTGACGAAGACGACGACGAGCGCCGACGGCGACGACGAACGCAGACGGCGAAGAGCGCTGACGACGCAGACGGTGACGAGCGACGAGCGCCGCCGACGTCGACGACGACGGTAGCGACGACGAGTCACGACGACGCCGACGACGCCGACGGCGACGAGCGACGAGCGCCGCCGACGTCGACGACGACGACGACGATTGTCGATGGCCACGACGACGACGAATGCCCACGGCGACGACGGCCACGACGAACGCATACGGCCACGACGACGACGACGACGGCGACGACGACGACGACGACGACGAGCGTCGACGACGAACGCAGACGGCGACGAGCGCCGCCGCCGCCGACGTCGTCGTCGACGACGACGACGAGCGCCGACGGCGACGACAACACGACGACGACGAGCGCCAACGGCGACGACGAACGCAGACGGCGAACGCAGAGGGTCGCCGCTGACGTCTCCGTCGATGACGATGACGACGACGACGACGAGCGCCGACGTTGACGACGGCGACGACGACGACGAGCGCCGACGGCGACGAGTGCCGCCGGCGTCGTCGAAGACGCCGACGACGACGACGACGACGACGACGACTACGAGCTCCGACAGCGACGAGCGCCGCCGACGTCGTCGTTGTCGTCGACGACGACGACGACGACGACGACGAGCGCCGACGGCGACGACGGCGACGACGGCGAAGAGCGTTGACGACGCCGACGGCGACGAGCGACGAGCGCCGCCGACTTCGTTTACGACGACGACAACGAGTACTGACAACGGTGACGACGACGACGACGACGAGCGCCGACGGCGACGACGGCGACGACGAACCCTGACGCCGACGAGCGACGAGCGCCGCCGACGTCGTTTTCGTTGACGACGACGACGACGGCGACGACGGCAACGACGACGACAAGCGCCGACGGCGACGACGACGACGTTGGTGGCGACGACGACGACGACGACGACGACGAGCTCCGACGGCGAAGGCGGCGACGACGACGACGACGAGCGCCGACGGCGACGACGAATGCAGACGGCGACGAGCTACGAGCGCCACCGACGTCGTCGCTGTCGTCGTCGGCGACGACGACGACGAGCGCCGACGGCGACGACGGCGACGACGAACACAGACGGCGAAGAGCGCTGACGACCCCGACGGCGACGAGCGACGAGCGCCGCCGATGTCGACGACGACGACGACGACGAGCGCCCACGGTGCCGACGGCGACGACGACGACGGCGATGAGCGCCGAATGCGACGGTGGCGACGACGAACGCAAACGGCGACGAGCGACGAGCGCCGCCGAGGTCGTCGCCGCCGACGACGACGACGAGCGCCAACGGCGACGGCGGCGACGACGAACTCAGACGGCAAAGAGCGCTGACGTCGATGACGGCGACGAGCGACGAGCGCCGCCGACGTCGACGACGACGAGTGACGACGACGAGCGCCGGCGGCGACGAAGACGACGACGACGACGACGACGACCAGTGCCGACGGCGACGACGGCGACGACGAACGCAGACGGCAAAAAGCGCTGTTGACGCCGACTGCCACGAGCGACGAGCGCCGCCGACGTCGACGGCGACGACGACGACGACGAGCGCCGTCGGCGACGACAACGACGAAAGCTGACGGCGACGAGCGACTTACGCCGCCGACGTCGTCGTCGACGACGACGACGCTGACGACGACGACGAGTGACGACGTGTGACCACGACGAGTGCGACGACGACGCCGACGACGATAACGATGTCGATAACGGCGACGAACGCTGATGGCGACGAGCGACGAGCGCCGCCGACGTCGTCGACGACGCCGGCGGCGAGCGCCGATGATGACGACGAGCGCCGACGGCGACGACGGCGACGACGAACGCAGATGGCGACGAGCGCTGACAACGCTCACGGCGACGAGCGACGAGCGCCGCCGACGTCGAAGACGATGACGACGACGACGACGATCGCCGACGGCGCCGACGGCGGCCGCGACGACGAACGCTGACGGCGACGAGCGACGATCGCCGCCGACGTTGACTACGACGGCGACGACGACGACGACGACGACGACGAGCGACGACGGCGACGACGGCGACGACGAACGCAGACCGCGAAGAGCGCTGACGACGCCGACGGCGACGAGCGCCGACGGCGAAGGCGACGTCGACGACGACGACGACGACGAGCGCCGACGGCCACGACGGCGACAACGACGAACGCTGACGGCGCCGACGGCGACGATTGCCGCCGACGACGAGCGCCGACGGAGCCGACGGCGACGACGGCGGCGACGAGCGACGAGCGACGGCGACGAGCGACGAGCCGAAGGCGACGAGCCGAAGGCGACGAGCCGACGGCGACGAGCGACGAGCCGAAGGCGACGAGCGACGAGCGACGGCGACGACGAGCGCCGACGGCGACGCCGGCGGCGAGGACGTCGAACGCTGAGTGCCACGAGCGACGAGCGCCACCGACGTCGTCGGAGTCGACGACGACGAGCGCCGACTGCGACGACGGTGACGACGACGACGGCGACGGCGACGGCGAAGAGCGCCGACGACGCCGTCGGCGACGAGCGACGAGCGCCGCCGACGTCGACGACGACGACGACGACGATGAGCGCCGACGGCGACGACGGCGACGACTGCCGACGTCGTCGACGACCCGACGTCGACGACGACGACGACGACGAGCGCCGACGGCGACGACGGTGACGACTGCCGACGTCGTCGACGACCCGACGTCGACGACGACGACGACGAGCGCCGACGACGATGACGGCGACGACGAACGCAGACGGCGAAGACCGCTCACGACGCCGACGGCTATGAGCGACGAGCGTTGCAGACGTCGACGACGACGACGACGAGCGCCGACGGCGACGATGGCGACACCGACGACGAACGCCGTCGGCGACGGTCGACCAGCGCCGCCGACGTCGTCGACGACGCCGACGACGACGACGATGACGACGACGAGCACCGACGGCGACGACGGCGACGACGAACGCAAACGGCGAAGAGCGCTGACGACGCCGACGGCTACGAGTGACGAGCGCCGCCGACGTCGACGACGACGACGACCAGTGCCAACGGCGACGACGGCGGCGTCGACGACGAACGCTGACTGCGACGGCGCCAAGCGACACCGACGACGATGGCGACGACGACGACGAACGCTGACGTCGTCGACGACGACGACGACGAAGACGACGACGATGACGACGAGCGCCGACGGCGACGACGGCGACGACGACGAACGCTGACGGCGACGGGCGTTGAGCCCCGCCGACGTCGTCGACGACGACGACGACGATTGACGACGACGACAACGACGAGCGCCGACGGCGACGACGAACGCAGACGGCGAAGAGCGCTGACGACGCCGACGGCGACAAGCGACGAGCGCCGCCGACGTCGACGACGACGACGACGAGCCGACGGTGACGACGGCGACGACGACGACGAACGCTGACAGCGACCTGCGACGAGCCTCGCCGACGTCGTCGACGACGCTGACGACGACGACAACGACGACGAAGACGACGAGCGCCGACGAGCGCCGACGGTGACGACAGTGACGACGGTGACGACGAACACTGACGGCGAAGAGCACTGACGCCGCCGACGGCGACGGGCGCTGACAGCGACGGGCGACGAGCCTCGCCGACGTCGTCGACGACGACGACGAGTGATCGTAGTGACGATGAGTGACGACGACGACGACGACGACGACGAGCGCCGATGGCGACGACGGCGACGACGAACGCAGACGGCGAACAGCGCTGACGACGCCGACGGCGACGAGCGACGAGCGCCGCCGACGTCGATGACGGCAACGACGACGAGCGCCGACGACGACGACGACGGCGACGACGATGACGAGCGCCGACGGCGACGGGTGACGAGCCCCGCCGACGTCGTCGACGACGCCGACGACGACGAGAGCTGACGGCGACGACGGCGACGACGAACGTAGACGGCGAAGGGCGTTGACGACGCCGACGGCGACGAGCCACGAGCGCCGCCAACGTCGACGACGACGACGAGCGCCGCCGATGTCGACGACGATAACGACGACGAGCGCCGACGGCGACGACGGCGACGAGCGCCGCCGACGTCGTTGACGACGACGACGACGAGTGACGACGACGACGACGAGTGTCGCCGACGACGACGACGAGCGCCGACGACGACGACGGCGACGACGAACGCAGATTTCGAAGAGCGTTGACGACGCCGACGGCGACGAGCGAAGAGCGCCGCCGACGTCGACGACGACGACGACGACACGAGCGCCGACGACGACGAGTGCCAACGGCAACGACGACGACGAACGCTGACGGTGACGGGCGACGAGCCCCGCCGACGACGACGACGCCGCCGCCGACGACGCCGACGACGACCACGAGCGTCGACGGCGACGACGGCGACGACGAACGCAGACGGCGACGCGCTCTGACGGCGCCGACGGCGACGAGCGACGAGCGCCGCCGACGTCGACGACGACGACGACGACGTGGAGCGCCGACGACGAGCGACGACGAGCGCCGACGAACGCAGATGGCGAAGAGCGCTCACGATCGTCGACGGCGACGAGCGACGAGCGCCGCCGACGCCGACGACGACGACGTCTGTGGACGCCTGTGGGCGCTTGTGGACGCTGGCGAGGCCCCTGGGGTGGGGGGACCTCGCCGGGTTTCCGCGGGCGGCGATCAACCGCGGACGCCCGCCCCAGCGCGAACGCGCGCGGGAGGCGCCGCCCCGCCTCGCCGGCCCACGCTGCCGCTCCCCCGGCGGCTCGCTCCCCAGGCGGCGCCGCCACGCGGCCCCGCCTCGCCTCCAGCTCCCTGACCGCCCCGGCGGTGGTGAAGCCCACCTCGAACAGCTCGTTGGCCAGGTGATCGTTTTCAGGTCCATTGTTTTGACCATCTGCGCGGGCCCTCGCCCCCCCCCCTCCCCCCCCCTTCCCCCTGGAGTAGATCCTTGCTGCTTTTGGAGCCTGTTTCGTTCAGGTGGAGTCTCCCCCTTGGGACGCACTGTTGCAAACAGTCGCACTAAGCAGAGGTCTGGAGCCAGACGCCCCCCCCCTACCCCCCCCTTCCGCCCAATGCCGCCACGCCGAGCAAAAAACGCTCACCAACTCGAACGATGTGACCAGGTCCAGGAGCGACGCCATCGCGGCTCGGCCGCCGTCGCCTGCGCACTCCGCCCGTGCACGGCGGCCGAGGCGCCCCCCCAAAGAGAGGGGCACGAGCCCCTCCAGGCCGTAGCAGCAGCCGGCGGGAGCCCTCCTGCGCTCGCGGCGGCGCGGCCTGGGCGCCGCACTCCGACCCCTGCGGGCAGGCGCGGCCTCCTCGTCGTCGCTGCCCTCGTCGCTCGAGCCGACGCTGTCGTCGAAGCCCCCGTCGACGCTTTCAGCGACGATGCCCTGCTTCTCGCCTTCCTCCTGCCCGTTGCTCCCGTCGGCACTGTCCTCGAAGCCGATGCCCCCGTCGACGCTCTCCTCGACGATGCCCTGCTCCTCGGACTCCTCCTGCTTGACGCTCCCGTCGGCGCTGTCCTCGAACCCCCCATCGACGCTCTCATCGACGAAGCTCCGCTCCACGAACTCCTCCTGGCCGACGCTCCCGTCGGCGCTGTCCGCCTCGTCCTGCTGGGCGGCGTGCAGCGCCGCAGGCGACCGCTCGGCCAGCTTCCAGCCTGTGGCCGCGACCTGCCCGTGGGCCTCACCCAGGGCCGCCGCGCACGCAGGCGCACACCACTCGCCAGTCCGGCACCCCCCCATGCGGGTCGACCACGCTCCCGAGGCCGTCCTCCTGACTGTGGTAGCCGCCCAGCGCGGACCGCCTCTCCTGCTCCATCGTCTCCTCCGCGTCGCCGTCCACCACCAGCGTGCCCAGCACCGTGTCCACGTCGGCGGCGCCGCCACGTGCCCACACCCAGCAAGTCTGCTAGCGGCACTTCCCCACGGTGACCTTCGGCTCCGCTTCGCGCACCTCCACGTCGATGTCCCGCGACGGCGGCGATAGCGACGTCGCCGATGTCGACGTCATTTCGACGACGGCTGCGACGACGACGACGACGACGACGCCGGCGGCGACGACGGCGAGGACGAACGCAGACGGCGAAGAGCGCTGACGACGCCGACGGCGACGAGCGACGAGCGCCGCCGACGTCGTTAACGACGACGGCGACGGCGACGACGACGACGACGGCGACCGCCGACAAGGACGAGTGGCGTCAAGAACGACGGCGTCGGCGACGACGCCGACGACAGACGGCGGCAGTGGCGACTGATGTGGCGACAGAGACGACGACGATGGCGACGGAGACGACGACGACGACGACGACGACGACGACGACCAGCGACCAGCGACCAGCGACCAGCGACCAGCGCCGACGGCGACGACGGCGACGACGGCGAAGAGCGCTGACAACGCCGACGGCGACGAGCGACGAGCGCCGCCGCCGACGTCGACGACGACGACGAACGCCGACGACGACGACGACGACGACGACGACGACGACGACGACGAGCGCCGATGGCGGCGACGGCGACGACGAACGCAGACGGCGAAGAGCGCTGACGACGCCGACGGCGACGAGCGACGAGCGCTGCCGACGTCGTCGACGTCGTCGATGACGACGACGTCGACGTTGACGACGAACGCCGACAGGGACGAGCGGCGTCAAGAACGACGGCGTCGGCGACGACGACGACAGACAGCGGCTGCGACGACTGCTGCGGCGACGGTGACGGCGACGGCAACACGGAGGACGACGTCGACAGCGAGCCGCCGCCGCTTCGCAGACGCCGCGCCCAAGACCTCCTTTGGGCGCCTCAGAACATATTGTCAGTCCTGGCAGTCTCTGCGGGACTGGGGTGACCGTCGGATCCAACATTTCGTTGTCGACTTTTGTTGGCGGGCACCGTTCAACCTTTCAGGGCAGCCCAGCGTTGTCAAATTTTGCGCGGCGGTTGCGCGACGACAGTGGGCGCGCCGTCGAACCCCTCAGGGCGGGCCTCTGTTGTGGGTCGCGGCCCCCTAAACGTGCAGGTGGACCTCCCCTGGCCTCTCTCACGGCCCGCGGTGCCTTCGGGAGTTTTGCGTGAGTTGCTTGATACGAGTTTCGCAGTTGCAGAGTGTGTTTCGAGTTTCCTTGCCTCTGTGACGAGCGAAACCTGGCAAATCAGTGGAAATTTGAGATCCGAGCCAGAGTCGCATTCAGGGATGGCATACATGATAATTCCTATTCGCGCGATGGCCATTCGAATGCGCATAATGACGTTAGACAGGGACTGTTTTGAAACCATATATGCGCACACGTTGAAGCTGAATCAAAGTGGAGATGAGCGCGAATTCTTAGTTGACATATCGCATGTTGCAAAATTATGATTGGACGCATTGCCCCTGTATCGCAAATACACGTTTGATGTTTTAAAGCGTGTTTGCGTTCGTTTACTTTTTGTCGATAAAAACTTTCCTGTCTGTTCATGGTTTTTTAGTTGTTTGTCAACATATACCGCGCGGTTAGTCGATCGAGTTTCGGCGTATGTCAGAATTTCGCAGGTGCAGGGTTATCGATATAGCCGAGATGTCGTTGTTATGTTCAAGGGGTGGTTGCCCTTGAATATTGGTTTATGTTGTCGCTGTTTTTCCTGAGAAATCGGTTCCACAAGCGCGTGCCGGGAGTGATAACAGATTGGCGGCGGTCGGGCATTGACGTCATTGGCCTCCACGGGCCTTCTGAGCGCGCCCCCGTGGCCACGGCCAGCCTTGGGATCGAACCATGGGGCGGACCCTGAGGGCGGCCTGTGGAAGCCGATTCTGACGGCCTGACATCCGTAGGCGTCGCGATGGAAATCTCGGCATTCCTTGTTGCGTGCGTGGTCTGATTGCTTCTCGCCCTCTCAGGCCCCGACTTACCCCGAGCATCGGAACTGGCAAAATCTTAGTGGATCGCCAATTTTCCAGCGTCCACCAAAATTTTAGTGGGACCCACCAAAATATGTTGTAAATATACATACATTTATATATGTATGTATATGTATAATATATGTATTTGTATATGTATGTTTGTATGTATTTGTATATGTATATGTATATGTATATGTATAGGTATATGTATATGTATATATGTATGCAATGTATGTATGCACAACACATATATGTTTGGTCGGGCGGGGGTCGGCGGAGCCGTGGGAATGCCCAAGAGGGGGGAGGCGGATCTGATCCCGAGAGGGCTGGGATATAATATTCGACTGATCGTGCCCCTCCCCCGCTTGCCCGAGGGAGAGGAGGAGCAGGAGGAGGAGGGAGAGGATGAGGAGGAGGTGGCATGCATCATTTTTCCTCTCACAACAGCCTGTACTTCACCAGTACAGTTCGGTGTAAGGTCGAGGGGTGCAACGTTTCTGCCATGCACGCCGTCGCCCCTATCTCGCTTTCGTCCGCGTAGCACCACGATTCCATCGGATGCCCTGTGACCGCCAACTGGTCGTCTAGGATGTGCTGCAGTAAATGGAATTTAGGGTACAACCGCCACACCATGAATCCCTGTGCGTGGCCGCCTCGCACGCGCATACTTTCCAAGAACAGCTCTGCATACAGAAGGAGCATCCGACGGCCGTGCTCAGCAACTACCACTGCCCAGTTATCGGAAAGCTTACCTACAGCCAGCGCCTCGTACATCTTTGTAGCGTGAAGAACACAATTGTACCTCAAGTCAGCGTGGGCCCTTTTTGGGCCATCTGGGTAATTTGCAGTCGGGAAGAAAACTCGCAGGACTATTTCCAAACAAAATAGCATGTGGCGAGTTTCGGCGGCCTTCGCTTTCAAGCGCGGTCCGCGCTTCCCCTGCAGCATAGTGATTGTTACAGTGTTCATTGGCGGGCGATCCATGCCTGGAATCATTTTGGAAGCCTGTTTAAACATAATCATTAAATCAGCGAGCGTCTCTTGTGCTCGAACGATCACACCGCCCATTTCTTTGAACAATTCCCACATGCAACATCCGATCATATATTGCAGAACACCCAAATCTGATGTATGCATTAAGTCGGCACTGATGTACGACGCCTTGAAACCAGGGATCTCGAAGAGCGCAGACACATATCCACCCAAATCGAAGTTGTCTTTAATGTACTGCGCATCCGAAAGACATGTGAGCCGCCAGGCAGCTTGCATTGAAAAGTCTGTAAAAGGTAATGAACCAAAGTTTGCCAGGCACTTCCAGCAACATCGTTTATCTTCCCCTTCCCCGCCCCAGCCAGTGCAGCCGAGTACACTTTTATACCAAGACCAGTCGCCTCGTTTCTGGACGCAGCCGCCTCGACACCGTAGGTGCTTCTGTTTCGTCGCCATTGTGTGCCGCCATTTATCCTCAGGACGCGAGCTTTGTGAAAACGGGGTGCCGTCGTCACGGACACTCGGCCACCGACCACATAGCAGTTGGGAGAAGCTCCATGCCAGAATGCGAAATATACTGTCCATCGTATGGCGACCTTTGCAGCCGCACGCACAGAGATGTTTTTTTGAGAATCCGCATGCCCAAAATCGCTCGCGATGCGAGCCAGACAAAGCATTCCACAGAACCACATATATAGAGTCACGCGTGTTGAACCTGGCTGAGTCGCCCCACAAGCCCATGGCAACGACGTCGTCGACGCCATCTGTCGCTCCGACGTCTTCTCTCCAGCGATCTAACGTATTCTTCAAAAACTTATTTCTCTCAAATCCAACCCACTCGTCCAACGATGATCGGCCCACTTCGTAGTCTAAATATTCGTGCGGCAGCAAAAAGTAACACTCCTCATCTTTTGGCGAATTGCTTGCGCTGTCCCACATTTTCACAGTAGTTGAGTAGATGGGAGGTGTGTCGCATTGCTTGCCAAGTTTTGATACCGCATCCCTGTGCATGTTCCCACGGTGGGCGCCGCTGCCCCCAGCTCTGGATAGCAACTCACATTTCGAATCGCCAGACGCGCCAGCTGCAGCACAACCCTCTTGCAGCTCACGCGCACTCATGCGCCCGATCAAATACATCGAGGATAAAAAATCACCGATCGACGTTGCACGCTCTCTTCCACCCGTAGCGTAAGATTTGATGGCCGACGTCGTTGCATGAATATCGATATCATTCTCGAGTTCTGCCTCTCGAGCGCGTTTCAACTGCTGTCTAACGCCACCTTTGGGCGGCATTATAGAGTGAGACCTGACAATAAGCTCGAGCCAAACATGTTACGGTGCAGTTCTGACGATAACGAACGATGACGGTAGACCCTCCAGTGGGAGGAGGGACCTGGAGGAAACATAAAAGACATGGAAGTCTCAGGCGAGAGCCCCATTTGGAAAAGGAGCCGCCCTCCATCCTTGTAGCTGTTGTATTTTTTAAGCTTCAGGAGCATCAAATGCGAGGAAGTCTCGGGCGAGAGCCCCATTTTGAAAAGGAGCCGCCGCCCAGATAGTAATGATGGCGATGGTGATGTTAGTAAGAGCAATGACGATATGATAGTAATGACGATGATATTGACGATGCGTTGCCAATGCTAGGCTGGTTTCGATTGGAATAGCTCGAACTACTATCTCTGAGTAGCGCCAACACTGCAAGCATGCCGCAGAACTCCCCACGATCATACTGGTAGACCAGCTGGTCAAGAGCAATGTTTTCGCATGAATTCAAAAAACGCATCCTCGAGCACGCACTGCCCTACTTCATCTTGGCGAACTCAGACAGAGTCTCCTTGGCGTACTTCTTGTACGCGTCGAGGGTCTTCTTCGCATCGGCATCCATCTTGGCCTTGTGATCCTCGAGCGCTTGGTGCGACGTCTCGGAAGAGAAGTCGATCGCCTGCTTCGCTTCCGCCCAGGCGGCGAAGAGCTGGCCATTCAACTCGGTGATCTTCTCCGTCTCCGCTCTGAGGTAAGCCAGGGGGCCCTCGGAGTTCCATTTCCTCGCCTTGAGCCTCCCCTCAATCACCGCCACCTCCGACAAGTCTCTCTGGATGCGGTCGAAGGTCGACTTCATGCCCTGCATCGACTTGGTTGCCTCGGCCCTGAGCTCCTTGAGCTTCGCCTCCTCGGGGTTCGGAGGAAGCGGGGGATCTCGAGCTCCAGGGCCAGTGCGCTTCCTCTTCGGCGGAATGACGTCGGCTGGGTTGCTCTTGCCTGGGTTCGCGGAGTCGGCCATGTGATTCCTGACCGCCACGTAGTCCTCTGGATCGTCGATCTCGCACGTCTGCTCCGCCGAGACTCCCTCCTCGAGAGTCTTCTGGCGTTTCTTTTTGTCCCTCACGAACTTGAACTCCAAGATGCCAGCCTCCCTCAAGGATGCGTTCCCCTTGTGCGGCCTGGACTGCATCGACTTGATCGCGATCTTCGCGACCTTCGCATCGTTGAAATACATCGGGCCTTCGAGCATAGACAGAGTGGCCCATTCCTCGGTGTCGGTATCCGACGTCTTCGTCGTGCGAGAGGTCCAGTTCTTGCCCACGCAGCCGCCGCTCTTCGGGTCGAGCAAGTACTCTGCCAACCATGCCCGACGTTGGGCGTCGTTCTCCAACTCGCGGAACTGGGCAGCCTTCTCTGGGTTGAGCACATCAAGAGCGGTGCGCATGCCACCAAATGCGCGGTTCCGAAGAGCTCCGCTTGCGTTCTGGATTCCCTCGGCACTGACGTTATCTCCGAGCATGGCCTTGAGCTCTTCGCACGCCTTCGGCAGAGCGTCGGCTCGGCGCTTGGGCCCCATGCTGCAGCCGTCGCCCGAGCGAAACACGCGATTTTCCCGCTCGAACAAGAAATGGATATGGAGGAGGTGGGGGAAGGGGAGGAGGGGCAGGGGAAGGGAGGGGGCGGGGACGGGGGGGGAGGGGAATGGGATGGGAGGGGGTGGGCGGGGGGACGGAAGGGGGTGGAGTGGGAGGGGATGGGGAAGAGCTGGGGCGCCATAAATTTTATTATGAATTTTAAAATTTATAAAATTCATAAATTTTCGAATGTATCGAACGGGACCCTCCCCTATAAATTTTAAAATTCATAATAAAATTCATAATAAAATTTAGGGCGCCCGTTCCGGCCACCCCTCCCCTCGTCCCCCCCCGTTGCGGCACCCCCGCCCTCCCTCCCACCCCCGTCCTGGCAACCCCTCCCTCCCTCCCCCCCCCGTTCCGGGCCCCCCCCCCTCGTGTCCCCTAACCTCAGACGGACAGCACCCCCGACGCTCGCACGGGTTCCCTGGAAGCCGCGGGAAGGGAGCTCGCCTCGCTTAGCTGCGGCCTAGCGTTTTCAGAAGGGGGTCGCGGAGATTTTCAAGACTTTACGAGACAGGCATCGTTTCGAGAGTTTTACGGAATCACGGCCAACTCGCGATTATCTTCGCGCTCGCCGCACTTCGGACGGGGGCCTTTCAAGGGCCGCCTCCGCTTGTGCAGCGCAACGTCGGTTAACTTCGGCCCACGCGCAAGTCAAAAGTTTTTTTCTAGCTACACGATAGCATGCACCACTGGATTTCCTAAACGGCACTTGCCACGATAGCATGCACGTTTAGGAGGGGGAGGAGGACATTGCGCGTTACCCCCAAGGAGTCGGGGTCCAAACGAGAAGGAGGATGCCGTTTTTGTCGTCGTGCGGAGGAAGAGCTCAGGACCTGCAGGAGGATATGGTGTGAGGAGGTCGTTTCTTTTTTCAATCTATTCGCTCATGTCCTCGGCGGCCTGCGCAATGGCCTCGAGTTGTAAAAGGTCATCCATATTCTCTGCTCGACTGGCGATCTCCGCGATCTGCGAAGCCAACTCGGCGCTATCTGGATCGATAGCCTGCTCATCGTCGGAATCTTCGACCTGGATGGGATGATCTGCTTGGCGCTGGACGTCTGGTCGAATCTCGAGCATGTGAATGCCGTGCTCCTCGATGTAGTTTGGAAGGTCGCCGTCGTGGTCGCCGCCGCGCATGCAGACCCAGCCCTCGTCGTCCGAGCTGAGGTCGCTGAAGTAACAGCGACGATGAATATCGCACCACCACACCTCGTCTACAGCCATCGCCATGCGCTGCTCCACGCAACTTCGTGAAACTGAACGGTGACACGTGTGGCAGACGTACTCCTTGTGACGGACTTCTTGGACCACGTGCTCGGACCAGTTCATGCGGCAGTCTTCCAGCTGGATGAACTCGCCGTCGATGCAGACAACGCGTGGGCAGCACAGAAGAATGGCATCATCTGGCGCGGATCCCGATCGGGGGCTTGATGACATCGAATCATCTTCTGAAAGATCGCCAGCTGCAGGTAGATCAGCATCGGGACCAGCGACTTCACGAAATCGATCGTCATCCGTGGGAACTCTCCAGTCTGCTCGACAGTATGGACAGGCTGTTCGAGGCGTGTGATCCCACCGCGGCAGTAGACACAAGACGTGCACAATGTGGCCACAACTATAGGTAAAACATGTCTCCCATGAGAAGATGCTACCGAAACAGATAGGACAGGCAAGTCGGTCTGGTGCTGGATCCATTTTGAGCCGAGCCGAGGCTTCGGAACGGTGACGCTCGTCGAGCTGGACGAGTATTCTTCATACCTCGAGGGCCCCTCGATCGTTCGTCGTCGTTGTCGCTGCAGCGATCGATCGAACGCTGCAGGCGGCGACGACGACGACGAACGATCGAGGGGCCCTCGAGGTATGAAGAATTCTGGTCCTCCTCATCCTCGTCTTCCTCTTGCTGTTATCCTGCTCCCTCCAGCTCCTCTTGCTTCCTGTTGTCCCCTACTGATGTCCTCCTCTTGCTGATGTTCCTCCTGTTGTTCCCTACTGATGTTGCTTCCTGTTGTTCCCTACTGATGTTCCTCCTGTTGTTCCCTACTGTTGTCCCTACTGTTGCTCCCTATTGATGTCCTACTGATGTCCTCCTCCTCCTGGTCGCTCCAACGTTCGATCGAATCGATTCGTCGAATCGTTCCAAACTACTCGAATCCTTTCGAGTTGCTCGATTCGTCCATCCTCCTCCTCGTTCCCGCCCTCCATCGTCGCCACCGTCGCCGTCGGCGGTCGCCGCAAAAAAGAGGGAGAGGACGAGGCAAGAAGCTGGAAGCAAGATGAGTAGGATCGAGGTGGGAGGCCGGAATGGAGATGCCGCTGACGACTTTTTTTTTCTTGGCTCGCCCTCACATGTTTGGGCTCTTACCAATTGGCCAACAGTTTGGCAACCTCCCACTGTATGGCGTTGCAGTCTAGATTGGAGGCGAATGGCAACTGCACGCCCTTCTTGGCGTTGATCACTGCGTCCACGACGGGCATCCCGTCCTTCGTTGGGATTTCCGTCACGGGAGAAATGTAGAAAGCTTTTTGTTTCAACAGGATGCCGATGCTGGTCTCAGACTTCTCCGATCGGAGCGTGTAGCTCTGGGCGCTTGGGCCCAGTGGCTGATCTGGTTGCGCTTCGGGAGGGAGCAGCTCGAGATGCTTCTGGCGCGGGTGTGGACCGACGAAAGCTGCTGGTTTAGGCTTGACCTCGGGTACGTCTTCGGGATCTGCCTCCTCGGGTTCTTCGACTTCGGGATCTGCCTCCTCGGGCTTGGCTTCGGGATCTTCGTCGGCTTCGCCATCCGCCTCGAAGCCCGCTGCGGCAGCTGGCCGCTTGCGCGCAGCTGGCCGCTTGCGCGCAGCTGGCCTCTTCTTCACTGGGCGCTCCTCGTCGGAATCGTTGTCGTCCGAGTCGTCGTCGGCAGCTTCAGCTTTTGCAGACGGCCTTTTGAGAACTTTAGGGGCTTCTGGGCGAACGATGTGCGTGCCGTCAGGGGCCAAGTACTGCGATGCGACCTCGGTTCGCAGCACCGCTCCGTCGTCCCAGTGGCAGTTGATGAAACCGTCCGCCTTCACGTAGGACGTCGCGTACTCGGCGCTGCCGTCAGAGAAAGTACGTTTGCCACGGCACCTGTCCCCTTCGAACACAACGACCCGCTGAACTTCGATGCTGTCCTCGTCGGCGTCCTCAGGGTTGTCCAGCTTCTGATCGGAGGCCGCCCTGAATGAAACGAAAGGGCACTCGCGCTTCTGCGGTGAAATCTGGGGCACGTCTGTAAAAACCTTGTAGATCTCAACCAACTCGGTGGGCTCCGTTGAATTGGCCTTGTCGCGCCACGCAGCGCATTTGGTGCGAATGTGAGCCAGCATGACTCGCAGCTTGTACGCCCAGCCGATGACGCCCTTCTCGTAGCTCTCGATGCCGAGCCGAAGTCTCCATCCTTCGAACGCGTCCTTGTACTCATCCATCGCTGTGCACTTCCCGATCGCCCTCTGCATGTGAATCTGTCCGAAGTGTCCGCCGCGTTTGTCGAGCGTGACAAGGGCCTTCAGGGTGCTGCTGTACTTGCGTAGCTGTTGCGTGTCCACGCCCTTTTTGAAGTCGTCCGAAATGTAGTGCAATCCACCACAGTACACGATGCTGGAAAAAAGCGGCTCGATAACATCGAAAAGGTGGTCCTCCTCAGGTGTGTCATCTGGTGACTTCCAATTGGGCGTGCGTGAACTCATATATCTTCGGTATGAAAATGCACTCGCAATAATTTGGGCCAAAATGCCTACGCCGACGACGATGACGATTGCGTTGGCCCCAGGATCCGCGTCGCCCCAGGGACCAACGTCGACCCCAAGACCCGTGCGATCTCCTCCCAAACCCGTGTCGCTCCTGCCGCGTCGTCCTAAGGACCGCGTGATTTCCGACCGTCCGTCTCGGGATTTCTTTGCTTCGCTCGAGCTCGAAATCACTATGGGGGCGGACGATGATGTGGAGGGGGAGAAGGGTTTTTGCTTTTGACTCCGAATTCGGGATGTGGCTGGCGCTGAGGCGAGAGCAAGTGAACGCTCTTGAAGGAGTTTGACTGGACTGAGCAAGTATACACTAAGTTAACATCATCGATTTTAGAGGCCCTCCAAAAATTCAAGATCCTACATCATCGATTTTAGAGGCCCTCCAAAAATTCAAGATCCTACAATATTTTGGAGGACCCCTCCAATATTTTGGAACCTTCCAAGATTTAGGAGGATTCGATGCACGGGGTAGGTAAGACAATCAAGCCGGAGGACCAGAGCACGTCGATGCAGTTGTTGCGTCGATGCCGTGTTTTGTGGGTTCTCGTGTCCAGAGGCCTCCAGGGACCTCCAGTGATCTCCGGAGACCTTCAGAGGCTGCCGCAGACAGGCATCCCGGCGTCACGACAACATCACGGCGGCAGTCTTTTCCATGTTTTTGGCCTTCGGACGCCAGCTTCGGGGCGTAGTGCTAGTGGCCAGACGGTTCGCTTTCCACTCGCGTGTCGAGATCGACCGATTCTCCATCTGATAGGTAACCCCGATAAGTCTTTAAAAACACCCTGCCAACACTGGGAGCTAATTATCTTTTCGACGACCTTATTGACGGACTGGGGAACCACCAATAGAGGAAAATAATGTATGGGAAGGCATTACGGCCAGTGCCGCTGATCCTGAAGACGACGACGAGGACGAGGAGGGGGAGCAGGAGGAGGAGGAGGAGGCAGAGGATGCGGAGGAGGATGAGGAGCGGGAGCAGGGGCAGGGGGAGGATGGGGGGGGATGAGCAGTAGGAGGACGAGGAGAATGGGAGTCGGAGGAGCAGGAGAAGAAGGAGGACGCAGAAGGAGGAGGTGCGAGGAGGAGGAGGAGGAGGAGGATGGGAAGGAGGATGGGAAGGACGAGGTCGAGGTAAGGTTGCGGAGCACTGGGGGGAGAGCACGCGGGGGAGGGGGGGAGTATGATTAGGAGGATGATCACGAGGATGAGGATGATGAGGAGGTTGCGAAGGAGTGGGACGAGGAGGAGGGAAAGAGTGAAAAGAAGGAGGAGGAGGAGGAGGAGGAGGAGCAGGAGGAGCAGGAGGAGCAGGAGGAGGAGGACGCCGTGGAGCAGGAGGGGGATGATTAGGAAGAGCATGCGGAGGAGGATGAGGAGCGGGAGTTGGGGCAGAAGGAGGTCGAGAAGGGCAATGAGCAGGTGGAGGACGATGAAGATGAGGCGGAGCAACAGGAGGAGGAGGAGGAGGAGGGTGAGGACCAGTGGGAGGAGGGGATGCTTGGCATGGTGTCTTCGGAGCGCTTTCGAGGGCCTCTGGTGGGCAGTTTGGGGGCGTCTGGAGAGACTCTTGGAGGGCCTCTTGGAAGCTTTTTGGGGGGCCTCTGGGGGCTTCCTGGGGGTTTCTTGGGGGCGTCTTGGAGGCCTCTTGGGGCCTCCTGGGAGCATTTCGGGGGCGAGGGCTCGAGATGCCCATTCGGGTCGCTCGTCTGGGCACCCTCTTGGAACCGTCTTGGGTGCTTCCTGCGGATTCGCAGACGAAAGTTGTGGATGGTCAACAAATACCATAGGGGCCTCATCGCGCGGCGCGCGGGC
>CAUYUJ010014950.1:347930-357930 GCA_963575745.1 Prorocentrum cordatum | reverse complement strand
CGCGTGGTATTTTTTGCACAGGATTCGCGGCCTGGGTGCATGACAGAGCATCGCGAGTGCACCGCGCGATGACGTGAAATCGCTGGATTTGACCGAATTCTTAAGATTCCTATGGTTTTCCTATGATTTCAGCAAGAGAGCCCGGGCAGGAAATTTGTAGAATTTTTGTGAAAAAAAAACATTGGGTTTTTGATGTTTTTATGTTGAAATGCTTGCAAACACACGGTGTTCGGTAGGATTCTGACATGAACGCGCGCGTGTGCTCTTTGTGGTATTTTTTGCAATGGATTATCGCCGTGGACGACAGGACGTCCATGTCGAGAGGAAAAAATAAGAAAAATGTTGATTTTGTATTGTTTTTTACAGGTTAGGATGGGACCACCCGGATGGGGCCCCTATCTGCCGGCCTGAGGGGGGAGTAGGAGTATATTCTAATAAGGAATAAGGATAGGAGTAGGAGTAGGAGTAGGAGTCAAGCTAGCCAGCTCGAGCGAGTCAAGCATGGCATGCCCAGTCCCACCCGCCCTCCCACAACATAAGAAGCAAAGCTGGCACAACTGGGGGCCGAAGTCACACCGGCCAGCCGGTTTGGTACAGCTGATGCGGCCGCGATGGCGGTTGCCGACGGGAACTGGCGAGCGCGTGTTGAATGCCGCGCACGCATTGCCAGACGAGTCGAGAATGGCCCGGTACACCGCAGGAAGCCTGAAGGCCCCAACTTGTATTGTTTTTTTATAAAGGGGGGGTTTGGATGGGCGGGCGCGGGGTGTGCGCCGCATCCCATTCCTGCCAAGCATTTTGCGACGTGGACGACAGGACGTCCATGCTGAGAGGAAAAACGTTGGTGCGCGGCGCCGAGGCGAGAGCGACATGTCACCCCTTCGCGCGGGGTGCGCACCGCGTCCCATTCCTGCCACGCATTTTGCGACGTGACGACAGCACGACCATGTTGACAAGAAAAACAAAAACTGTGTATTGTCTTTTGCAGATTAGAATGGGACGGATAGGATGGGACCACCCGGATGCGGCCCCTATCGGCCGGCCCCCTAGTAGGTAGTAGTAGTAGTAGTAGTAGTTATAGTAGTAGTAGTAGTAGTAGTAGTAGTAGAGTAGTAGTAGTAGTAGTAGTAGTAGTAGTAGTAGTAGTAGTAGTAGTAGTAGTAGTAGTAGTAGTAGTAGTAGTAGTAGTAGTAGTGGTAGTAGTAGTAGTAGTAGTAGTAGTAGTAGTAGTAGTAGTAGTAGTAGTAGTAGTCGTAGTAGTAGTAGTAGTAGTAGTAGTAGTAGTAGTAGTAGTAGTAGTAGTAGTAGTAGTAGGTAGTAGTAGCAGTAGTAGTAGTAGTAGTAGTAGTAGTAGTAGTAGTAGTAGTAGTAGTAGTAGTAGTAGTAGTAGTAGTAGTAGTAGTAGTAGTAGTAGTAGTAGTAGTAGTAGTAGTAGTAGTAGTAGTAGTAGTAGTAGTAGTAGTAGTAGTAGTAGTAGTAGTAGTAGTAGTAGTAGTAGTAGTAGTAGTAGTAGTAGTAGTAGTAGTAGTAGTAGTAGTAGTAGTAGTAGTAGTAGTAGTAGTAGTAGTAGTAGTAGTAGTAGTAGTAGTAGTAGTAGTAGTAGTAGTAGTAGTAGTAGTAGTAGTAGTAGTAGTAGTAGTAGTAGTAATGAGGCGCCGGTGTGAGTGAGGAGCGCCCGCCGCCTCCACCCACACCTGCGGCGCTGACCAACGTGGAGGTGCCGCTGCCGCCGCCTGCGGGCCCTCCGCCAGACATCGAGTCCAAGCTGTTTGGCCCCGCGGTGGAGGGCAGCGAGTGGGGCAGGGCGGTCCGTGCGCTTCCATCTGAGGTTCTCCCAGGCAAGACCGAGTGGCTCTGAAGCCGCAAGGTCTGTTGTGAGTGAGTTGCTTCCCGCCTGCGCAGGCTCTGTGTACCGCCTCGGTGCCACGCCAACTTCAGTAGCCATTCTGGCGCACCGGCTCGTGGCTTGCCGAGGCTCTACTTGTGCCTCCCTTGCGTGCCCCCGCGCTACTCTGCGGTGCTGGGGCTGCCCCGAGGGCTGCGGGTTTTTGGTTGCGCGCCCGCTCCCCGCGGCACTTCAGCTAAGTGGCCAGCAATTTTGGCTCGCCCCATCCTGTGTCTCGTCGTAGGACCTTGTTACCTGGTGCTTCCAGAGCTACGTCGGGCGGTGTTGGGGTCGCCCCGCGCGCTGCGATTCCCGCGGTTTGCTTCGGGCCAGGTCTGTCTTGGTGCACTTTGGCTACCGCGCTGCAGCTTCGTCAGCCCGCGGCTCGCGCTCCGCCTCGCCTTGCGCCGCGCGCCGGCGCATGCTTCGTTGTCGGGCAACGAGGCGGCCGCGCGACGCTCGTCCCAACGCGGTCGAGCCGCGGCGATGTGGCGCAAGAGGCCGCAAATTGTAGTAGTCGTAGTAGTTGATGTAGTAGTTGTAGTAGTCGTAGTTGTAGTCGTAGTCGTAGTCGTAGTTGTAGTCGTCGTAGTAGTAGTAGTAGTAGTAGTAGTAGTAGTAGCAGTAGTAGTAGTAGTAGCAGTAGCAGTAGCAGTAGCAGTAGTAGTCGTAGTAGTCGTAGTAGTAACAAGTAGTAGTAGCAGTAGTAGTTGTAGTAGTAGTAGTAGTAGTAGTAGTAGTAGTAGTCGTAGTAATAGTAGTAGTCGTAGTAGTCGTAGTAGTAGTAGTAGTAGTAGTAGTAGTAGTAGTAGTAGTAGTAGTAGTAGTAGTAGTAGTTGGAGTGTTAGTAGTAGTAGTAGTAGTGCGACGCCTGCTGAGGGTGCCGACGGAGGCAGCGGCACGGGGGCCGCCCCCAGTGCCGCTGCCTCTGACGGCGCCTCTGACGGTGTCCCCACGGCGACGGCCAAGGCGCCCGCGGAGCCCTCGGCGATGCCCCCGTCGGCGGCGGTGCCAGTGACGAAGGCGGCCCTGGCGGCGGCGGCCACCTACTCCAACTTCACCTCGGAGCAGCGCCGCGGGTTGGACGCGATCACCCTCGCGCTCCACAACCTCCAGCTGCGGGGGCAGTCTGTGAGCGGCCACGGCGGGCGAGGCGCGCGCAGCGACGCCGACGGCTGCCGCCCCATGGGCGATGAGACCGCCAGTGAGGCCCCGAGTGCGGCGACCACGGGCGCCCTCAGCGGGCGCGGCAGCAAACGCCACCGCCGTCGCAGCAACAAGGCCGCCTACGGCAAAGCCCCCCCACCGAGCGGCGGCGCGGCCGCTGGGCTCGAGGACGCGGAGACGATGACGCAAGCGGACTACCTCGCGGCGGGCTACGTGCGCTGCGTGGGTGCGCACTGGCCACCGCCGCAGCGCCTGGGCTGGCGTCGTGAGTGCGCAGCGCTGGATGACTGGAAGGTCATGGTGGTGGAGTACGTGGACGAGCTCAACCGTTGCGAAATGCGCCGCTACAGCGAAGCTTCAGAGCACAACCCGCAGCGCCCCAAGCTGCGGAAGGGTGAGCGAGGCCAATGCAAGCTGCACACGTGCTCGCGCTGCGTGGCGGCGGCGCAGGGCATCCCCGAGCACGAGGCTGTGACGCTCGCGGCGCGCCAGAACAAGGGAGTTGGCTCCACTGCCCACGCCGCCAAGCGCGTGGCGAAGCTCCGCGCGAGCTTCGACTTCATCAAGGAGGGCATGGACGTGCTCGTGGGCTACGCGCTCTCCAACGACGGCTTGCTAGCCCTGCGGAGGGCGACGGAGGGCTTCGGGGCGGGCGTCGCTCCCGAGAGCGCGGGCGCCCCTCCGGCCGCGGAGACGGTGGCGCAGGAGGTCGGTCGCCCGATGGCGGTGGAGGCGGCGCCGGGGCCGCCCCGCGCGCCACCTCCACCCCTCGAGACGGACCTGGCGCCGCAGACCCTCCCCGCGGCGATGATAGCGACCCCCTGCTCGACAACGACGCCGAGTGCCAGGGGCGCCAGCTGGTCGACGCCAAGACTGTGGAGAAAGTCGCGGATGTCGAGCCCCTGCTGCGGCTCGGCCTCTCCAAGAAATCGCTGAAGCGTATGGCGCGGGCCTGCGGTGTCATCAAATTCGAGACCATGCGCGCCCGCACGCCGGGAGGCATGGGGCCCATCCTGGAGAAGAAGGAGGACATGATGAAGGGCGCGGCGGCGCAGGACGGAGTTCAGAAGTGGCTCGACGCGCTGGGCGTGGAGGCAGAGGCTGATGTGGCAGGGCTGAAGGAGGGCCTCCTGGAGGCCTCGGATATCGTGGGCGCGCACCTGGGACGCAAGCGCGCGTGGAAGGAGGAGCGCCAGGGCAACGCCATGGCGCAGGAGGCCCACCGACGGATGGGCGACTACACGGACCAGCTCTACCGCGGCAAGGGCTTTACGTTCAACATGTACTACAAGTGCTCGGCCAACAAGACCTGGGACAATCCCAAGGGATGCTGCTCGGCGATCCGTTCGGATCGCCGGACGCAACTGCTCACCTGCGCGCAGGAGGCGGCGGGGGAGTCCGGTCAGCGCTGGCGCTGCCATTGCGGCGCGCGCTACGCGACCTCCTACGGCGTCTGCATTGAGATGATCGAGGAAGAGCTGAGCCCGCCCCGCGCGTACTACATGCACGCGGACTTCCCTCAGGAGGACATCCGCGACTTGAAGGCCCTGCTGCGTTGCGACAAGCTCAAGAGGGAGGGGGTAGCGGTGCTCAGCGCTGTGGACCTCCTGAAGCACCTGCCCAGGGTCGAGCCGCTGGCGGTGGGCGCCGTCTTTAAGCGCTACGCTCCGCTGCAGCCGCAGTGGGAGGGCCACTACGTGCTAATGGACGGGCTCTCCTGGGACGACCTGCCTGAGTTCGAGTGGTCCGACTTGTACTCGCAGGTTGCCTGGGGGCTGAACGATCCGGCCTGGGCGGGCTACAGCAAGAACCAGCGGAAGAAGGCCAGGAAGGAGCGCCTGGCGACCGCGCGCGCGGAACTGGAGGCCTATGAGCGCCGCCACAACCTCCGGGAGGGCAGCCTCACGGGCGGCGGGGGTGGTACCGGGGTCGCCCCGCGTGCCACTCCCGTCCGCACCGCCAGTGCCCCCCCCGCTGGCCCGGCCCGCGGCAGCCAGGTCCCGCCACCGCCGCCTGCTGGGGCCCCGCAGGCGGCCATCATGGCCCCGCCGCCGCCGCCGCCGACGGCGCCCCCTGCGGCGCCGCCGCCGCCGGCTGGCCCGCCCCCGCAGCAGATCCCCAATGCCGCCGCCCTGAACGTGGCCCTCGGTGAGGATCTCGAGCGCCAGATCTTTGGGCCCCCAGGGCAGGCTCGCGGCAGTGGTGATCTCGGGGGAGAGGTGCAGGCGCTGCCGTCGCAGGTCTTCGCAGCCATTGCGCAGGGGACAGGCCAGTCCGCCTGAGCGCGACTCTGCAGGCCCCCAGCATCGTTTACTTCTGAGCCCTCGGGGGGGCTGCGTGAGTTCCTGTGTTAAGATTCCGAGCCTGCCACTCTCTATGATGTTGCGCCTGTGTGCTCGCTTACGCTCCAGCTTTAGCAGCGCCGCCGTGCCAGCTTGCGCGGGTGCGCCCACAGTGGTGCCCCCCCTCGCGCCGCGGGCCCTGTTGCTTAGTTATTAGTTCTTCGTTCTTCGCACGGTCAACTGTGCGCCTAGCCATTTTGGCTTGCCATCCTGGCCTCTTCTCGCGCCTACTTGCGCTCGTTGGCCTCGATGGCGGTACTGGGGTCGCCCCGTGTGCTGCCGTGCCGCCGCTGTCGCTTTACTCTGGGCCGTAGGGGCCAGTTGCCTTCGGATAAGCGCCCGCCGCTGCATGCACGTCAGACCCGCCATTTCACCCAGAAGAGGTGCTCGCTATATACTGGAAATGAGGCCGCGACAAGGACGCTCATCCCAAGGCGGTTGAGCCGTGGTGATGTGGTGCACGTGTCCGCAGTAGTAGTAGTAGTAGTAGTAGAAGTAGTAGTAGTAGTAGTAGTAGTAGTAGTAGTAGTAGTAGTAGTAGTAGTAATAGTAGTAGTAGTAGTAGTAGTAGTAGTAGTAGTAGTAGTAGTAGTACAGTAGTAGTGGTGGTAGTAGTAGTAGTGGTAGCAGTTGTAGTAGTAATAGTAGTAGTCGTAGTAGTCGTAGTAGTCGTAGCGGTAGTAGTAGTAGTAGTAGTAGTAGTAGTAGTAGTAGTAGTAGTAGTAGTAGTAGTAGTGGTAGTAGTAGTAGTGGTAGTAGTAGCAGTAGTAGTAGTACTAGTAGTAGTAGTAGTAGTAGTAGTAGTAGTAGTAGTAGTAGTAGTGGTAGAAGTAGCAGTAGTAGTTGTTGTAGCCATGTCCTACGGAACGTGTGAGCTCGCGCGAAGTTGGCGGGCGCACCAGGGCCGAATTCGCGCCCAAGTAGATGGGCGCGCGCGGGTTCTGCGAATTCGATCAGCGTTGCGCGCGTGGGACCGGCAGACCCAAAGCAACAGTGGTCGTGGGCAAGGTCAAAGCGATCCTACTCGATGGACTTCAACAACGCGTCGGAGCAATTCATTTTCGCGCTGCCAAAAACTACGGCACCCGCGTCCATTTCCACCACAAGCACCTCTGGGAGGTGGCCAACACATGGTCCGACCACTTGAGGACAGAGGGGGACAAGTGGAACGGGAGGCAGCTTCGGGCAAGGAATCAACCGAACCCGGAAAGGGAGAACATGGATGCTACGCACACCTCCCGCATCTTCTGGAATCTCGATTTCCACGCGTTCGCGGATTCTGACGGGAAGGAGGCCGTCACGTTTGCCCGCGCGGAGCCGGGCTCGCGCGCGATCTGGGGCCCCGGCGGCGTGAGATTACTCGGGGGACTTCGCCCGAGATGGCCGCCGCAGCGCCGGGCAAATTCAGGGGCTCGCGTCAGGGTCGCCCCGGGGATCTTGGTTCAGAGCGCATGTGTTTCATGGTCGTCACTTGCAGCGCGCGGAAGATGGGGGCGCGGGCGGGGCGGGCGATCGGGCGCAATCTAAACAGATTGTGTCTTAGCCGTGCCGTCGCATGTCTCTGGGAAGTTCCTCGGTGGCCAGCTGGCAAAGACATCGAAGATTCAAGATTTTAGCATCTTTTTCGCAGTCCGATTTGGACCAGGGGGCGCTGGGCAAGGATTGCGCCCTCTCCGTTCCCGCAGACGTCGGGGGTCCGATCCAGGGCGTCAGCTTCGGGAGATACCGGGTTGGGATTTGCTTCGGCCGCGTCTTCATCTTCTCCGCTCCCGCTCGCGCTATCCACCGTCCTCTCCCTGGCGGCCTTCAGGGGGTCCTTTGGGAAGCGGTGCGCACGGAGTCTCGCGGGCGCCACTTGCGCGCCTGCCCTGCGTCCAAAACGCATCTGCCGGCGACCATTGGGGCCGGCGCCAACGCCGCGCAGTCTCGCAGCGCGGGCGGCGCCGCAGGCCCCGCCGCCCCCCCTCTCCTCCAGAGCCGCGCCCTCGCGCGGCAGACAGGAATCCCCCTTTGGGCGCAGCTGTTTCCATTGCGAGCTTCGGGCATAGTTGGGCGGATCGTCGACGAGATGCTGTGTCGACCTGTAGTATTGGGCGCGCTTCCACTGGTCGGTCGCAGACTGATTGCGCGCGCGTTTCTGGAGTCTTCGATCGGATAGTTATCTCACCCGCTCCCGGGCGCCAGCCTGCAGACATACGCGAGAGGTTCAAGTTCGACCTCCGGCCCGTCGCGGCGCGCCCGAGGCGCCCTGGCGCGCTCTCCAAGCCAGGCCCGCGCCCGCCTTCCATCGGGGGGCGGCGCCCGAGCGACGGGTCCGACCGCGGGCGCCGCAGAAGACAGGTCGCGCAGCGCAAGTTCATCATTTGCCACGGAGGCCCCGCGCAAAACGGCGCGCTTTTACCGCGGCGAGTTCTACGCCGAACTCGCGCGAGATCTCTCGCGTCTTTGAGACCGACTTCAAGGGCCTTGCGAAGGAGAGCGCGCTCGGCAGATCGAGCGAGAGGCCCGCGAATTCCGCCGCCGACGTGCGCGGCGCAAGACGAGGCCCAGATTGGCGGCGACCTCGAAAACGGCACTGCAGGAAAGCTTCCAAACTCTCGAGATGAAGTTGAGCGCGGGCGCATCCACAGAACACGCTGCGCGGCCAGTCTCATTGCTTCAACTTGGGAAGGGGCGGTTTGAACAACCAGGGGAATCAGCCCCCAAGCGCGCGGGCCGGCTGGCCCGTATATCGTCGGAGGCGCGCGCTGGCTGGCTCGACGGACGTCCACGTCGCAATGCAAATCTTGAGATGCACGGCGCGTTCTAGGCCAGAGCCGCGCCGCGCCTGGGAAAGGGGGCCGGCGCAGGCGGCGCCCCGTCAGAAGTGCATGAGCTAGTTATTTTCTTAGCGAACTTCTACTGCGTGCACCGCGCGCTCAAACAAAGGCTGACTGGCGGAGATGGAGGGGGCCACCCTCCTGGAAGCCTTCGGATTGCCCGCGCGCCCCGATGGTCGCGGGCGCGCGAGCCTTCACAGACTTCGAGTGAATCTGCAAGGCGGCGCCCCTCCAGATGTGGCACATGCGTAGCCCCCGCCCCCTGCCTCGGCGACAGCTGCGACCTTCACTTGCTCGTTCCTTCGGATCTAGACGGCGCGCGGGACAAATCGCCCGCGTCTTCTCGGGGCGCGGGGCTCTTGGTCGTACTGCAGAACGCGGCAACGGCGATCGACGCCATGGCCCACGAGCACTGAAGTCGCCGCGGCACACCTCCTGGGACCCACGGACGCGGAGGCCAGAAGTCAACTTCCATGGGCAGGCCCCGCTTCCCCATTCGACTGCAGTGAAGGCGGCGAGCAAGGCGGCATCGAGACACGCGACCAGTGAAATGCATTCACAGGCCACCTCCTCGAACAAATGGCGCAGTCGTGGAGCTCGAAGGGCCTCGGGCTCAAAACCGAGATTTCCGATGCCGACTTCTACATGCACCGCGAGATTTGGCGCGACCACGCGGTCTCATGCGGCCGGGGCCAGGTGGCGCTGTCCACTTCGAGCAGAGAGATCACGCGTCGTTTCCAGAGCCATGGTCTGGATTGGAAGCCGTCTTCTCTAGCGGTTCTCCTTGGGGGCGAATTTGCCGGCAGCTTCGCTTGCGAATTCGCTGTCGACTAAAGAAGTCATCAGCGCGTGCGCGACGTCGCGGATGGAGTTGCCCCCCCCCCCCCCAGCAAACGCACTGACGCGCGAGCTCATTCGCAGGGGTGCGTTTCCGACAGGCCGTCGGGGATATAACAGTTCGTAAGCGTCGCCACCTCCTCAACGCGCGGCCGCGTTATCCCGCGCATCCGCTCCTGGAGCTCGCCCCCGGCAACTTCGGCAGCGTTTGAGCGCGAATCTTGGCGCGCGACGGCCGACCTCCAGCGGGGGCGCAGCGGTGGGGGCACGAGCGACTTCGGCAAAGGCTTCGCCTCAGCTGGCGACCGGGCGAGGGCCCTGATTCGGTCAGCCCGAGGTCGGCGATTCTCACGCGGTTCAGACATGCCGGCGCCGAGCATTGCGCCCCCTGCATCCTGCGCGCTATCCGCGCGCAGCACCTTGGGGCGAACAACGCGCCGTTCTACCATCTAGGCATGGCCCTTGAGTCTCTGCGCGGGAGCGCCAGTGCCGAATCTGGCGGGGGACAGCAGCGGCATGCGCCTCTGCATTGTGCAGAGTTTGTCGTTCGGAGTGGCGCTCTGCGCGGCGGCGCTTCGGCCCCCGCTCCGAATGGTCACGCAGTTCTTGGGATTTTGCGTTGAAAGCTCGCGCCCTGTATGATATCTAGCCTGCGCCAGGACGAGCTCCGCGTGCATGTCGTCCTCCTGTCGATCGCGTTCCGCCGTTATCCCGGGTCTGCCGCCGCGCCGTGGCGATGCCCGTTGGGGCGCGCTACATCGACGGTTACAAACCCGGGTTGATTGTTTGGGCCTTGCGCAGGCGGTCGACGGCGAGGCCGTTCTACGCGCGCCCCATTTCGGGCGTGATTCAGACGGATACGTCGCCGACTCGAAGCATTGCTCAAAGGTTGCTGGAAGCCCCGGAGGGACATCGACCCGCGCGCGATCTGACCCCGCAGAGAGTAAAAC